>JAGFZM010002302.1:714058-726147 GCA_017657215.1 Limnothrissa miodon
TGTGTGTGTGGGCTAGGACTTTAACTTTTGCCCAAAATTATACCTGAAGTTTGTCTGTTTATTCATATTTGAATATATTTTAATATTTATTACTGTATTTTGACCATTTAATGCCTTCTTTAAAACCAATATTTGTATCAAACCTGGGCTGTATACATTCTGTCCACCAGAGGGCAGTGTATAAGTCAGTGATTATTGTTAATCATCGAATTCGGTAGGCATGTAAGATCAATATTCTGGCTAAATAAAAGATCCTGACATCGCCTACAAAGTTGTCTTGTGCCAATATCACGGAATATTTCCTGCATACAGACTACATGCACTATGTGTTATATTTAGGCGTGAATATTTATGCATGAGTTAAAATTATTGAGCAAACAAGATATTCATTGTTGGGAGTGAAATGAGCAGATTAGCACTGAAGATGCAGTGATGACACAGTTGAGGTTACTATGGAAATACGCAAGTTTACAGGAACGCTTTGCACAAATCCGGGCAATAACGTCACCTACAGGAGCCCAGATAAGCAATAATAGCCTTGCTAATGAGCTCGCAATGCACAATTTCACCGAAAAAATTTAGTTTTTGCAAAGGATAATACTCATAACAGGTTTGAATATTATAGCTGCCTAATATTTGATCAAATATTGCTCATTTTTGAAATAATGAATCAAATAATGAATATAGGCCCTACTATACACATACATGTAAGTCTCATCATGAGCTGGTCTTTGGTAAGGTAGGTGTTGTGTGATGAGTTGATGTAGTAGTAGTAGTAGTGTGTGTTTGTATGTGTGTGTGTGTGTGTGTATGTGTGTGTGTGTGTGTGTGCGCACACACCTCATGTAAGGCTCCGTGCTGCTCTCACTCATGAGCTGGTCTTTGGTGAGGTAGGTGTTGTGTGATGAGTTGATGTAGTAGTGTGCGAGTGGCTGCTTCATGTCCTGGTGAAGTCGGCCATGGTCCGGGTCAAACACCACGTTCTCCTTGGACAGCATGTACATGGTGAACCCATTGGGCGTCATGTACTGGTTCTTCTGGGCTGCACTGGGCAAAAGGCAGACACACGTTATACACACACAGTCACAGACACGTTTCACACACACACACACACACAGATATATTAGACACACACACACACACATACACACATAGCAAGTACATAGTGAAGCCACTATGAGTTGTTTACAGGTTCCTCTTGGCTGCACTGGGTAGATGACACACTCAGACACACGTTACACACACACACAGGCAAACTAAAGGTATTTTCAGAGACGCATATCAAACGTTTGTTGCCACTGGCCACAGCAGACACATGCATACACAGACACACATATTGACATGGCAGAACCAACCTTTTTATGGTTGGTTCTGCCAATGTACAGAAGTACAAGATAGATCCATGTTGCAGCAGCCATTTTTCCAGAAAATGACAAGGTGAGCATATGTACATGTTACTGTCCTCCAGTTAGAATCTAATTGTACTCCACTCAATCAGAATCTCACTGACTGTCCATAGTAACTCCTGCACTTAGCTTGCTACTTCGTGTAAAAACGTCTGCTGCGACTTGGGTCCATAGTTTAGAGGGCATATGGTCTGAACCCTATAGTCTCTCAGCGGGAAGCTAAGATAAGCTAAACCCGTGCAAAGTATCTGATGAATTAATGCGATTGCGTAGTAAAGTGCTACAGTGATCATGAGCTCACCAAGACCTCAAGCACCATCAGTGAAGAAGAGGACGAGGGGAGAGCAAACTTGGCACCGCTAGCCAAACACAGCTTGCAATGCGGAAAGGAAAGGAAGCTTGCACCCCTGGCAATGGCCTGAGGCTTACACACAAGTTATCTCCTTAGAGAGATTAGTGTGTCAGAGAGAATATGATGCCATGTTTCCCATGTTTGTTTTGCGCTCTCCTTCTCTCTCACTCTTTTCCTTTCATTGTGATGGCACAGAGAAGGGATTTTGGCTTAAAAAACAAAAAGTTGCTGGTTCGATCCCTGACCATGTAGAAGTGTACATTCTGGGGGCAAGAAGTACTTTATAATATACACATAATGTGCAACAAGACAACGGACAAATGACAAAAGGCTGTATACATATGGCGCCTATATACATTAGATTACACAAGTAATACACAATACAAAGATTTTTTTCAAGGAGCTGTAGTGTAATTCACTAATTAAGCACTAAGAAAGACCATATACATACTATATATAGTATGCAATGTATGTATACTTATACTCATGAGCTGGTCTGTGATGAGTTGATGTTGTAATAGTTGTAGTGTGTGTGTGTGTGTGTCTGTGTATGCCCTATAGACTGTACACACTGCATATACACATTTGTAGGGTTTTCTTTGGCCAGAGTGCACTGAATTTGGTGATTTTTTCCCCTTCTGGCTGTGTCTCCATTCCTGACTAATCTGATTTAATCTGCAAGGAGTGTCAGTGAGCCTTGTACTGGGATTCTGCTGCGGCAATCCTTCAATTCCGTCTTTGATGTCATAACGCTCTGTGGTCATTCACTATTGTGTATGTGTGTGTCCAAGGCTTTCACTGTCTCTCCAAACCACAATGTTGTGTGTGTTTGCCAGGCACCCACAGCATGAGGCCTTTCACTCCAAAGGACAACTGAACACACTCCACTAATAGCATAGTTAATATTCAACACACAACTCTGAATCGGTTTCTTTGTTTGCTCTTGTTTTTGCCATGTTCCTTACCAACATTTTTTTTATTTATTTGACTTGGTGTTCGGCTCTTTTTTTTTTTTTTTTAACAAATTACGCAAAATAGCCTTTGGCCACCCTCTGGTAAAATATTTACATTTTACAAATACATCCATTTCTGCAGTCCCTGTTTGTAAATAAACAAACAAAACTAAATAACAAATAAGAATGACACGCAAATGAACGCCTCCTTGGCAACATGGCCCATGTTTAGCTAATACTTCTACTCCAACATCTATGTAGGAACAGTTTTCCTTCGTTTCGACTCGGTGTGAGTTGCTGTCCACACACTGTTGTGCCCTTGAGCAAGGCACTTAACCCTAAGCTGCTCTAGGGGAGACTGTCCCGGAACTAATCGAGGCCTGAGAGTTGCAAAAGTGTCGGCCAAAGAATACATTTTGTTGCTTCTAACTGTGTTAGATATCCAGAATGTTTTTACTCAAAAGCGCATTTCACTACAGCACAGTCAGGGATCTTTTGATTAGTTTAGTTTTTCTTTGACCAATTTTTGGCTGGGCAACCAGTGAACATGGGGCTATGGACAAAATTTTTCTCCTATGTTGAAAGAAAGTATTTGCCCATGAGGTAGGAAACGTAGGTAGGAAACTTGTTTTTGTAGATATATCCCTTATTCAGAGAAAATGATAATTGGATCTTGGGTTTGGCTTGTGGTGTGTTGCGTTCGTACCCCACTCGTTGAGCTCGTAGGTGAGGATGAGGCTCTGAGCGTGCACGAGTGACGCGTCTTCCCCCTGCTCCCGCAGGAAGTCACGCAGGTCCACGGTGGACAGTACCGTCCCGTTGGCCGAAAACTGCTGGAACACGGCGTCCAGCTCGGGCCGCCGCAGCAGCTCGCGGCAAAACAGCTCGATCTCCCCATGCTCCAGGCGCCCGTCCGCAGAGCGATCACACTTCTGAAACACACACACACACACACACACACACACACAAACATGTTAAACAATAACAAGACAGGTTTATACAATGGGATAAGAGAGAAAAGTCAGACACACTTAAAAATATCATGTGTGTCACATACACACGAGCACACACACACACACACAGCTACTTGTTAATACAATGTAACTGATAGGTATAAATATAGGGTACAGAGGGTTATACAGGGATATACACACACAAAAATATAATGCATGTCACACACACACACACACACACACACACACACACACACACACACACAAAACACCATACAAACACACACACAAACAGACAGACAGTCACACACACACACTGAAGTAAGAAAGTAGCCCTACACAATTTATACCATGTGAGCAACAATACACACACAGCAATTCCTACGCCATACAAAAGTATTCATAATTCACATGCACATAAATGTACACATAAATTTCTTTCTGTCACTGACTGATCACACACACACACACACACAGCATCAGACATGAATGGTCTCTGATTACTGGTAGGTTTTCAGCTAATTTGAGAGCGCCTTTTTGAACACTGAGAGGCCCTGTCATTAAAGCTATACATACATATTCTAAATGTGCCACTCATGATGAGATGAGTGACCATTTTAGATGACCACATTTAGCACAGTATGATGACTATACTTTGATGAGTATGCTGTACTTCAACGGCTTCAATGCCCTGACCTTCTACATGTTTCTGTGTGTGTGTGTGTGTGTGTGTGTGATTGTAGGCATAGGCATTTTGTGAGATTTGACACTTGTACAAGTGTGCCTTGCATTAATAAGTGTTGGGGAACAGGATACCTTTGCATTGTGTGAATGTGTGTACCGGTATGTGTGCGAGTGTTTTTTTTTGTGCTCACTTCGGATACAGGTGTAGTGAGTATGTATGTATGTGTGTGTGTGCATGCGTGCTTGTATTAACATGTTTGGGGGAATGTTATTTTTTTGCTTTCCACATAAATGTGTAACTGACTTTACTCTGTGTGTGTGTGTGTACACTCACCTTGAACAGGTTGCGAGCGTACTGCTCGCTCACGTCGATGTTGATCATCTGCAGCAGGGTCTGGACCTCATCATAGCTCATTTTCCCATCTTGGTTCAGGTCTGCCTGCTTCAGGTATGCATTGATCCAGGTGTCAAAGGTCAAGGGTCACAATCACACCAAATAGTGTGCAAATACTGACCTCAGCAGAATACACGGAATATGAGTATTATTGAATATACTAGATCAGTATTACTGAATAGATAGATTTTTGTTAAAATCATTATGATATATTTTTCCATATTAACTAGATATTGACTAGGGTTGGGATAGACTTAAAGACTTAAAAGGTGCTCTATGAGATTCTGCAGTATTTTAGTGGGATTTACTTTTTGTCTCAAATGGCATCTCCCTGGTTGGAATCTCCCTTTAATCTGCTTGCTTTTGTCCCCCGAATACATTGTGAAAAAACACTGTTTCGAAAGACAACCCAGGGGCTCAACGAACACTCAAAAAAAAAAAAAAAAAACACAAAAACACACCAAACCACAGCCAAACAATCAGCTATAACTATAGCTAACTACTGTTAACTCCAGCTAACTTCTCCTAAATGCTGCCTCTGAGGATATTGGTCGAGCTTCTGGGTCTGGGTCATGTTGTCCATGCGCTCCTGAATGGTGCGTATGCCTCTGGCCCAGCTCTGGGCCTCCTGTTGGCTGGGGCAGTGGATGTCCAGGCTCTTGCGTGGCCCCTTGAACACAATGGTCAGGCACTCATCCTCAGGCACCTTCTTACCCAGCTTACGTAGGGGCTCTGACTGGCAGCCTTCCAGCACACATTCCACATCCGTCACAGAGACTGTGTGTGAGAGAGAAATGGAGAGAGAGATGGGGGGGCAGGCAGAGAGAAAGCGTGTGAGAGAGAGAGAGGAGGGGAGAGGGGGCAGGCAGAGAGAAAGGGAGAAAAAATAGAGGGGGGAGAGGTGTAGAGAGAGAGACAGAAAGGGAGAAAGCATCTTTAATAAATTATCATCTAAGTTAGCCTACTAGCTAGCACGTCGCTAGCATATTAAACCATTTAAGCTTACCTGCTCCCTTTAAAGCTATGGTCTACGATTTTGAATATTTGTAATTATTATCAACTTCGTTTATATTGTGATTATGGTACTGTGGACCGATCTTCACAACATGAATAATCAAAAGAACTAAAAAAATCCATTCAGTCTATCAGCCGTAATCCAGCATAGAAATTGACCAATGGGAACCATCCGTCATCCCGCCTCCTCCTGCATCGTCCCCTCCCACTCCTCCTCCGTTTCCGATTACTCCCCCGTGATTAGCTTAGCTGCTAGGGGGGAGTAATCATTGTACACTGAGGTGAGGTATTTGGTTTTGAGGGTGCTGGATGCTTTTTTTCAAATCTGTCTCAGAGGCTCTAGTGATTTTCAGAAACGTAGATCATAGCTTTAAAGTATCCACTCTGAAAAGGCTGTCAAGATTACTCCTTTAGAAGTTGGCTAGACTTTAAAGCCATTTTTTTTCTCAGTTTCAGTGTTTGTGTAGTTACTGCACTGGTAGGCTTTGTAGGGCAGAGTGCTCCTGGGTCACTTTCAGACGCACTAATTTGCATTTGCCATTATTCAGCCTCAAAGAACAATTTCTGATGGTCAAAAAATGTTTCACTTTTAACCTTTAACTTTTACTTTATTCATTTATCTAAGCTACTACTGAATGTCAATACACCATAATTTAAAAATAATTTATTTCATAGGCTTTCATTTCTTATCCATATGCTATATGCTACAGGTGTATTCTCTTGATGACAACCAATAAGGATCTAAAGCTGCTGCACTGAATCGCAATCCTATGCCTACCCTGCCACTTCCTGGAAAAATGGCTGCTGCAAAACGGCCCATTGTGATGATAGTGAAGCCAGTGCCCTTTGCACTGCTTTATCCAACAGGTTTCACAGGCTTCAGATGCTCTGATTTCACAACAGAGGTTAGAATATATGCCCATTCTTACAATAGCTTCTGTGATTACTCTCCAATGCACACAATAGGTGTTTGCTTTTGAATTAAGTGGTAGGCTAGCTTCTTCTGTTGTTTAATGTGTTTATTGATTATGCTGTCAAGTTAGTGTAGGCTAGCTTTAAAACGCCATGTTTGTGTGTTCCTGACAAAAGTCGTCCAATCTGAATACCGGTACTGATCTGACTTCTATAAAAAAAAGGCTACACAAGGCTAAACCTCAGGCAAAGGTTCAGCACTGCGATAGTCCACTTCTGTATGATGCTGCCTGTATCAGCTTTGTTTTGTGTGCCAGTTGACAGTTAGGTAGGTTTATTGATCCCCAAGGGGAAATTCAAGATAATTCAAGGTAAGCTATTTTTGAACTTTCTTGTATGCAAAGAAACTGGAGCTTGTTTAAAATGCAGACAAAAAAAACTGTTGAACTTCTCATGGTGGAGCAGAGCTAAGATTCTAGTGCATACTAATTTGTTTTCAAAAGTCCTCTTGGTGTCTCTAGAGAGATATTTGGGGGGGGGGGGGGGGGGGGGGGACAGTGGAAGAGATACAATATGATGTTGCAGTAGTAGTAGTATATATATACCGTATATTTGTAGTGGTCGATGGAGAAGGACTAAAAACCGAGAGGTTTTATAGTGAATGGAAATACTGTTTAGATTATGGGTTAGAGGGGCGATTTAAAGGGGAAAGATTTTGAAGATTATGAAGACAAAGACAAAGGATGAATTAATGATCATACAGAGACAGATGGAGAGAAGAGTGTAGAGAACAGAAGTAAATGGAGAGACATAGAGATATAGATAGATAGAAAGATAGATAGATAGATATGTAGATGAAGTAAATGAAGAATGCATTAAAAAGCAACAGAGACAGAAGTCACAGACAGAAAGAGCGCGCATATGTGTGTGAGAGAGAGAAATAGAGAGAGACACTTAGAGATAGAGAGATTAAGTCTAAACAAGCAGAAGAGGACAAAAAAGAAAGAGAATGTCTTAGAATAAATGTCAAATATTTCTTTCAATACAGAACCATATGTGAGTCTGTTTGAGAGAGATATTTGAGAGCAAGTCACCATTAGACAAACTCGAAGGGGCTCCCAGACTGGCATAAACACACACTCAATTACTGTTCTGGGAACAGGCTACGTAGAAAGAGGCTAGGCTCATATTTGTATTATAGGCTTGGTTGGAATATTGGTTTTGGTGTAAAGTCATCAGTTACAAACACACATACATACTGTACACACAAGCTCCTAAGACACTAGGCAACAGACCCTAAAAAACATGGACCCCCATTCAGCCATGTTAGACACAGTGGCGTGATCCCGCCTGACCATCTGGTCAGTTTTGTGTTGGACATTTGGATGAACATTAATATTTATTAAACAGTCACAGTGCCATGCATGCACACACGCACGCGCGCACACACACACAGCAAATAATCTTTTCACAAGCAGGTTAAATTATGTTTGCTCTGTTTCAATAAACACCATTGCCTGTGATTTATTTTCATTTTGTTTGTGTTTTCCCTCAAACATGTTATTGAAATATTTCTGTTAGTCTGATGGTGGCGGTTTGCAGGTCCTTCATTACAGTGAACGTCTCTCGGTAAACAGCTACAAGCCAAACTGGTGTGGTTATTCGACAGATATTTCTATTTAGCAGAATGTTTCATGTTGTATTACATCTCACTCTGATGGGAAAATACTCAAATATACATGAACACACACACACACACACACACACACACATACAAGGTTTCAGGGAACATCCTCTCAGGGCTTAAGCAGCAACCTGTCATTTATGTCAAGTCAAGTCAAGTCAAGTCAGTTTTATTTGTCAATTTCTTCACATGTACTTGACATACAAAGGAATCGAAATTGCGAAATGTCGAAATTGCGAAATGTCGTGGCCAGAGGGAAAGGGCAGGGCTTTCATATGGACACACACCACCGCTGGTGGTCTAATAGCAGGCATCCCACACACACACACACACACACTAAACTATTCCCATCTGCCCTGCCCTCTCGACCACATCACATGATACAAAATATCCCGCATTGGAGTATCGGCAATTGAAGGCTGTGCTGCTGCTAAGTATAGACCTCTCTGCAAAGCTCTCTCTCCCTCCCTTTCTCTCTCTCTTTTCTTCTCTCTCCCTCTCTCTTCCTCTCTATTGCGGACCAATGATTATCCTCTTCGACAGGACAGACCTGCTGCCGCTGCTGAGGCTTACAGAACTCATATGCCTCAATTAGAGCCAAACGGGCCGTACCACTTACTGTAAAGCATTACTACACCAGCACCCCCGTCTGAGTCCAAAATAGACTAGCCCTGTAATGAAAGATGGCCTTGTGGCTACTAGGCTGGTGTTCTTGGGCGTCTACCACTGTTTAAATTAGGGGGTGAGGGGGGATGACTGGGAGGCTGCCCTCCTCTGTGGAGTCCCCCCCCCCCCTCTCTCTCTGTGAGCCACTGCCCTAGTACTGCATAAGCTGCAATACTGCTAGAGGAGCTTAAGTCTCCGAGGCGACGGAGTAGTGAATGTTGTGGATAAATCCCATTTGCAACAGGCAACATGGAAGGACCCCCACACCTCCCGTCTGACTATGTGCAGTTGGCTCTAGAAGAAAATAAAAAGCTCTCACAAAATATTCTAGAAGGAACTAATGCTCTTTTAAAAGGCTCAGAATGAAGGGCTTTTAGAAGTATTGACTAAAGCTGAATTGCAGGGATACTTGTGATTCTTGATTCAGCAATAATATTTTATAAATAGTGTTTTACGTCTTCATGTGATGTGTGTGCAATCTAAGAAAGGCAGACATTGGTTGGAAATGTATGTCTGAAAAAGGAAAAAGAACTAATATGTAGCTGTGCAAAGCAACATGGACTTGGGAAATAAATGAGTGTCAATGGATTGGCAAGGAACAGCAGACAGACACACACACACACACACACACACACACACACACACGAGAAGAATATTATTTAAAAACAATACAGAAAGAACTCAGTTATAATCCGTTTAAAACTGCACAGTTAAAAGTGGATTCACTGCTTATTTTGAAGGTTCAAAGCAATAACTTTATGTGTACAGTTCAAAGGTTCTAAAAGTTCACTGCCCGTTCACTGCTCTCAGTTGAGGCTGCGCCAGAGAGACCGACATTCGGCTCGGGGAATGAAAGACTGCTGCTGAATGGGGGAGAGTCCTAAGAACCTGCCATTTCTAATACTCCTTAACCGTTCACACACACTCTCCAGAGAATTCTAATGTCTGCTGTCTCTAATACCCCTTAAATCAGCCACACACACTCAGCACAATTACTCAACTGTGTCTTTCCACCTATTTGCTCTGATTTGTGTTCTTACTGACTAACTAACAGAGTCCAACACAATGGCTCAAAAGAACACACACACACAAATTCATCATGAACTAAGTTTTACTTAACTCATTACTCATTCTTGTGGGATGCAACTGAGAGATGATTACAAAGAGATGATTAATCAGTGATGATTAAGATGGAGTATGTTGGAATGTTGGAAGATCAGCTCCCATTAATAAGCTGCCAAACTAGCCAAACTAGTTTCCAAAGTCAATTCTCACTTAAGTTAATCCACACTTTTAAATGGTGGCTACATAAACGCAAAAGTACACAGCTACAAAAATCCATATATCTATACACACACACACACACACACACTCACAGGACTGGCGTGACTTGGCCCTGCTAGAGGTCTTGTTGGACTCGCACCAGACGGTGAGGCCGTCGTCGAGTAGCTTCATCATGCGGCGACGCTGCCATCGGGGAGAGCGCACCTTCATCATGGACGCCCCCTGCAGCATTCTCCTCACATCCTCATCATCATCAACGCCTGAGAAAGTGTGTAAGGAATGAGAGAGAGAGAGAACCATACAAACTGATTAGTATACGTTACCCATCCCAATCTATTGCTCAACCCCCAACATAGTCCACGCCATTCTCCACACACCATTTCTGTTACTCTGTAACTTGGAAAAAAGGCACATTTCACTTTTTTCACTTTCACTTCAACAAGTTTTGTTTGATTCATGGGTATGAAATGATGCTCCGCTAACACTTGCGTCGCCCTAATCAAGTGTGTGACTGTGTGTAATTGCAAATTGTCCTAAACACATCTTTATATTTCCTATTTAAAATTCCAAGTTCCATTGAATACTTTACTTACATACTTGTGTGCTTGCTTGCGTTTTAAATGTTTTGATAACAAACTGACATTGATGCCCCCCCCCCCCTTTTTTTGGTTGAGGCCCCGTCCCCCAACCCCCTCCCTTCAGCTGGCTCTCCCTGGGGGAGCTGAATCTCCCCTACTGAGAAACTTTGAGTTACTGAGTTAGAGATAGAAGCACTCAGAGAAAAACAGAAAAGGACATGGAAGAATTTGACAGAGAGAAAGAGAGAACGTATGAGAAAGAAAAGAAAGCCTGGCATAAAGAGAAAAAGACTGATGAAAAGAGCAGAGAAGAGGTTTTCCATCCATAAATGAAACATAGCCCTTTTTCTACATTATTCATTGGTATGCTGAGTTTAACATCCTATTTGTCTTTGTACTGTATATTGTTATGTATGCATGACAGACACAAAGGGAGAGAGACACACCGAGAACTTTATTTTTTCCTTTACGAGTCAGAACAGAAACTCAGCAAAGGATAGAATGATTGTACTACGCTACCCAACGCACAGTGCACTCAAGAGAGAGTTAAAAGAGAGTGTGTGTGTGTGTGTGTGTGTGTGTGGATGAAGCCTGGACAGAGAGAGGTCTGTAACCAAGCAGCGAGAGAACAGCAGTGAGAAACTGCATCACCACAAGCAGTAGCCTCAAGGGCCTGGTTATAAACACACCAACTGAAAAGAGGGAGAGAAAGAGAGAGACAGACAATAGAAAACGTGTGCAGAAGAGAGAGAGAACATCCATGTCTGACCCAGCAGCAAACCACAAATCGAGAGAGCAGCCATAAGATGAAAAAGAAGGAAAAGAAACTAGACTGCATTTTCTCAGCAGAAACCGCTAGGTGGACTGAATGAGAAGAATGAGAAGTTGTTACTAGGAGAAAAGGAAAAGAGACAGAGAAAGACAGAGTGAGCAAGATGAGAAAGTGCATCCATGTTAGATCCAGGAGCAGCACTACTAGGTTCTTCCTCTAATCACACAGAGAGCAGCTTATCACTTCCAACAGGCGTGGACCTACAAGCAGTCAACACCATTCTCTCCTGCCACTGCCTGTCACAGCCCATTTTCTTTGACTGTGTGTGTGTGTGTCTTCAAACAGCTGCGTATACAAACACACTCACTCATTAAAGTTCAACAGAACTAGGAGTGTACGCCAGCTTTTGTCTTAATCAGCAGGTTCAGCATCAGAAG
>JAGFZM010002302.1:726247-761247 GCA_017657215.1 Limnothrissa miodon
AGGGAGAGAGAGAGAGAGAGAGAGAGAGAGAGAGAGAGAGAGAGAGACAGAGAGACTACATAACACACCACTCTGAACTAACCTCTGGAGAAAATAACGAGAAAGATAGAGAGAGATATTGACTATATAACACAGCATTCTGAATTTGCCTCTGGAAAGAGAGAAAGAGAATATAGAGAAAAAAGCAAAGAGAAAGAAAAAAAGGGATGAATGAACGTTTATCACAGGGGAGCGAGGCTGAATAAACTCATTGTCTCATCCTAATGAGACACTTTAGTGCTTCTGTCAGGCCGCTGAGGCTAAATATTTACATGCTTACACAGGACCAGCTTGAACCATCTGCTGCCCACACTGCCAGATGAATGGGAAATGGACTTGCACTTATATAGTACTTTTCTACTCCTACAACACTTTTTTTACAATGTTTACCTCACAACCCTGAGTTCAGGTGGAGGTTCGAACCTACAACCCTCTGGTTGCTGAATGGCACCTCTACCACCTTTGCTACCATCGCCCTGTCAATGAACCCCAGTCCATCTTCTAGAATTTTCCTCAGGGTGACATAAAGCTGATGAAAGGCTTCAGGCGATCACAGCTGAGACTAATCAAAACATCACACACTTAGCTAAGTGTTGTTGTTGTCTTTTTGCCTTTGAACAGGCCCATCCACTTCTCTCATCCCCTTTTTACACATTTCTTCCATCGTTCCATGTATGTCTAGCCACATATCATAGGGCCTCACAACGGTCTTCTACCAAGACTTGGTTGGGCCAATCACAATTCTCTGTTTTCATGGAGTCACTGGGTGAGCTTAGCACAATGAAGCGCGGCTGTGACAGTGCAAAACACCTAAACAGCCAAGGAACAGCACTTGTGCAAATCGGCTTTGCCATCGACTTGGAAAGTTAGACGGGCTTTCTTGAGCAGAAAAAGGCACTCCAGTCATTTATTTTAAAGAAGGTCATATTTGCTGTTTTTGTTAGCTTTGGTGACTCTAGCTCTGAAGACAATCGCTAATTCCACCTCTAGGAGTTTTTTTTTTTACCCTGTCCTTTAAAAGTGGACTGATGGCCAGTTTCTTGTCTTGTTTCTCAATAATGTAAGGCTTCCTGTGGTCAATATAACCGTAAAAGACTAGGCTAGAGTAGGCTAGGCATGTTTATAGGTCTATATCAGGTATTCTTTATACAGAGGTAGCTTAATGCAAAGAAAAATAAATGCTAAAAAACAAAAAACATAAAATGATATTAAAAAAGACAATAATAAAATAATCAAAGTGATGAACACAAAATGGTAAAAGATTATAGATTGTTTTGTGTGTGTGTGTGTGTGTGTGTGTGTGTGTGTGTGTGTGACAGACTCACTCTCATGCCATCCCAGGGTGTTTTTATCTGTCAGTCCCACTCAAGTCTTCAGCTTAGAGTGAGTTAGTTAGCTTAGTGACCCCAGAATAGCACAGCCCTGAGTGGGAGGCCAAGTACAGAGAGCCCAAGAGGACGGCACACAATCCCCAAGGAGATCGAAACTATTCATCGCCCCTTTTTACTACACTGTGTGTATGTGTGTGTGTGTGTGTGTGTGTGTGTGTGTATATGTTATCTGATTTTGTGTGTGTGTGTGTGTGTGAGAGAGAGTGTGTGGTGTTTGTCTGATTTTGCATGCTGAATGTAGTCAAGTGCTTTTGTTTGTGTGTGTCTTGGTGTGCACAATGCTGTGTTTGTATGTATGTGTAGTTAGGCTCATTCTTGAAACCTTTTCAGTCCCCCAAAACAAATGCAAACCTCCTAGCAACACAGGGGTATCCCCACTACACTATAATATGCTGCGATTCAATGAGGAGCCTGCCATGGTGGATGCCACGCTTACACTGTGGGCTGTCAGGGGTGAAGCCTTAACTGTGCCTAGTTGCTGTCTATTCAAGGAACTCGGCGCCAAACAAACAGCATCTTCATTGTGTAAAAGAAAACAAATCTGTGGCATTTGAAAAAAAAAAACAAAGATGTATAGTATCTTTTCATTCTCACTGTGTGATTTTTTTTTACCATTCTGATTGTTCTAAGCTACATGTTAGCTTACATTTCTAAGGTGCATGTTTTAGCCTACTTGTACTTTTACTCTCATTATAAGTGCATACTTATAGATTGCGTACTTCAGCGCAGTAAATACTGGACATTTTTATACTTTTACTTGAGTAGAATGCTAGTGGGTGATTTGAACTTCTGCCAAAGCCAAAATTTTAGTTGGGCATCTCTATTTTAATTTAACTCTGGGTACTTTCTACCACACCACAAAAATCTGGGTGTCTTTGCCACTAGGGTTCTGATAAGCGCCGTGATAGCTGGTCTCCCTTGGGCTGCTGTGGAAAAAAAAAAAAAAAAACAAGGATGTGCTCTTGAAGTGCGAGTTATCTTTGGAAAAACTGACAGAACTTGCTAGTGTAACCCAGTCGAAACAGCTGACCGCCAGTAACTGATATCCCACCTAAAAGACATCAAATATAGTACACTACAACCAACCATTTGTAAACCTAATATAAACTTTTTAAATTGAACTTGCTGAAATAAAATCTGTAATAGACTACCATAGACAATTTGCAAAGTAAAATTATTCAGATTTTTTTTTCAATTGCAGCCAATGATTCACACAGTCTGAAAAGTATAATAAAGGCTTACTCCTTGCTCAGCACTTCAGGTTTATAAACAAAAACATTGTACTAAAGCTCAGGACAACTTTTACCAACTCAACCAACTAACACAATTTTACTTGTGTCTTGTTTCCAATGCAGAGAACTTAATATGCAAAGATGGATGTAGTTACTGTTGTATCTAGATTAACTACCCGGAAGAAAGACTTATTCCAAAAAGTGGCACTGGCTCTCCACAAATCAATCCTAGTTTAACATGCAGTATTAAAGACACTGCATGCTATCACATAATGAGTAGCCAAATAAAACATCCTTAAAATAACATAGATGTTTAACTGATGTGCCAGTGAAGCCATAACTAAATATTGGAGGTTTAGGATGAGCACAACTGAGGGATTATTTCTGAGCATATGAGGAACACATACTATAAACCGATAGTAAGATGTATATCACAAAACACTTCCATAGTAAATAGCAGGCTACTATAGTAGTAAAATAGTAAGTGAAACACTAGATCTGAACACTTGATTTTTAGCTTTTAGCTTTATCGGACAACCCCTGAGGAAGCTTGCTCTTCATCCTTCATCTGCTAGCCATCTGATCCTAGTGCATGTGTAGCTTGGGTTTGAAGGTTAGCGTGTAGCCGTAGAATATGGCATATGTTGCATATGAGTTAGGACTATGTGACCTACACCCTGAGGTTCTCCCCTCGCTCCACTACTTCACTGTTATTATGGCAGTTTCACATGCTCATTAGAAAGTGGGTTCAAACCTTGCCTATAGTTAAAGATCCGGAACCCTCTTTGATGTCTGGGTTCTAATGTGCACACACAGACACACACTCATTCTCTCTCTCTCTCTCTCTCTCTCTCTCTCTCTCTCTCTCTCACACACACACACACATGCTTTATAAACATACATGCACATCCACTGCCCACACACAAATCACAAACATACTGTATATACACAATCTCTCTCTCCCTCTCTCACACACATTCACACACACACACACACACACACACACCACATGTACATGCATTACAAACACAAATGCAGATGCATTACACACACACACACACACACACAAACACAATACAGATCAATTCACTTAATAGCATGTTCCTTTTTTCCCTTTCAGCGGTGGCATTTACAATCCTATTTACTCTGGTGAGAAACGTAACCCAATTATTCAGTTTTTACATATTTAAAAATTAAATAAATCAGTAATTGTAAATCTGTTAGTGTGATGAATCAATCCCACATTCCTTCCCTACTTCAACACACACTCTGCAGTGTGTATGTGTGTGTGCATGTGCGTGTGTCTATCTGCTATTAATCATTTGGAGTAGTTTTACAGACTGAATGTCACTCAACTGCTGGCCATAAAGATAGAGGTACTTTGTTTATCCAGAAGAAAACAATATGACATAAAATTGCTAAATTAATCCAAATCCCTCTGATTGGGTCTCTTGTTGAACAGACGTTGGTCACTTTTTTGAGCTAAAAGTCACATTGATTTACAACATTGGTGTGTTTCAAGAAACAACACTGCATGAATTGTGCACTAGGTGTGTCAACTAATGCTTTCAGTCAACACAGGTCTTTTTAAACCTTGATAATCACGCCACTGGTCTACAGGCTTAATCTGTTTGTTCAAGACGGCTAGAAAAACACTGTATACGCCTAATTTTTAACCCTTAGTGCAGTAAGCTACCATTAAAACACATTTGTATCTACAAATCCATATTAAATTCTGAACAAACGGCTTAAAGTTACCTACACGTCCTTCTGAATCCATCTACACCACTACACAATTTTGGCAGGCTGGACTGTTGATATGACATACACAATGGTGTATAGCCTTTCTATTGTCAAATGCAGCTTATTGCAAGCACAGGTGACAACAGATAAGTAAATAAGATTTTGCCGAGATAAACTAAAATCGCTATTTCTTAATCATCATACCTAAATTCTTCAAGGGGTCTGTACTCTTCGCTCCAGACGTCCCCGCCCCGTTCTTCTTGTGCGTGGGGCTTGTCTTCTTTGCACTGCCCAGCATGATGTCTTGGTACAGGGATACTTGCTGTCAACGTCCCCGGACGGCTCTCTGGGAACCACACTTTCTCGGAAAGATGTCACTGCAGTTTCTGGTTCTGTTACTCTATGTCAATACTGTAGCGTTGGTCGATTTAAGGTTTCTGACAGCACTTTTCAACATTATTTATAGTTGATTATAGTGTTAAAGACTGCCCATTGCTGATGTCATCAAGTGTTCTGGAAAGCTGGCAGGAATTTGCTCCTTCGACACACGGAGAGGAGCGTTTGTCTTTCATTGCCTTATCCTCTTTTAGAGCAAAACTTACCATGAACCACCGATTTTGCAAAAAAAAAAAACACTTACTTTTGACCTATTCGCGAGACAAGCACACACCCTTCCCTTTCATCAGCCTATGCGGGAAAAGGGCTTCCATGTTTCTTCAGAGCGGTAACATCACTTCTTCCAACATCAACTATTAGCAACATCAGTGTACTAAAATAAAATGAATAATTAAAAATAACCTCAGGTCAGAAAAATATGTGACGCACGTGTAGCCTACCACGGTTTCTTTCACTTTATGGATGAAGAGTCAAACAAATCCCCGAGAGCCGTCTGATAAATCGGGGGGGAAACTAGGTCAACGTCAAATTGAGCGCAAGAACAAAGAGCACAGCACACTCGGTCAAGAGAAAGAAGAGACCCACACACTGACCCAGACACGAAAACCTGGCCTCGTCCAGCAGCCACACGCGTTTGACCAAAATATTGGTTTCCTTGCTGGACAACGGGGCGCCAAGATTGGACTCTCTCTCTCCTTGTGAAATATTGCCCTCTAGCAGCGAAAAGGGAAATTGAATATTAAATCCCTATACTCGTCAATTCGCCCACCCATTTATTGTGATTCCTATAATTATATTACATTCATGTCATTGGTCGATGCTGCAGTCATGTCATTGTTGTGAATGAAATGCTACCTTAAATGCGTTACGGTCCTATATATTTCCAAAACACAGCAAATCAAACTTTCTAGATCTATGTCCAGTTTTTAGGTTGTATACTTTAACCACTTGACGGATTTTTGAATACCCCAAAAATGTTATAAGCATTTTATACA
The DNA here is from genome assembly GCA_017657215.1 of Limnothrissa miodon. Classification (NCBI taxonomy): domain Eukaryota; kingdom Metazoa; phylum Chordata; class Actinopteri; order Clupeiformes; family Clupeidae; genus Limnothrissa; species Limnothrissa miodon. Next base: position 732,044 of record JAGFZM010002302.1, read on the forward strand.
TTATAGGCTACATCGACGCCTACATTGTTTTTGTCATTGACTTTGTCATTAATTTTGTCATAACAAAAAAAGTTGCCTACAGCTGGGTCCTTGCAAATCAAAATAAAGTGTCAATCCCAGTGTACTGAACTGTCGAGTAATCAGCAGCCTATCCGAAAAAGCTTTGCAGGGTTGAGCGGTCTGTCAAATCACAGACATCTGTATGTACAGTCACGTGATATAACACGGAAGTAAACCCCTTGCGAAATACTGAAGTGCCTGAAATAGGCGAAAGGAAAAGTTGCCTAGTGCACCATATGTGTTCACGAAGTGTTTCCGTCTCAACGCACCTTATATGCTCATTAGACAATCGTTTGGGAAACTCGTGTTGATAAATTGGCTGTTATAAACAAAAGCCATGTAATGACGGAGGTAATAGTGACACACCGACGGATCGGATAGGGCAGGGCTGGGCTGTATTCTATGCAAGGTAAGTGAAAAAAACTAATTCTGTCCGGTCAGTCGGTCGTCTATAGGGCCTTGAGGTTGTGCAAGTCGAAGTATTTTGCAATAAATACTGTGCTGGTTGATTACTTTCAAGATACAGGCTTGCTAATTTAGGTAGAATAGATTTACAAATGTCGAAAGGGATTCTGCTGTGTCGGTATCTGACATTATTTTTGTTTTGCATCTTTATTGTAGCAGTGTAGTAATTCCAGAGAGTTAACAGCTCTGCTTCGACGTTGCAACACTTGTGATGCCAATTTTGAAGATGGCAGAATCGGGTGACCATCAGAGACAATTTCAGGCAGCCGTCGACGTTATTCAGAATCTCCCTAAAAATGGTGAGCCTTTACAAAAGGCTATTGTGCTGATTTTTTATAACCGAGTAGATGTATTTCGGTGTTCTGTTTTAAATGTATGATGACTTTTACTGGGGAAATATTCTTATATTGTTTAAAATATTGATGGATAGAACTTACCACAAAACTAATAAAACTTGGTAACAGCTAGGGACCTCCCTAAGAGATGACCTTGACTGAGAAACATGCATGCAAACATAACACAGTAATGTATAGCAGTTCACACATAGCTGTATGCTTAGTTCTTACTAACTGATAAATGGATTCCTTTAATCTGACTCTCCACAGGTCATTACAGACCATCATATGAGGTGATGTTGCGATTTTATGGTTTCTACAAGCAAGCTGTGTGTGGACCTTGCACTGTGTCTCGACCAGGGTTCTGGGACCCAGTGGGACGCTACAAATGGTAAGAGAGAAAGGGAGAGAGAGAAATAAAGAACAACTCTGATGTGAATCAATCAAATAGCCTTGTTGTTTGAGGTCACAGAGTTAACCAGTAACAATAACATAGATGGCTAACATTTACTGAATGGGGCATAGGAAAATGAAACTGGATTCCTATATGTGCCCCATTTGGTTAGTGTTAGCTGTCAGTGAACTGGTTGGTTCATGTCTTATAATTTTTTTTTTTTTTTGCTTTTATTTTACTGTCAGTATTCAGAGAGCTTGACCCACAGGCATTCAGGCCTTCTGGATAGATTTACACTGGAAGGATATCTTGGAGGCCAACACAGACACCACAAGTGGGTGTAGTGCAGTGGTTTGCCCTACTATTAAAAGTGTTCTTCACTCTCAGAACAAATGGACAATAAGAGAGGAGATGTAGGGTAAAGAGGCTAAGCCGTGGTCTACTGGTTAGGACTTTGGTTAGGGTTGCCGGTTCAATCCCCCACCAATGGTCCACAGTTGAAGTGCCCTTGAGCAAGGCACCTAAACCCTTGAGATGCAAAAACCCATCTATATGCAGATCTCTAATCTCTATCAAACTCCAATTTGATTTTTTTTAAGTGAGTTGGAAGTTGACTGATAATTAAGTTGATCAAAATTATACGAATACATTTCTGTAAATGAATCACAAACTTCGAGGGTTTTGCATCTCAACTTCTCAGTTCAAGGTGTGGCTTTCCTTGCTCTAGTTTGGCCTCCAATACAGAGAGTCCAGCGCTACTCGGATGTGGGCCACATATAGAGTTGCTCTCAGTATCTCTGTTTCCACTGCATACAAGACCCAGGACTCATCCTACCTACCCCTATTGCTACTTTAGGCAGCCCTGTCCTCAACTGCATTGTCTCATCAGTGATCTGAGGCGTAGCACCAAACTCTTAGCCCTAGGCACAAGCTGTGCCAATGCAATTTCAAATGTTTTAAATCATATTTGAAGGAAAGTAAAATTCCAGACTCTTGAAAGACCCTCCCCCCACTTGTTGCCCTGGAACGTAGTCCCCTCACTATGACACTGGATTGAAATATGTGTTATGAGGTTGTTACTTTGAAGAGGCTTTCAGTAAGTTTATGCAACCATTTTCGTGGTCATAAAATCACTTAGAAATATTTTTTTCTGTTAGACTGGCCTGTTGTGTTGCAAACGGCAATTGAGCGTATCGCCATACAGCCCTGTATAGTGAATACATAACGCCTGAGAGAGCATACGCTAGCAATACAGTTAACTGTGCAATACAGCTAGCTGTACAGCTGTCCCCCTACATCTTTGTGCCGTTTAATGCAGGGTTAAAAACAGACTTACTGACCGTATCTTTAAATGGGCTAAAATGAAATGGCTGCGTCATTATAAACTAAGTTTAAGAGGCTAACAGGTGTTAGTTATTGTTTAACCCAGTAAAATGATTTAGTTTTGGCAGACATGCTTAGTCAATGATATGAGACAATAGTCCTCACCTAGACACACATACTCACACATACAGTCAGGTACAGAAGCATTCATCTCATAACACATATGTCTAAAAAAAAGATGAAAATCAACCTGTTGCAGCCTGGAACAGTTTTTTTGATCAATTGTTTTTGATATGACAAATTCATTCAAATTCTGTGGAGCTTGTGGGATATTTGCTAGGATTACAGTTGGGACCAGACTTCACCCGATCATTCACAGGGCAGTTGGCAAAGAATGGGGAGCTGTCTTGGGGCCTTGGTTGTTGCTGTAATTTGTCATTATGAAAGATGTCCAGAGCTGTAGTCAACAGAATGGCAGTACACAGGATCTACAAACTGAAGCCTGGAGAGTGGACAGTGGTTAACTGTGTAAACACACTACCTGTTGTGTAGGCCTGGAATTCAACACGTGTTCTTATCTGTACTTACTTCTGTTACCAAATAACTGTTTTGTTGTATCAGTATATATTGCCAAGTGTGAAGGATGTCCAGTTATCTAACAATCATTGCACATTGTAGATTAAAACCTGATTAACCTGCCTACAATCCTCTCTGACCCAACTCAGTTAATAAGTCAAACATGGAGGCCAGCACTCAAGTTATAAATCAAAGTGGAAGTAGTCATCATAAATGACCCAGCTAGAGGTAGACCCAATCAAGAGGTCAATGTACAAAAATCACAGTTGCTCTGTTGCTTGCTTCTGTCCATTTTATACCAGTTTTTGAAGACTCTTTTCTCAATAATCCTCATGGAAAGGAACTTAAGGGTGCTTTTTTGACAACGGTATCATGTTTGCCTGTTATTCTTAACAAAAAAAAAACAAGTTCATTCTGTTCATTCTTGAATAAAACAAAAGGAGAGTTTTATTTTTCACATACATCTTAATCCTAATTAGTAAAATCATCACACACACCCCTGCACATACACATACCGAGTCGGGTACAGAAGTATTATAATCACATGCATTGTTCGTTTCTCTTCTCATGACTTATGTGGCAAAAAAAAAAATCTTTCTACATTTGACAGATGGATTCAAATGCAGTAGATCCCAGTTGCAGGGATATGGTCAAAGGCGTGAGACACTGAAAACTACCTGAGTACCTGTAGTGGGTTTAGGCCTGATTCAGCTGCAAGACTGTAGTGCCCATGGGATCTTTTCTGGGATTATGGTTGGGAACAGATTCCACACAATCATTAACAGGACAAATAGTTAAACAATGGGTAACATACCTACAGGCAGTGAATGGAAATGTCTATGGAAATGTTCACACTTCAGACTGCCCCTCCAGGAAAGCTAAGAGTCCTGAGTCAGGGTTTCTGCCATAGTGGAGCTTTGGCTGTTGGTCGTCTTATTGTTTGTTTTGTCAAGCGACTGTCCCCAGTGAAATAGCAATATCTGTGGTATCCAAAGAAGAGTTTATTAGTTATGGAAAGGGTCTAGGACAAATCACAAAGGAAGTAGAACAAATCACATTAACCCACACAGGGTGGGCTTTTCCATTACTTGGAGAGATTGCTTACTGCCTTTATTAATTAACATGTGTTGTTAACATAATCTGCCTACTGTAAATGGATATAACGGCTTCAGTCTGTTACTTAACCAGACTAAACTATGGGAGCCCAACCAGACTAGACTATGCCTGCCCAACAATCTCACATAACATGGTCTCAGAAAATACTGTCAACCCAGGATGCCTTTAAGGAGAAATCAATCTGTAACCCTTTTGTTTTAGATCACGGAGTGCTATACATTACATTGCATTTAGCAGACACTTTTATCCAAAGCAACTTACAAAGGCTATAGGAAAAAGAGCACAAATATCTGACGCAACATCAACCAAGTAAAGAAAAGGCGGTTAACACTAAATAAATGGGGCACAGTAACTTTATTTCTTTTTAATTAGCCAGTTGCATATAATTTTCTGATAAATGTTCCTGCATACAGCACACAGAACTAAAACAATAGGGCTATGAATTAAATAACACTCCTTTTGATGAAGGTCTGTAGTAGTAATGGGTTTTAAAAACAAGGGTGACGGGGGCTCAAATGAGGCTTGCGAATATCTTTTTTCTTCCTCATACAATGCAATTTTTCTACTCATCTTCACATTCTGTGTAGGTTTCAACAACAACCTACGCCCTCCTACACATTTCCCCACCATATACGAAATGATCCACTGGTGTAATGCTGTGTGTGTTCCCAGGGATGCGTGGCACCGTCTGGGAGGCATGAGTAGCGAAAACGCCATGGCTGCCTACGTGGACGAGATGAAGAAAGTAGCCCAAGAGGTACCAAATAATAACAACAAAAACAATAATAATGAAACAAACGCAAATAAATAAACAAGTAATAATAAATAATAATGATATAAATAATAGTAACTCACAATAATAATAATAATAATAATAATAACAACAACAATAATTAACACTTAAAAACAGCCCTTCCTCCCACACCGTGAAAGAGATTGGGCCGTAGTGGTGTAGTATTGGCCGTCCCGCAGGAAATGGTCGAGTGAATGATTACCATAGAGTGCAGCTGGCTGAACCAAACCCCCCATGTCCTTAGGTAATAAGCAAACCGCCCGATCAGGCTGACTAAGCCTTATGATTGCAGGTTGTCTGTCTTTCAAACATGGATTTACTTTTTTTGTTAGGGGTGAATTGCACAATCCAACATAAAATTTTCCCTCCACTGGCATTTGGGCCAGATCAGATTTATATTGGCCAACTTGTACGTATTTAGTGACCTTGAACAGTTGGTGACGCAGGCACAGACATAGATGCAGACACAGACACAAAGTTGATTTATGACATAACGAGCGTCCTCTTTACTTTAATAGAGTTGAATGTTTTGTTTCATCCCGTTAGCATTCCAGGGTGGCAGAGTTGAGAGTACAGTATGATGAGAACTTACACTAGCAGATCCCAATGTCCCCCCTAACACTTGAACCCTCAAAGACTTTACAGTTGGGAATCGGTCCATAATTGGTTGATGTATGACGATTTTGAGGGTTACATAGACAGTCAGCACAAGAAAATGGATGCCTCACAAACTTTTATTTTCATTTTAATATTGTGCAAAATAAATGGGGTCTGTCAGCCCTTTAGGCCCCTAGGAATCATCCTATTCCTTACTCCCTTTTGCGACACCATTAGACATTAGAATTCACTGTGTTTGAAATGAGTCATTAACAACAGGCCATCTAACTTGCCTGACTCTCTTTTACTTGCCTTGGACCAGAGGGTCAGTGCTGATGCTGAACTCTTGTGTCTTCCAAGGTTATTGACACCATGCCGATGGATGAGAGGACTGCTTCGTTTTTCCACTATTTCGAGCCACTCTATAAGGTTATCCATGACATGCCTCGACCACCAGAGTCTTTTCTTAGCCTTCAAGCCGGTCAGTTTGCCTGTGCTGTTGCCAGCAATACCAATAGCATCTATAACAATAACAATACTGTTAGAATAATGTTTTACATGATGTTACTGTACTGACTGCCAAGAGCTGCCAAGTGTTTTTCTATACACTTCCATACACAGGGTTCTCAGTCGCCGTTTTATTTGCTAAGCAAAAGAGTTGTCATAAATGTAGTTGAATTCTACTGGGTTCTACTATTGTAATTAGATGTAATAAAGTCAACACTCAACAATGTTAGAATAATTATCAGTCAGTGATATTACTCACTAATCACTATTTTGTGTGTTTGTGTGTGTGTAATTGTGTGTGTGTTGTACAGCACATTGAGTTGCCACTGTGTATGAAATGCGCTTTATAAATAAAATTGCCTTGCCTTGCCTTGTGTGTGTGTGTGTGTCTCCAGACATCAATGCCAATGACCAAAGTCCCAAACTGGAGGAGTCTGAGCAGGACTTGAGTCCCCAGGAAGCCTTGGTTCTAGATGAGGACAGAGAGGAGGAGATACAGTCCAACCTAGCCACTGAGAGGGACCACAGTGGCCATGCACCGGACCCTGGTGAGACAACAAAGATTTAGCATTCATTCTCATATTTGTCATTAGCTGATGCTAGTATTAGATTGCCCCCCACCATCCTAACACCATACGCCCTTAGTTGCAAGGCCTACTCTGGAAGCGTTACCGAAGTGTTCGATCAAGTCCTTTAAGATAAATTCAATATTTGCTGTGCTGCTCTGTCTAGTGAAGCTAGTTCCATTTATCAATTTAGAAGCTAACTGTTAAATTTCGACATTGATAGACTTGACTGTCACCTTATCACCTGGACAAATGAAATACTGTTTTTTTGTGATTAGCTGACAGGGTGTTCATTATTACCAGATAATGGGACATTTATGAAGTAGATCTTGTAAAGTCATAAAAAAAGTGTACACAACTAACATGAGTCATTACACGGCGAACGAATGGCGTAGAATGCGCCACTGTGGCCTACAACGGTAGATACAGCATTTGCAATGTTCAACAGCAGCGGTCCGTCTCCAATAGAATGCAGTGCAGTACAATGCAATACAGCGGTCTTTAGAGGGAGCTCGTGAGAGAAAAAAACAGAACGTTGCTTAGCCCTGCTTTACGGGAAGAACATAGTTCACATGTCGAACAGCAGTGCCGTGTAACTTTAATCACTGTTCCATATCAAGCAACAATGGAATCAGCCATTATCAAGTATTAACATGGAACAGTGCTGCAGGTTTTTTTTTTTTGTTTTTTTTTTTTACCAGATCTACTTCATTGGTGTCCCGTTTTCAGGGAATAACGTACACCCTGTCAGCCAATTAGAAAAGGGTATTTCATTTCTCAGGGTGAAAATCTCTTTTATCGGGACACCTGGGCAGTATCTGATGTAGCTTCCCTTTAAGCTCCCAGTCCTGACACCTCAAAGGCTTAACAGGCATGAATATATTTCCTAATTGGCTTATTATTAGGGGGAGGGGGGTTGTATGGTACAGTGTAGTTTGTGCAACAGAGCTGTTTCCAACAGGCTTTCAGGCACAGATGACGCCTGTGCGAGTGAAAGTGAGTGCGTTGGTATGGTCCGTTCGATTTGACATGTCGGAGCTCTCTGGTGCTTAGTGGATCCAAAAACCAACTAGAGTGTTCGGTCCTCACCTCCCTTCCTCCTCTCCCATTTCCACACTCCAAGCTGAATGGGTTGTACCCGTATCGGCAGCTGTGGAGAGAGACACCATTCATCTGTTCAATTCCAAATTAGCCCAGAGCTAAAGGAGAGGGAGAGAGGGAGAGGGAGAAAGAGAGGGAGGGGAGATGGTAAGGAAGGGGGGTAGAGAGAGCGAAAAACGTGGTGAGAAAGAGCACGATGGAGAAAGGAGGAGGAATGGAAAGAGAGAAGGGGAGGAGATGGAGGGAAACATTACAGAAGAAAAGGAGAGAGAAAGTGGGAGGCAGAGAGAGGAAAGAAAGGAATATTGGGTTAAAAGGAAAGCAAGGGAGGGGGTAAAGAGAGAACGAGAGTGATTGAGGGAGAAAGAGAGAGAGAGAGAGAGAGAGAGAGACTGAAAGAGAGAGTGAGTGAGAGTGGGTGGGTGGAAACTGAGCAGCCTGCACTTGACTAAGCTGGCCAGGGGGCTGGTGGGAGTCTGGCAAAACGCTTCCTTTTTATCAGCTCTCCCTGCGCGATGGCCTCATAGCATCAGTGGAAGACGCCCCCGTTCACTGGGTTCTATGTTCTGTCTCTCAATGTATATTGGCGCCATATGATATGGAAAATTATACATCCAATCATGAGGCTATAGGGGTGCCACAAGGTGCCTTTGCAAATAGTCAAATATGTGTTTTGTTTTGTTTTGTTTTGTTGCTTTTCCAAACTGAAACGCCCTAAAGAAATATTCGCATAATCTTCGTATGGGATGCCACTGTAAGTGGAGAGAGTTAATATCCTTGGCATCTGTATGGAAAAAATGGCCACCTTTGGACTGACTGTGTCGTGTCCCAATGTCTCTTGTGCATAGAAGGTGTTTCCTTGGATGGGCCTGTGTTGACCAGTGATTCAGAGAGTGAGATCTACTGTGACACAGTGGACCAGCTGGACACTGGCAAGGTGGGGGTGAAGATGCATAAATGTATGTGTCTGTGTGTTGGCATAACAGATTCTTATCTAATTTATCCATCTTAACTGTGGTGCTTGGGGAAACCTTGTAGAAACTACTTACCTGTCCTTGCCTATCAATCGAATCATTTGATTTTGTGTGTGTGCGTGTATGTGTGTGCACTGTATGTCTCTATTACTGTGTGTGGGTCTGTATGTGTGAATGCAAATGCTCATTCTTGTGATGCTGTGTGTGTGTGTGTGTGTGGGTACAGAATATGCCCATGTTGGATGTCCATGACAACAAGCTGGCCCACTGCGAGTTTGACGTTAACCAAGGGCACCACGTGGCACCTGTCTCCCAGGTGACGGAGGTGGGCAGTGGACAGGGCGGCGAAGGGGGAGAGGTAGGCCGCGGTGCCCCCATGAGGAAGAGAGATTCGGCCAGAGATGGAACCAGACATCCCGCCAGGCAACCCGCGGGTCAGTCAGAGATAATCACTAATAACTGCTCTCCAAACAGCCAGAATCACCGTTGCTTTTTTAAAAGATGTGCTTGACGTTAGTCAATAACTCAATAAATGATTAAGGGGTCTCAAAATAGATATTTAAAAGCCCCCAGAAGAGGTCTATGGTGTTGGTCCTCGGCTTACTGGCAGTGGAGTGAGTGAACGTGAGGCCGACTGAATGGAGATGTATTTATGGACTGCCTGTAGGCATTTTATGTAGGGCATCATCATCTATGCGTATAGATATTATCCACACTACAGAATATTGCAGTGCATGTGTGGGGGCACTTGTGTGTGTGTGTGTGTGTGTTCATATATGTTTATATGTGAGCTCTTTGTATGTGTGCTTGTTTTGCATGTGTATGTGTGTGTGTGTTGCCTCTTCACAGGAGGGGGTCCTGAGCGTGCGGCATGGCAAAGGGACCGTGTGCCTTGGGGTGGGGGGGGAGGGGGTGACGACGACAACTCCGGGGGCTCTGACAGGCCACAGGAAGCCCAGGTACAGCAGCAGATTGTGCTGGCCCTACGGAGGCTCAGAGAGGACATGCGGAGCGTCATGGATCGCCTGGAAGTAGTAGAGAGCCTCGCTGCTGCCAACGTAAGAGTTGATATTGTATGCTGTTGGTGGCGTCCTGTGCCTCATTGTATGATTATACCAGACTACTGTAAAATAATGTTAATAACTGGTAATGGTGAAGGAAGCTCGCTTACCAATCTGAACTATATTCTTATGCCTCTCCGGCTGACATGTACAATGTTCTCCTGTAGGATATTCCTGTCTTCCTGGATGAGATGTAGGATATTCCTGTGTCTTTCGGCTTAGATGTAGTATATTTCTATGTAGAATATGCCTTTGTCTCTCCGGCTGAGATGTAGAATGTACACACAAATTCCCCTGTAGAATATTTTTGCATCTCTGTAGATGTAGGATATTGAATGTCTTTGAGATTGTCTTTGCTTGGTACAAAAGTCACTCTTAATAGGCATACCTTTGCTTTATACTTTGTTTAAACTTTAAACCCATTGGAGAGTTTCCTGACTAGTACTGTGAAATTCAATATTGAGCTAAGGTTCTAAGTGGCCCTGTCCTGGCTAGTAAAGGACTGATTCTGTTTCAGCACTAGGAGGCTACAACCCTCCTCTGCACCTGATCATACACCCTGACATAGCCCAGAAAAAGTCCCTGTATTCCCTAAATAATGATGTTGGAGTCAGGATGTAGAATTACTACATCAGAGGTTACTCCATTAATCGGAGCACAATGAATGAATGAATGAATGAATGAATTGGCCACACACACTCCAACGATTATGCCCCTTACTCAGCAGGTAGACGGGTGAAACTGTTTAAAGGCCCACTATGCAACATTTTTCATTTAATTAATCCGTTTCATACTGTTTAGGATGCTAAAATGAGTCATTACACGGCGAACGAACGGTGTAGAATGCGCCACCGTGGCCTATAGCGGTAGATACAGCACTTGCAATGTTCAGCAGCACGGACCGCCTCCAATAGAATGCAGAGCAATACAGTGCAATACAGCTGTCTTTAGAGGGAGCTTGTGAGAGAAAAAACAGAGCGTTGCTTAACCCTTCTTTAAAACTATTATGCATTTTGAAGAGAAATGTCTTATGAAGAAGCTCAAGTTCACATGAATGGACTCCTTTTGCTTTTTGTCTGCTCTATGGTGCCAAAAACTTGAAACTTGAACTGTGAAAAAGAGTTCTAAGAGAGTCCTTTGGGCATGATCTTTGCTTTTTCAGTGTACATTGTTTAAGTGGGTTTTAATTAGCCATGGTTGTGGTCAATGTTTTACTTGTTCGCATTCTTTGGCAGAACTCAGAATAGGCTTTTAAAGGTGAAATTTGTGTGTAATTCAATCCATAGCCCTTTTATTTGAGGTCATCAAATGTCTGTACAAGAAAGGTAACATAAACATAAACTGAATAGTGAACCAGCAGCTAACACTAACCAGGTGGGGCACAAAGTTTTCCCATTCAGTTAACGTTGGCTAGTGATTTGCCATTCAGTCTGTGGTCAGTCACATTTTCTCATTCTTTGATCTACAGGCAGCGTTCTGTGACCTCAAACAGCAGGTTTATGTACACTATTTCTTCTTTAAGGACAGTAAACCAACTGTCTAATTACTTCTGCTCACTCACATTTTAAAACCCATGTACATTTCTTTGGTATTCCTACATGGTGACCGTGTTTATGATCAACATATTGGCAGTTAACTTTTAGGGTGCAGGTGGTCAGTAGCCATGTTCATTTAAGTTAATTGTCCTGGACTTTGGTATGTTTGCATAGACCATAAAAGAAAAAATTAAGGATACTGCTAGCCTGGCTTGCTCGAAAAAGCTCATGGGAGCTTAGTCTGGCCATCCTACATTACTAAACGACTTCTGGGAGGCGGGCTTAACCTGCGTCCATCAGATGCCTCTGTATACTACTTGACGAATCTACAACCAATCAGACCACTCATTCCGATGACGTATGCATAAGGTCGTTTCTCATTGGTGCCCACAGATTTGGGAAAATAATTCCTCTAAAACGGCAGCCTGGCCAGACTGACTTGCTCGCGAAATTGAATGTAGCGTCACAGGAAGTATGGGCGGGCCCATGCTAGGATACTGCACTACAAATGCTTAGTTCTCCATGGATTACAGTAAAACAGAAGCCAAACTTAATAAAGCAACAAACGGCATTAAATACATTGGTAGCAATTACTTACTTACTCCTCCTTGTCCTTATGGTACATAATTGGTAGCAATAACAAAGGAAAAGCTTGTCTATTGCATATTAAGAGATTACGTTTTTGTCTTTTGTACATCATCAGGAGAGTCATTTAAATGATTTTTGGCCTTGACTGACTTGCTGCTTAGATACACGAGTCTTGTTAATGACTGTCCGGATCTCCAGTGCGTCTATTTAGAGGATTTTCAGACAGAAGTGCAGCACTCACCAAGGAGCTTACATTCATCTTCTCTGTGTGTGTGTGTGTGTGTGCATGCGCATTGGTGTGTTTTAGGTTCAAAGCTCCAGCTGGAGGACTCAGACCCCACTACCGGCTAATGAAACGGAGGTAAACTAGAGGAAAATACATGCTCTAAGAAAAAATGTGTGAAACCATGTTTGAAGGCAAGAGGGTGTAGACTATATTTGAATTATCACAATTATTTGTTACGGCAAATTTAATGTTTATTCTAAGGGATCTAATAATGGGGGAAGTTGTATATAATTGCATGCACTATGTACTGTGTGTGAGCATGCAATATTCTTATTAAACACACACACAAAACATAATGATTAGTGAATGCAGATATTTTCTGTGAACACACAGGTCAGGTGTGCATACACATGTGTGTATGTGTTAGTGTGTGTGTCCTTGATTCCTTTAGTCTCAAGCAATAGTATGATTAGTCTGTCTACAGATGTGTGTGTGTTTGTTTTTGTCCTTTGTCTTAATACATAACAATACACCCCTTCTCGTAGCACGACTGGTGGTGGCCATTTGATGTGTCCGGACGCACACTGCTGCTGCTGCTGCTGTGGCCTTTCATCGCTCAGGGACTTGTGTTCCTACTTCATCGGAGGAGAAGAAAACCCCATTTGCCTACATGAGTGTGTCTCCTGACAGATGCCAGAGAAAATGACTGGGGAGGGAAGAGGGAAAGACCATGAAACGCGAGGGACAGGAAGAAAATATGACCGTTTCTGTCAGTTGCAGCAGTAAAAGAAAGTGTTGCAAATCTTTGCTGAAGAATATAATTGAATTACCGCAGGTAAAATCAAGCTAGTATCTCACTGTGATGGTTCCTTTTCATCTTTGAAATATTTAGACTATGCATAAGAAATCAATCTGGACCACTTGAGATGAACAAAAGACTTTTTCCATTTAACCTCTTGCTGGTTTTATGGAACTGTGGTCAATATTTAACACATCCAATATCTTGTTTCAGAGGTCATGCATGACCAAAATAATTGAAGGTGATGTCTTTAACCGCAAGTTGTTCATTATAACAACACAAGTCTTAGCTGATGAACCAATTTACTGATTTTTCTTCAGTAGGCTAAATAAAAGATCATGCCGCTGCTATAAGTGTTGACTCTGAAGAGAACAGTGCAGTTATGGTATATTTTTCTATTACGCATCAGGTTTAACTTGATTAAACCCAAAGTAGGTGTGTGTGTGTGTGTCCTTCATGTGTATAGATGACCATGAGTTTGTCCTGGTTTCACATCCTCAGTGAATGTACAGCAGAGTCAACCCAAGGAGGAATGTATCTGCCCTTTACAATAACCTGCATTGTATGCACTTTGACCTGAATCAAGTAAACAGTGACCGTCAACGGCTTAGATGGGGCAAGAACAATTCATGTTTTTTTTTTCTTTCATACAATCCAAAATACCGGTAGGTGTGGATGAGATCCGAGAATCGTATGGGTTTGTTCACAGATCTTTTTAACATCTGTGTGGATCAGTGAGGGGGTCTGCTACAGTGCTGATATGTATAGCCTACAGTCACAGGATTAGGTGATCGGCGAGTTCTGAGGGGAAGGAGAGAGCCGTGGTGCATCGCAATCAACATTTCTGCATTCTGTTGCAATCATAAACAATTCTAATGCATCTTGTCCTAATCATTTGGATCACCATGGGCAGGCATAATCTGCAGTCTGTATAGAGAAGTGGAAGTATGTTGATACAAAAAAAATGGTGTGTAGCTTTATCCCACTGGAGGTCAATAAGACGCTGATGGTTTAACTGTACTTGACGGAAAAAAAATACTCGGTTGGTAACAATAATTGTACACGCCCCTCGACTCATTGCAAAAAAACAGTACAGCCATTGTATCAGCATTAAACACAGAAATACACTAGCAATGCTTTGAACGATACACACTTTTAGATATTATAAATATCTAGCTCAATAAGATAACGTTGGCTAACAAACTAACGTTATGGCATAGTTCATGTGACTAGTTAGCTAACATGAGTCTGCTAACCAAAAACAAATCTGTATGACACTCCATCGTGTGGCCACTTTTAGTTTAATGGTACATATTTGTTATGATTAACCTTCACGGCATCATACTATCAGATGATAATACTATGAGTTGCCAAATTCGACGCTTGAATGTGTTGTTTATTACAGTATGCATAGCTAACCTAGCTTGGCAGTTGAGTCTAATCGACAGCTCAGTTCAGTGGGCTGTTTACTCTGCTAAGTAACGTCACCCGTATGTTTTTAAGGGACCTGTTTATTTATGGCTTGCTGGCAACACATTAAGGATTAACTTATCCTAAATATTACGTGATTTTCGGGGAATTGAATTTCTACCAGTGGCCGTTATTTTCCCTCATGGCTGACTTATGTTTGCTAGTTAGTGATAGCTATTAGCTAACTACCTAGCTAGCTAACTTTATACGTCGACGTCTTTTTCTGACCATATTTTATCCTACCCGGATAAGATTGGTCAAGTGTCAAGTTCATGTGAAAATATTGTAAATGAATCACTGGATAAGTGGGCACATGACTTATTAACAGACAAGATTATAACAGATTTCGTAGCCAAGTATGAGAGCTAACGTGTGCTAGGCTCGCGGGATACTTCATCAGGAGCAATGCCAGGCCCATTCTCCATTGGCATGGCTTTAGCTAGCCAGTTACGTGTGTCCTCTAATTCGCTCAAATTTCGAGCAAGGTAGAAGAAAATCAACATTGATCCGCAGCTGTGCGCAGATTGACTTGATTACACTGCACCGTATCCAATCATGTATCGCAGAACACAACATTTTATTTTGGTCCATAGATGGAAACAACGTCTCTGCAACAATGCTTCTGAAGAACTACTTCGTGACTGACGGGTGCAGCATATCGTCAGTAGTCAGGTACTTAAGTATTATACATTTAACATTAACAGTGAAAATGTAAATTGTTCTTTTAAAAATATGCATTGGTGGAGATTTTAAGAAGTAGTGCTGCTTTAACCTTGTAATGTAAAAATCTGTTAATCGAATGTCGTATTCTTTATACATTTTCGAATACAACTTTCCACCTATTTTATTTCGTTTGGTAGAGCCCAAAAGAGTAACTGGGACAGCTTTCTTTGTGATTGACGTGAAGCTCCACCAATTGAGAGACTAAAGTGTTGTATCAAGAGTGAAAACAACTTTTTGACCAATGAGATATCTAAGGGGGCGTGCTGCGGTCCTACTTGAAAACAAATACAGATTTGTGGTTAGTGTAGTCTTTTGGAAAGTGACACGCACGTAACGCCATCGATTTTGAACTACCACTCCCATAAAACATAAAGCGTCGCAGGCTAGCCGCATGCGCTCTTGCATTGGAGGAGGTAATAAATGAACAAGCCCCCTTTTCCTCCTCAGCAGAAGCGTACAGGAGAGTTCGCTGATGAGAGATGCGCTCGTCTCCACAGAGAGAAACAGACAGTTGAAGACGGAGGTGAAAGAGTTAACGATAGTACTCATAAATAGCTGAAGAATTCAGCAGCCGAATTTGAAGTGGACTTGGTGAGGTTTGTTTTATTATTGTATTGCTTAAGTTATTGGATAGTGAAAGGCAGGTTAAAGTTAGCACATTTTTAAATCACGTCGCAAAATGTATTTTATCTAAAGTTTGACCGATATCATCTTGTTATCTTGCTGTGGTAGCTCACAAGAGTTGCAACTTGAATACAAATTACTGAAATGCCAGTCTTCATATCTTGTTTGAAAAGAGAGATACGTTAAGCCTCATCTAAAACTTATTTCTCTCTCAGGTGGGAGTGTACAGTTATGGAGCTTATTACTACCAAAGGCGATGCAAATTCGGAGGATGACAGTAGGGGGCAACATCGAGACGGGCAACAGAGAGACATCGTCGCTAGGAAACAAGTGCATAGAAATCAGCTGGAGGTGTGTCCTGGACTGGTTTCTGGAGACACACACCCGATGTGTCGTGGTAACAATCGGGGTGATCTGGAGCCGAAAGCTGGCGATGCCGCAGGAGAGGACGGGACTGTTGCTGAAAAAGCACCCGGTTTGCCTAGAAGCGAGAAGGACAATCCGAACAAAAGGAATTCTGGTGGCTCGGGAACAGCGACTGACCCAGGGTTGTCGGACGGCAGGCAGGGAAGGAAGAAACACCGACGACGGCCATCCAAGAAGAAGCGTCGCTGGAAGCCTTACTACAAACTGTCATGGGAAGAGAAAAGGGAACTCGACGAACGAGAGACTATACGGGCATCGCGAGTGCGAGAGGAGATGTTCGCGAAAGGTCTTCCTGTCGCTCCATACAACACTACTCAGTTCCTGATGGAGGAGCACGACCGCGAGGAGCCGGATTTGAACACGGAACTCGGTGGGCGAAGGTCTTTCGGTGCGATTCGCTCCGAGGACACGGCCAGTGAGGAAGAATTTGAACAAGATGAAGAGGATGACGAGGAAGGTGACGGCGGAAGTGATGGAATGGGCAGACCAGGGCATGCGGGTGGCGAGTTTCTACAGAAGGACTTCTCAGAAACTTACGAGAGATACCACGTCGAGACTCTCCAGAACATGTCCAAGCAAGAACTAGTTCAGGAGTACCTTGAGCTGGAGAAGTGCCTGTCTCGGCTGGAGGAGGAGAACAACCGGCTGCGCAACATCCGAGGAGACACAGAGGCGACAGCCGAGAATCCGGCCGATGCAGCCCAACGTCTTCGGGAGCTGGAGAGTGAACTCGAGAGACTGAAGGCGCAGAATAGCGAATTGCTGAGACAGAGCCAACGGTACACGGAGCAGGGCATCAATGGGTCCACAACAGGCAATGACACTGGACAAGAATCAACGCATGAAACCAAGTGATGGACACTTTTGGTTATTTACGAGTTCTGCTTCATTTGTTTATTCATCTAAATTCAAATTGTTTTGACTGTAAGTTTCAGTACTGCTATAGGCTCTTAGTTCCTGTTAACGGACGACTGTCTGCAAATTAGAATCCATCCAGAATGTCTATTTTAAGTGTTTAATTGAAATATAGTTAACGATTTTACAAATGCGTCACGTAGTCATTATTGCAATTAAAGGGTCGAAACATGCTGCGTTTTAATGGTTGTCAGTCTGGGGTGAAGTTGTTTTCAATTCCGGAGTGCATAGGTCGGATACATGATTTCATAAAGGTTGTCTATGGCCTTCTATATTAAACAGGCGTGTCTTTTGTTAATCAAGCGAAGTAGTTAAACATAGCTGATGCTCTTGTCTTTTTTTTATTATCCCGTTTTGGACATTATTTCGCAGATGGAATATGTTAATGCATGACCAAAGTTGTCTGTAATATCGGTTCTATGTTTACTGAAGGTTCATCGTGTTTACGTGAAAAATTAAACGACTGGATGCAAAAATAAACTCTTATTAGCCTAAATTATGTTTACAAGTAAAAGAAAAAAAAAGTTAGAACTAAGGGGAAGACGTCAATCTTCTCTACGCTATGCACTGTATGAAGCAACCCGACCATGTAGCCGCTCTCCGGGCCGGCTGTTGACTTCTTGCAGCACTTACCACAGGGTTTCGGTCTCCAAGATGCAGGTCACAGGTAAGTTCAAATCCGATTGTAGTAACAAAGTACGCATACATACAAGTTTAGAAGCAAAATGTAGAATGGTTTAGGCCTGTTGGCTCTGCGTAATATTATGCAACATCTTTTCTTTATGGTATGTGCCAGTCTTTTGTAGTGTACGATAGAAGTATGCAATGCATTAAAATGTCAATCTCAAACCCTATATAGAATCGGACCAAGCCAAGTAATAACCTGTAGTTTTTGGGCCTATTAATTACGTTTGGCGTCTGTTTAACAGTGTAATTACAGTATTTTAACACTGCTAAATTAAGACTGTTGCGGATGACACTTTGTGGAATTAATATTAGAGTAGCACATTTTATTGGGTGACATAGTCATACATATAAAGGACTATGCCACGCATTCATAAAGATAAGATCCTAGCAGATGTTTTTCTTGGCATTGATCTTACCTTACAGGCGTACACCACGAGTGCAGCTTTAGGCAAAGATCATTCAACCCTCTGGTTGGGGCAGGCTACATTAGCCTACACAAAAATATTTTTTTGGCCCGTCTAAGATTGGAAATGTATTTGTATATGCCTGCCTATGGCTTGCATGATGGGACAACTGTTATGGTACGTTATTTTGTAGAACTGGCTTTTTTGAAACGGTGTGATTGTATTATGTTGCTGGTGAGCGAGACAAAAAATCCACACAATGAAACATGGTTTCAGAGGGCTGGTCATAGCCCATTCATCTCCAAACCATTAAAAATACTCAAAAACAAATAATATAATATATTATATGTGTCATATGTACACAAGAGGGTTAACTTAGCAAGGCTTTTGTACAATTGTTACAAAAAAAATTGGTCCACGCATAATCACTCACATATGTACATGCACAGAAGACAAGGACAGATGCTTCACAAACAGGACAAACATTGTAAGTCTTTAAAGGGAGATTAGGGTTGACATGGCAACGAGGCCTGATTCACTTCCAGGTCAATATTTGAAACCCTGTTTATTCTGGGTTCTGAAGGAAAATTCAAATGTCTGTATGAACTGAGAGTACAGGGGTTGGGTTGCATTCTAGAACCTCTTTGGAGTAATGGATTGGGGGGGGGGGGGGGTTTACCCCCACTTAATATAACTCCTTTTAACTGTTCAAACTACAACACTGTTTGGCAGAAATACTGATCAGCCACTTTTAACCATTATAAAACCACCATCGCTGTCACTGTCCTGTCGTGGTTCTAGTACATTTGTCTTTCCCTAGAGACAACCTTTTCCCCCTCTTTGTCCTTTACTCTGACAAGAGTACTAAGATGAGAAAAGTGGATATGTTTTGTTGTTGTGATTTTGGTGTGAGATCGTCTAGCTGCCACGGAGGCCCCTGGCTTCCTGAGACTGGGTGGGGTGGGGGTGTAGACGAGACGTGCAAAGGCCTTTCAGGACTTCAGCAGAGCCTCAAGAAGGTGGTGGTGGGGCGCGGTGGGTCCAGTTTCTTGACTCTCCACTTGGCACTGGGCTGGCACACACTGCAAGGCGCTGATCTCGGAGTGTGTGTATATGTGTGTGTGTTTTGGTGGGAGACAGGCTCTCCTGGCGTAACCGTCAAGTCCTTCTCAACCTCGTCAACCTTCCCCTGACAGGCCGACCACCACTGTGTGCCTCCGCCAGTCGCGTCGTCTCCTACGTGTCTCTGGAGAGAGGCTGAGGTTTGGCCTCCATACCTGCCCAGCGGGCCCAGACGTGGGGCTTTTGGTGGCTGCAGAGGGGTGGCTTGGCGGGGAGAGTGCGGGGGAGGTAGTGGTGGTGGTGCCAGGGGACGCGTGCGGTATCTCTGGTGGGTAGATGAAGGTTTGTCTTCCTGGAGCCAAGCCCCCAGCTGCCGTCGTCGTTGCAGCCCTGCGTGTCTCTGAGTACATGGAATGAGGCCGCACTCGTTCGCCACGCCTTAACTTCTTCCGGGTCAGGGGGTCGCCCTCGGTCGGGCCATAGAAGACTGAGTTGGTGGGGGAGGTGGGAGACAGGGAGGCAGAGGGGGAGGAGAGGAGAGAGGAGGATGAGGAGATGAAAGGGTGGAATGGTGACGACGTCACAGGTGAGAAGAGTGTGGGTGAAGGCAGTGGTGAGTGGCGGGCAGTGTGTGTATAGAGGAAACTTCTAGGTGCTGGACGCCGCACCTGGGGCATGGCCTGTCCGACCAGGCACCTTTGTCCATCCTCCTTGACCCATACCTGCCCGCCTGGCACTATGGGACCATAGTTACCCTCCCCTTGGCCGGGTGCTGCACCCTTCACTTGACCGCCCTTTCTCTCCTCTGGTCCGTTCCTCTGAGTCATGTTCTCCTTGCTCTTTCCCTCCTCTTCCTCCTTCGCCTCCTCTACTCTTCCTCTTACCCCAAGTTCTCTTTGAGAACCTTGCTGTCCCTTTGTCTTCTCTTTGGCACTCTCTATCCCTTCTTTATCCTCTCGTCTCTTTGATCCCACAGTGGCACATCCTCCTTTCCTCCCCTCCTCCTCAGCATCACCCTCCTCTTTCTCTTCATCACCATCCTCCTCCTCCTCCTCCTCATAATCTTCCTCCTCCTCCTCCTCACTGTTCTTCTTCCCACCGTAGTTACTGGCTTTGACGGGCTCGTGCTCAGAGTCCTCATCATCGGTGCTGTTGCCGGGGGGACTGGCGCTTTGGTGCTTCTTGCGTTTCCGGGTGACGGCAGAGATGATCGACAGGGAAAGGAAGTCCTTGGCACTCAGGTCCTTCTTGGAAGCTGGGGACTCCTGACACACCAACCAGGCAGCAACATTCAGTTGACAGTTTTAATACTTAAAACAAAATGTCTACACCAATGCATTTTATACATTCTACATTAATTATTTTTTTTGTTTGCTTATTATGCGTGTTTCTTTTGTTTTATGATTGTTTTAGTTATTGATTCCAGAAACAGCAGCTGAATGAAGCTGAAGCTCACCTTGAATTTAACTGAATCACTGTTGGTGGAATCTGGCAGAAGAAAGAGACAGAAAAGAGAGAGAGAGAGAGAAAAGATAAATTATGAGAGCAGGTCATTAACAACTCAGTACCAAACATAATGGCTGAATAAAACAAAGACGAGACAACAACCGGTGTGACAGGCTAACGGCTACTTGAGAAAGTGTTACTGAAGCTTTGGTGTTAGTTGGAGTCTACAGACATGAGGACAGACCAGAAGGGTTACTAAAGCATTGAGGCCTACAGAAAATGGATTTCATCGCACAACACCAAACACACACCCTCATTCTAATCTACATCATCCACTCCCACACACACACATGCACACTCACATACAACCTCTATTATTCATGCGCAAATGTGCGCATGCATGCATACGTGGCATTCATTCATTTATTTGCATGTACACACACACGCACTCACACTTTTATGTGCACACACACACACAAACTCATGTGCAAACGTGTGCATGCATGAACACACACACACACACTCACTCTCACACCACCTATGCCACACGTACACTCTTTTTCTCTCTCTCTCTCTCTCTCTCTCTCTCTCTCTCTCTCTCACACACACACACACACACACACACACAAACAGGTTGACAAAGTAGACTCCAGCTCCTACCGCTGAGATTGATCCACTGGGCAGGCTAGGAGAGGGAGATGCAGATACATCCACAGAAAGAGAGAGAGAGAATAACAGAAAGAATACAAAGAAAGAATGAGAGAGAAAGAGGAGAGGTAGAATAGAAAGAACAAGGGAAGAGTAAGGCAAACAAGTGTGAAAAGATAAAAGTAAAAAAGTCATTGTGTGGTTGGAAAAAAGGATGAAGGTTCATAGAAACCCATTTACAGTAAAGGGTCACGAAGGAGAAGTACCGGAAAGTATGTGAAGAATACGTGTGTGTGTGTGTATTTAAGGACACCTATGAGGGTGAGGAAAGCAGCCTTAGCTTTACACTTTACATAAACCACTGCTCTAAGGAGAAGGAAAGCATGGCGGCCCATCTACACAATACAAACTAAAGGTTGTTGCTCAAGAGTTGATTGCAATCTTGCGCCAATGTCAAGAGGCACGGCACAGTCCTCCGTTTTTAAAGGACAAATCCAGAGCCAATTCACCTTACTCCCTGCTTTTTAGAGGCTGCCGGCAGGCAAAAGGTGGTACAACTTAGAGCGAAGTTGCACACTGGCAGTTAACGCTAATAGGCATAAGAAAACAACACTCACTAGCCTTCATCCGTTAGCATTGGCTGCCCATTTCACTATGCTGGTCTAAGCTGCACCAAACTTTGTCATTCTTATACCTGCTGTCAGAACAAGTGAAACAACAGGGCCACAGATTTTAATCCAGATAATTCTTTCAAATCAGGAGAATTTATAGGTACTCTATGTCATAATACCTAGGAAAACATGTACTAGCTCTTAAATTAAAAAAAAAAAAAAATCTGTAAATTACTTTGTAATTATATCTATAGAACTGAGTGAGGTGGGTAATTTGGCAAAAATCCGGAACACAGTATTATATCAGATAATGATCAATATCAATTTTTATCATGATTAGGGCTGGTTAATGAGACCTTAAGTGAAAATCACATTTGACTGACCTGACTGGACAAATTTGTGTAACATGTGGCAGTGTACTTTTTAAGAATCATTACATGAACACGCATCTGAATAATGAAAAAATCTAAAGCCCAAATATTTCCTACTGTTACCAGAGACGGTTGATGAAGCTGTTCTAAACGATCTTTGCTATAACTACTGCTAATAACAAAAATAAACAATGATTAATAGCCATGTGCTTGATCACTCCCTATTACTGGTGACAAATGTTAATTTGGTGATTTTTATTTTAATTGATTAATTTCTCAGCTCTGGCTGAAACAATCTTGTTGTCTGAGGTGAGTGGAGGCTGGTCCTCCAGTAGTTTTTAAAACCACCTCCCTTCCTCTGTGGCTCATGCAGACGCTCCCCAGGAGGTGATTGGGGCGGGGTAGACGACACCCCCTCAGGGTCCAGCAGTGAGCTTCATCGCCATGGCAGCAGACAGGTAGGCAGGTGGGCGGGTGGAGGTGGGTGCTCACCTGAAGTGTCGCAGAGTGGGATAGTTCGGCCGATGTTGGGGAGGAGGTGGTCAATGTTGGGGACCGGCTGCAGGTCCCTTTGGTCCTCTGGGGTCTGCGGACACAAGACACGGTTAGAGCTGGAGTGCAGCTTATAAATAAACATGGAAATATAAAACCAGTGTGTGTGTGTGTGTTAAGGGATTATTATTGTGTGGTCTGACACACTGAACCCTGCCTGCCTCAGCGTAGCCATTTTCAACAGCCCCACCCTGCTGTACTGTATGTCTGGGTATGGATCAGTAGCTTCAATGCAAAATTAACTACCTTCTTGACTGCACACTGACATCCACAGTGAGGAATTAATTTTTAACCAAGAATTGATCCTATTTTACACCTCATGGACGCTGGTAAAACGGACATTAAACATGACAAGGTTTCTGTATTCTCTTTGTTTCATGAGCACATGGCTACCTTTTATTTAGCATAGAGTAGTACTATACATACACAAGGTTTCACTTAAGTCATTGTTTTAACATGAGTGTAAGATTATAGTGCTGATAGTGACATATTACAGAGGAGAGAGCTTTATAAAACAATATGTAAAATTGAAACCCTCTGCATTAGGGAATCTCGAAACTTTCATGAGGCTTTACAAAAGAATCTGGATGACCTGATGACAAGGACACTCAGTGTTTTCGGTGGTCTGTGCCTGGAAAGCTGCCTACTAAAACCCACTTTGTCCCTGACTTTTGAAACTAAAACATGACTCGTTTTGATAATACTGACTGTAGATGTTTGACATTTAAAAGTTGTACTGGGCTCACCTTTTCATCCTTGTCTAGTTCCTCACTGAAGAACCAGGTATGCTGTCAGAAGAGAGAGAGAGAGGGGGGGGGGGTCAGTTCATCTGTCAGATCAATCCTTTCTATGGGATGCAATGTGGTTAAGTCTTTATTAGGTGCTGGGCAGCAGTCAGAAAACCACTATGGCACCACCAACAGTAGAGGAAGTGGAGGAGAGGAAGTTGACTGGGCGTAGGAACAGTTTACGACTTACGGGCTACGGTAATGGAAAAGGTGACAAATATGGCAAACTTAAATAAGACACTGGCTGCAGAATTCTGAAGACAGAAAAAGAAGTAAAGAGACACTAACTTTGATCCACATGTTGAATCTGGGGAGCTGGTAGCAAACAGTTAATAAAACTGGTAAGTAATGCTAGTAGCCTGGAAATTGTGGGTTCGAATCAGAGCTGCCACAGTTGTGCCCAAGCTTTAAGCAAGGCACTTAACACTAAGTTGCTCTAAGGGAGGCTGACAGGTATCAGTCCTATTTTAGAAAGATCAGGGCTTTAGATTTAGCACAAAAGTTGGTATGAACAAAAGTTGATATTTGGCAGCCTAGGACAAGTCTACAAGACTGGCAAGGCTAACTAAAGGACAATCAACAACTTCTGTTCTACTATAGCAGTGTGTGTGTGGGGTGTGTGTGAACTTACATGCAGGATAAGTGTCTCAATGATCTTGTAGCGGTCGGGCATGTGTGTGACCATGTCAGTCATGTTGTCCTCAGATGTACGGACCAGAGTGGGCCCGAACACCAGAGCCAAGTTTCTCGGCTCCATCTGCACCAGGAAGAAGGGATGGAAACAAGAGAGAGAGAGAGAATGAGTGAGAGATAAGGAACAATTATTGTGCCCTTATCTACCTTTTTCTGAACAATTATTTTAATCAGATTTAACACTGTTTTTGGATTTACCCTATGTATCTATGCCGGTATTAACTGTAAATAACACCGTTACAAAGTTACCACCTGTTACTGTCCCACTCTGCTACTGTTACATGTCTTAATTACACGTAACACCAGTCAATAACACATTACTATCACCACGCTGTTAATATCGCTATGTCTGTGAAGATTTTCATTCATCCAGATTGTGGTAGTCATAGTATTCGCTCTTACTGTAATGTCTCAGTGGATACCAGTACATAACAAATTACTATCACTTGTTACTATCACTCTGTTACTTATATTTCCAGGAAGACAACGTCAAAAGGCTTGAGACAGGTGAGTGTACCGTAGTGTGATGCTGTGGCGTACCATAGGAAAGTATTTTCTAGAGTTATTAAAGGAAGTGCACAGGGCGGAGCACCACGAACACGCCGAACAAGACACAGGTAATCATGTAGCGTCAGGCCTGCCTTTGGTTGTGGCGAGTGGTAGGTTTTTAAAAAAAACATCAGGCACGATGTTTCCACAGGGAGAGCCAGCCTATTCATCATTCAGTTTGTATTGATCAGCTACTTAGGTCTCGATGGATGATTATTCAATCAATCTTTATCCACTTGCTAAGCCAAAAGCCGCATTATCTCTCGGTGCCAACCCCACACACAATCCACCGCGCTCTGGTTGACTTCTGACCTTGCTCAGAGGGGACCCATCATGGATATTATGGGATGGCAGCCTTCTAGGAGAGGTTGTGTGTACGCAAGAATATACAGCATGTGAGATCAAGTGTCTGAACTAACCTTATTCTTCTCTGAGTTATCTGCCACTCTCTTCAAGTGACCCACCAGAAACTTCAGGGTATGAAAGTAATGATCTGGAAGGTCATGTATCTGTTAGAAAAAAAAAGAAAAAACACAATATGAAAAGTGTCAACAGATGAGAGAAGAGAGAAAAAGAAAAAAACAAATACAAAGAGAATGCTTTAAAAGAGATTGTGAGAGATATGTACCAGTTTGCGCAAGGTCTTTAGTCTGTCTCCTGTATCCTCCAACCGATTGGCATCAATGAAGTCATTGTACTTATCTGCAGACAGAGGGCGGTAGAGAGTTATCTGTATGAAACGCTACACCAAAGATGGTAGACAGGGGGAGCAAGAACTTTCATGAACAGCCACTTCCTGTAACCACGGGCGCACGAGATGAGACACTAAACGCCCTCTGTGCAGAACCCCAGGCTTTCGCAGAACATTTAAAAGCCTTATTTCGAGCAGTGTGAAGGCACGTTTCAGACATTGTGACATGATCTCCAAACCTTTGAGCCTATTTATGGAACATGTTGTGATGGCATACTATTTTGAAATATAGTATAGCATGCTTTACCACCTACTGCAGCCAAGCATGCCAAGGACACGCCTATTTTTGCAGCCCCAAACTGATTCCCACTCTGCTCCCGTAGACTCAGACTACCATGAAGGATCTTGCTCTTGCTCCGCCTATTTAGCATCTTTGGCTACCTCTTCAGTGAACAACCCAGAGAAAAACACACATGCACACACACACTCACCCACCCACAGACAGATGGGTGTGTCAGATATGCAGCCTTAGATCAACAAAACTAACGACTTACCATCGGTGAAAAGAGGTTCTGGAAGCTTCCTGAAGAAGGACTTGAGAAGACTGCTGATGACGTTCAGGTCCTGCCATTTCTGCCACAAGTGTGAACAAAGGAAGGAGGGGGTCAGACCAGTTGTTTTTCTCAACGCTTTCCAGTGGGGAAATTCACTTTATTACAGTCTTTGTGACTGCGCACACACACACACACACACACACTACCATTTGTGTTAGTCAGCCAGAGATGAGAATCACCGACTCATCATTTTGTCTCCATCTGCCCTCTATCGCTTCCTTTACAGACACTTCCTCATACCAGGCCTTCTCTTTGTTTGTCTTTCATTACCACACACACACACAGACACCGTAACATACTTGCTCCCTATGAACTTTAAAGAGATAGGCTTACCCTTCCACACAGAAACAAACACACACATTATGAACAGTACTTTCAATCCCATATTATTTCTCCTTTTCTACGTTATCGTCGGCAGTCACGACGGGTGAATGTGTTAGTGTTTGCAGCGTGCCGGCATGGGGCCTCCGTTCGACATTGCTTGCGCGTGCGCACCCACACACACACACACACACACAGACACACACACCTCCTCAGCAGTGTTAATCTCCATGCCCTTGTTGAGCTGGTCCTGCAGGGTGGACACCATGGCGTTGTTCCCTGGCACGCGGTAGATGCCCGTGTACTCCAGACCCATGGACTCCACCAGGCTACAGCACACCTCCACGATCAAGGGCACAAACTGAACACACACACACACACACACACACATTCACACACATGCACACAAATACACAGCACATAAATACATGCAAACAGAAAGCCACAAACATTCACATACGATCACATAGTCATACACACACACACACAACATAAGGTTATTTAAGATGCTGGCGAATAAGCCAGGGTTAGTTAATTACACTATAACAAAGACATAGTTATAATCTTTTTTCAATTATCTTGTGATTTTAAATTATGATTAAAGTATCTGTCTGTCTGTCTGTCTGTCTATCTATCATATGTAGCCCACCTTATTGCGAGCCCCTGGCTGGCAGTCTTCCAGCCGCACCCCGAAAGCCTTGGGTCCCGCCTTCTTGCCCTTCTTCATGATGTTGATGCCCCAGGGGGTCTTGGGGGGGCTGCTCTCATCTGAATGGGAGTGGCAAGGGTTACTAATGAAAGCCAACACAAAGATGAAGTAGCGAGTGATGGGTTGTGAGGCCTTACAAGTAGCATGGTATGAGTCAAAGAGTGTCCATTTGTGTGTGTTGTTTGTATAAAGAGCACTTTGTCGTATTCAGTATTTTATATTTTTGTGTGACCCTAATGTTACTTTTACTATTAGTTGTTTTTAAAAGAAGTAACTGAACTTGCACTTATGTACAGACTCAGTACTCTACCCATCAATGGAAGGCTGTTAGTCTGGGATGAGCAAAGCCAATGAGCTACACAATAAGTCACGTACAGCTGAATGCAATGGGCAACAAACACTGAGCTGAACAACAGAACAACTGAACTAGGTGTCGTCTGGCTGCTTTTCCTCACCTTTCCCATCTGTTTTGGGGGAGCGGTTGGTGCCGGAAGTGTTCTCTGTCTTGGACAGTAAGAAGGGAGGCATCATCCGATGGACCCGAGGTGAGGTGTCCGGCTTATTGCCCGTCGGACTACAGAACATTTTAGATGTAGAAGAGGTTTCAGTCTTCATATTTTAGACTTTCAAAAGGTTTTTACAGGAACATTTGTTTTTTTTTAACATATTAAAATTCTGTTAGCAATAATGTAAAAAAAAAAAAAAAAACTAATTTTATTAGTTGCTAAAGCTGGTATGGTACTATGTCTTCAAAAGCCCATATTCTACTGTTTGCCAATAGAGCAGCGCTGTTTAAAGTAGTCTTCAGTCAATGAGCATGCTCACCTCTGTTTCCTGTAGTCGTTGAGTTTCTTATTGATGAGTGCTTGACGAGAGAATCCCAGGTCCTGAAACACACACACACACACACACACAGAAAAGAGAGAGGAGCGATAAGATGATAAAATACAGAGTCTACTTTAGCTGAACATGCAAAACCACACAGCACATCACAGTTATATGAATAACAAATGCCATTGCCTCTGGTAACATTTCATTTCCTCACTTTGCGTGACAGAGCCCCACAGAGAAGTGCGTTTGTGACAATACAGCTTGAGAAAACTCCTCTCTATGTGTTTTTAGACATGATGATGACTGCTTTTCCCCTTGCACACATTGCCTCACTGACTGTATGTAGACCCATAAGTCCTCTTAGCTTTATAAATAGATCTTTAAATGCATAATGCATCATATGTGTACTAAGAATCTCACATAAGGCTGTCCATATCACTTCAGACAACTCACATATCATCTATTATTCAATGGCCCTCATTGCATAAGCACAGTCAGCACACAGACACGTCTGGATTTATGAGCTCAAGTAATATGCTTATGATGTATCATCCCAGTGAAAAGGCTGGGGGATTTGACTCCAGAACAAAGCTCAGCAGTGCATTGTGTTCTTCAGAGGCTGTGAACATTTACAGACTTTGGTGTTAACTGGTGTTGTGTTGCACTGCAATGTTCTGTGCTGTGCTATCCTGTCTTATGCTTTGTTGTGTTGTACTGTGCTATGCTGTGTATTAATGTGTTTGCAGACTGTGCGTGTCTAATCTGGATGTGTTTCATCATGTCATGAGCAGACAGTTTCTAGAGGGTGTGGTAGGTTAATCACAGGCACACAAACACACACAGACACACACAGACACACACACACACACACACACACAAACACGAGGTCACATGCACAGACTGACACATATTACGCACACACAGTGCCATTCCTGTTCATGTTTCTCTCCACCTGTCCGCTGTTGCTGTTGTTTTTGTCTTTGTCCAGATTGTGTTTGTGTGTGTTGCTGTGTGCGTCCTGAACTTGTGACCTTGTGACCCAGCTGTGTGACC
>JAGFZM010002302.1:763747-778747 GCA_017657215.1 Limnothrissa miodon
ATGATCAATATTTACAGACTAATAATGTACAATAAAAAACATGCCTTTTAATTTTTTTTTTTATATAAAAAATTGATTTGTAGTGTTTTGGAACCAAACTTTTCATTTGCTTTCAAGCTGCAAACCACACACCCTACAACAACATGCAAACAGAGGTTTCTGTTCATATGAACCTCATATTCAACCAGTGTAATCCACAGAAAAGGTCACACCCTCCTATGTTGCTATTAATAGCTTTATAAAATGGTATATTACTAAAGTAATTACTATTGTAATCAAACAGTATTAGCACTAGCATCTGTGTCATTTTGCTAACAAACACTCAATTCAATTAAAAACTATTAACACAGCTCCATTTACAGAAAAAAAAACATTAGCAAGGAGCACCCTATAGCTGGGAGCAAGGGCGCATCCCTTGTGTCTCGATTATTTAATGCCATTGCTATTGCTATTACATGCGCACATGCAATGACTAGTGAGGTCATGTCTGATGGAACTATGTGATGAGATTAGCCGCTAGTAATCACCATAGCACTCATGACAAAGGTTTCTATTAAGGACTGGGTGATCTCCACTGCTGCCTGTCACACACAGACGCCAGCACTAACACCCTGTTTGTCACTGGTTGTGTCTGGGCTCTGGCATCTACAACAAAAGTGCCATGTCCACACCCTATTTCATCACACACACACAGACACACACACAACACACACACACACACACACACTTGCCAAGACCACAGGCCCACATGCGAAGACATGTCTCTCCTCCACACACCACTACATCACACACACACACACACACTTGACACCACTAAGCACACTCACGAGAAGACGCGGCTCTCCTCCCTGAAGGTGTTGAGACCCTCGTCACATGACTTGGAGCGCTCCGTGGTGATGGCCAACAAGTAGGATGAGCGACGGCTGTTCTTGGCATTGCCTGTTTAGACACATGAGAGAAACACATAAAATAAGAAGGGGAGAAAAAAGAGAGAGAGATTACCATTCCTATGTTACCCATTCTGTGTCTTTCTTCCCCCAAAAGTTATTAATACTCAAATGTTGTTTAGAAATGATGTGTTTTATTGTTTTTTGAACTTTGGTAAGACTTTATTTTAACAGTGCTAATAAGGCAACTTTGAATTGAATTAAATTTAATTCAAAAAGAGGAGGAGAGAGAAAGACAGAGACAGGAAAAAGAGAGAGAATAAAGGAGCATGCCAGGGATGAGATAGGTGGTGAGAAAAGGGGGTGAGAAAGAGAAAGACAGAGAGAGGCTATGTGATAGAGACAAGCAATGAGAGAGACTATAAGGTTATCTGAGAGTAGCTCAGTGTTGAGAGGCGAGAGGACGCAATACCTTGCAAGGGCAATGTGAGGCTGAGATAAGAGTGATGCATTTCCTCGAACAACCAATCCCCATACCACAGAAAAACAACAGACAAAGACAATAACAGAACAAGAGAGAAGAGATGGAGAGAAGAAGAGAAAGGAGCAAAGGAGAAAGAGGCTTGATTGCTCTTGATTGCAGAACATCACTGATTGCTGAGTGCTCTTGTCTTTGTGCAGTGTGTTTTTGATCCAATATATATTTTTATCACACTGCAGCCTGCTGGAATGTGTATAAGCATGTGCATTCTTTTCTAGTATCACCTTAGCCATGCTAGCCTGGCTTGCGCGACACA
Organism: Limnothrissa miodon; assembly: GCA_017657215.1. Classification (NCBI taxonomy): domain Eukaryota; kingdom Metazoa; phylum Chordata; class Actinopteri; order Clupeiformes; family Clupeidae; genus Limnothrissa; species Limnothrissa miodon. The sequence continues at coordinate 765,432 of JAGFZM010002302.1, forward strand.
GCTCATAGGAGCTGAGTCTGGCCATCCTACATTACTAAACGTCTTCTGGGAGGCGGGCTTAACCTGCGTCCATCAGATGCCTCTGTATACTACTTGACGAATCTACAAGCAATCAGACCACTCATTCTGATGACGTATGCGTAAGCTCGTTTCTCATTGGTGCCCACAGATTTGGGAAAAATCATGGGCATTTTCTGCATTTTCTCTGTTTTTCTCAGGTTCTCTGGTATAGTTATCAAGTAGTGAACCCTCCTGACAATTCGAAAATCAAGAAAAAATAATTGGAGTTGCATTAACAAACTATTTTTCATAAATCTTCAAACTCTCAAAACGGGTCAGATTCACTGTATCACATCAGGAGGTGTTAGTAATGAGGTATTTACACTGCTGGTTGGGATTTTTGTTTTTAGACATCTTTTGGATAATTAAACATGGACCCGGAATTGAAATTGCTGCTGAACATAACAGGAGGGTTAAAATCATACTTACAAAACAGAAGTTTCTTTGTTGCCATGGGCAACAGTACTTGACCGGTGGTTTCCCCCAGGGGTCAATCTTTGGACCATTACTTTTTAACTTCTATATGTTCCCACTTCGACAACTTATAATGAACAACTCAATCTCTTATCATAGTTATTCTGATTTACATTGCTTTGTCACCTAAAGACTTTGCCCCCCTTGGATGTCTATTTATATTTGGACCAAATTGGAGCAAAACCACTAGATGTCACACAATTTCCTCCAGCTTAACACAGACAAAAATGAAGTAATTATTTTTGGAAAACAGCAGTCAATACTATCAATTGCCTCTGTCCTTGGCACTAAGAGGCTAAAAGCAGATAAGGCTGTTATAAATCTTGGAATAATCATTGAGAGTGATCTGAATTTTAACAGTCACCTGAAAGCACCAACTCTGCCTTTTATTACCTAATTGTGCATGAAATGTAAATATATAAATCATCAGCTATATAAATCAAATTGCCTTGCCTTGCCTTGCAATATCCAAAAGCTTTGTTGTGTGTTATCTGTTAAGCCCGCCTGCTTAGGTGTCTACAGGAAGGACCTACTTGAGGGAGACTGCGTGTGAGGTGAAGAGAGAGTTTGCACGCAGAGGCCAGAGGGGGCTCGTCAAAGTGTTCCACTGTCTCCCCTCACTGATCTGGATCTGACTGAGTAACAGATCCAGCCCCATGGTGGGTCAGGGCTGGCCCGGAGTCGCACCCCTGACTCAGGGAGTCAGCTCAGGGAGCAGACTGGAGATGCTGGAGATGTGCCCTCAAGGCCTGACTAAAATACACGGCTCAAGTCCAAAAGCATAAATACAGAACAAAGAATTACAAAGAAAGGAACCTTAAAATCCATGACTCCCTCCCTCTCTCTCCCTCTCTCTCTCTCTCTCTCTCTCTCTCTCTCTCTATCTATCTCTCCCCCTGTCTCTCACACACATTATTTGATTTCATAGCCCAGTTGTTTTGGAGACTTTTTATTTTCAGGTTTTTGCTATAAGAAGACAGAATTTCTTTGCTTCATTTATTTCAAATACCTGTGTATATTCTTTGTAGAAATAAAAAAAAAAGTTGTCTGATGAAAGAGAAAATGAATAATGGATTTTTCTAAGCATCAAAAGTGAATAATGAGATGCTCGAAAAAGCATCAAAAGTGAATAACGGGACGTTCTAAGATACATCAAGCACACAAAGACGAGGGGACTTTTAAGATGAAATGTACAGGAGGAGTATGTAAGTGAGAGATATGAGATTAAAAACAATAAAGGATAGTAGAAACAAAAGAGAGGACCTCTGAGCGTTAGATTTGGAATACAGATTGCAGGTGAATGAGCAGAGGACCGGATTAAGACTAAGATTAAATAGGGGCTAAGCAACTTTCTGTTTTTCTCTCTCACGAGCTCCCTCTAAAGACCGCTGTATTGCATTGTATTGCACTGCATTCTATTGGAGGCGGACCGCGCTGCTGAAAATTGCAAGTGCTGTATCTACCGCTATTGGCCACAGTGGCGCATTCTACACCGTAGAATTTCAGCCCTTCAGCTTCAAACCAAGAAGAAGGAACACGTAAGCCGATATCAAAGTGATGGTGTCTGGGGAAGACCACACCAGGGGGTGCTGTTGAACAACTACTGCTGAAGAAAGTCCTCCCTGAGTTTCCTTGACAGACTGAATGTACTTAAGTAGTGAGAGGCAGGTAATACAGTGTGTGTGTGTGTGTGTGTGTGTGTGTGTGTGTGTGTGTGTGTGTGAATGTGTTGCTTTTGTAAAGTAGTGGGGATTTATCACAAGTACTTCACATTCTCTGGAGAGAGGCAACTCAAACGATTGGCTAAAAGCACATCAAATGGGCAATGACGTGCAAGACTATAGGGACACTGCTGAAACTATTAGACTGAGGTCTCTTAATTTCACAACCAATTTGAAGCAAGTAAAATTATACAGGCAAATGGACATCAGAGAGCTTAGAAACACTTCACTTTTCATACAAAGTTTCATCAGTAGACAAAGAGAGAAGTATCCCTGGAGTGTGGGTGTGACTGATGAAGACCACCCCCCTCATCATGTAAGAATAGGTCAAAAGATTTACCATTCACATAATTAGCATAGCCAAACATTCGTACACATTCGTACGCTTGCGATCACACTACATGCGTCCACCTCTCCCAAGTGTACCAGCGCACCCTGGTACGGAATGAAGCGATCGCACTGGCCCAGCCCAACACTGTCAACACTGGGCTTCAGCAAACCAAAGCAGTATACTAATTAGTATGGACACAGAGTGGCAAATATAGTAATGATTCACACAAATAGGCATATACACAGCCATTCACTGGTCACCGTGTATCATGCTTGTGCTTATTTCTGAATTCAGAATCTGATTTGAAGGTGTGATGGTATGTGATGGAGGAGTGAGTGAGTGAGTGAGTTAGTGTGTGTGACTGATGTTTCCAAAACGACAGACATAAAGTGACAAGCATGAGAAGCATAAAACAATTTGCAGGTGATTATTTGTTTTCAGTGGACAAAGACTGAGCGGACGGTGGACGATGAGGAAGAGGAGGTGGAGGATATTAGGCTTAAGATTAGGAGGAGGAAGAAGAAGATTAGGAGGTAGAGGAGTCCACTCACTGCATTCGGAGGAGAAGAGCTGGGCAAGGGGGGAGGGGAGGGGGGGAGCGAGGGGGCTTGTGGAGGCGGCGGTGTTGGTGGTGGTGGTGTTGGTGTTGGTGGGCACGGGTGCCGAGACGGGCACGGGTGAGGCTGCGGGCACCGTTGCAGGTTTCAGGCCACTGGACACCACGGAGGACGCAGGGACATGGCGGGCACACAGGTCAACACTGGGACTGGTGGGCTCGTCTGTGAGGTCAAGGGTTAAAGGTAAGGGGTGAGGAGAGATGGGGATGGGGGAGGAAGAAGTCAGGGGGTTAAGAAGGAGGGAGGGAGGAAGTGAGGGAGGTATAGAGGGAAATAGAGAGGGAAGGGAGGGGTAACAGTAAGGTTCTGGCGGGTAGTTAGGATGTTACGTTTGTATTATTCATTAGTCAGGACAAGCAAGGACCACTCAGGCAAATCACACCCATGTTGTTCACAGACAAGAAAACCCATGCTGCTCTAAGGACAAATCACACCCATGTTGTTCACAGGCAAGAAAACCCATGCTGCTCTAAGGACAAATCCAAATCAAAACAGTGTTCCTATCCTGGTGTGCTCCGACTCTACTACTGGATCTGCTAACTTGTAGGAATGCAGTGCAATGCATGTAATGTGTGCAGTAGCATTTCTGAATGCACTGTGTCCTAAACTATATCAATGAAGAGAACACTTGTGTTCAATGGCATCAATGCATTCCGTGTGTCCTAAACTATATAACTGAAGAGAATATCATCCATCATCTGTGACAATCTGTAAAAGCACTAATGCACTTTCTTCAATAACACTAATTAAGTTACCATATGTCCTTGACAGAATGCACTAATTAAGACTGAAGCATTGTATTTTACAAAATATATGTTGAGTTCATGTTTTTTTAGGTACTGAAATAAACAGACAGACAGATAGATAGATAGATAGATAGATAGATACATACATACATACATACATACATACATACACTAATACATAGACAGAAAGACAGACATGCAGATTGATAGAGAGACAGAGAGAGAGAGAGAGAGAGAGAGATGCATACATACATATATAAATACAGATAGTTAGAGACAGAAAGATCGAGAGAGAGATTGATAGAGAGATAGATGGCACTGACACTGACCTATGAAGGGTATGGACAGACAGAGATTGATAAAAAGAGAGATACATAGAGAGAGGTGGATAAAGAGAGAGATCGCACTGACACTGACCAAAGGGTATGGATATATAGATAAAAAGATAGAGGAAGAGAGAGAGAGATAGAGAGGTAGATGGCACCCTCACTGACCTATGAAGGGAATGGATGCCAGGGAGTCCGGCTCCGTAGGCTGGGTTGCTAGGCTCCCGTTGGGTCGACGCTGGGGTTCGGCCCGCCCCGGCATTGCCAAGGAGGTGGCAGTAACGCTGTCAAGCGCGGAGTCCACGGGCAGGGCGTAGTGCGTGTGGCGCATGGCCTGAGCGTTCCGCCGTCCCGCTGGAGGTTTCTGCCGCAGCACCACCTCCTGGGTCACTTGCGGCGACTGCGACTGCATGGCGACCGTCTGCACCACGACAGCCGGCTCTTCCACGTGGCCCGAGCTCCCCGAACCCCTACGGGTGGTGGCAGACTCGTGGGAGTCGGCGGTGGTTGGAGGTGACGGCGGGGTGGAGGAGGGGGAAGGCTCAGCCACCGCGGTGGCCTCCAGGGGGCTGGTTTTGGGCGTGGGGGTCCAGCTCATGTGCGGTCCCGTGTAGGACGGGTCTCGGAAGGAGTGAGACTGCTGCATAAGGTGGCCCGCCTTACGGCAGAACGACGGGCTGTAGCTACGGTAACCCACCGTCTGGTCGTCCACCGTCTGGCCGGTTGGGAGCCGTCTGGTCTGGGCCTGAGTCACCTTCTGCGTCTGCTGCTGGTGCTGATGATGCTGTTGGTGGTGATAAGATTGGCCACTTCGGCCGAGAGGCGGGACCGTGGCCGCGATGGCCGTCCTGTGTTTGGCTGGTCCGGTTCTGTCGCCGGGCCTCATTGGCTGCTGCTGAGGGAGGTGATGGGGGGGCCAGAGGGGTCTCTCATAGCGCGGCGAGACGAGGGCGGACGCCTGCTCGAGGGTGTCACGCGAACGCTCGTACGTCTGCTCGTACGCCTCGTACGCCGCCAGCAGGTTCTCGGAGCACGAGCGGCTCGTGGGCCCTGCTGAGCCCCAGCCTCCCAGCCAGTATGAGTCCGGAGTATCCTGACCACCAAGCGCCGTCCCATAATGCAACAGCAACGTGTCCTGGGAGGCGCTGTGTGGCCAAGCCCCTCCGCCCGGCCGACGGTGCTGATGGTGGTTGTAGTGGTTGCCGAGCGCCAAGCCGAGCTCGGCCAGACGGTCCTGGGAGATGCTGCGGTGGCGAGGGGACATGGGCATCCCGGGACGCTCAGCTGCAGCGCCGTGGGGGACGCCAACGGTGGCCGCCTGGCTGTAGTACCAGTCGGAGAGGGCGCGGTGGCACACCTCACTGCGGGCGCCAGGCAGGCTGCCCTTGCGCTTGGTGGGCAGCGAGGCTGTGACAGAGGCTGCGGCGATGGCTGCGTTGTGGTTGGCAAAGTGGAAGTCCAGCGGCGAGATGGCCAGACCTGCCGACGAGGATGAGCGGCCGCGCGGGTGGCTTTGAAAAGGGGCGCCGGCCGCTGCCACCGATGTTGCGGCATGGTGCTGCTGATGCAGCCGCGTAGATCCCGCCAACGTCGGGGGAACATCCTCGCCGGCGTCTCCCCCCCCCTGTGCTCGTGAGTGCCGTCGGCGCCGAACTCGTGCGGTTGTCCAGGACCGAGCCTAACATGTTAGCAGCTGCAGCGGAGCGACAATTGAGGTTGTCCGCCGCTGGTTGGCTAAGGTTCTGACCCGCCTGCGGGACGTGAGTAGGGGCCTGGCTCTGGCCTGGGTAGCACACCGCTGGAGGTTCCGGAAGGTTCTCGGCACCACCCGTGTAGGGCTCGTTCCCTTTCAGGTATGCATCCTGAGAGTACGCCTGCCACAGAGAAGGAGTCAGAGGTCTGGTCAGACAGGGAGTAGTTCTCAGAGAGGGAGGGGTCAGGGAATGTGCAAGGAAAAGTAGGAAATAGAATTCAGTGTGTGTAGGTATGTGTAAGGGTGAACAATACACAAATATACACTGTCCATCTATTGCCAATGTGATAGATTAATCCCTGCGATTAAAGAAAGCCTGTGTATTAGCTATACAACAATTATCAACTGTCTAGGATTCTAGGTGTGCATGATTCTTAAAGCACGTCTGTGCAGGACACTATTGTCAAATAAATCCACAATATTGTTATAAATAACTAACAAACTACTGCAGTGTAGACTTGACTGGACTAAGGATACTGAACTGAGTAAATTGAGTTTACTGAGTATACTGAAATGAAATGTAGTGTACTTAGCTTGTATTAGTGTGAGGGAGAGGAGAGGAGAGGAGAGGAGGAAGAACAGCAGAAAGACAATACTCACACTTACCAACTGCAACACATCCTCATTTCTGGGCATGATGGAGAGTTCAAGCACACTGTCACTGCAGAGAGGAGAGGAGAAAAGAGAGGAATTGAAAGAAAGCAGGGGATGAGTGGAGATGAGAGAGGAAAAAAGAGAAAAGAAGAGGAGATGAGAGAGAGCAGGATAGAAAAGAAGACGGGAAAAAAGAAGAGTAGAGAACATTAAGTGCATGAGTGCATAAGTACATAAGTGAAAAGCAGGAGAGGAGAAGGAGGAGGAGGAGAATGACAGCAAATAAAAAAGGTGATGACACCATTGCCCACACACAGCACTGACATCTATAACAAGACACTTCAGCAGGTCCACAGTGAGGAGGAATCTCTCTCTCTGTTTCTCTCTCATACTCCTCTCTTTCTCCCCCCCGTCTCCATCCCTGTCTGCCTCTCTCACACTCCTCTTTCATTCTCCCCCTCTCTATCTCTCTCTCACACGCCTCTCTTTCTCTCCCCCTTTTTATCTCTCTCTCTCTCTCTCTGCCTCTCTTTCACACTCCTCTCTTTCTCTCTCTCTGTGTCTCTGGAAGTGGGCTTCATCATGGATTGTTGTGCACAATTGACTTCCCCCTGACTGCATGTAACCTTTGCTAGTTCTTCCCTCAGACATCAGCCATCTACTGTTTATAAGCGATGATGAGAGTTCTTGTTTTCTTGCTCTTGCTGCTGGGGTGGGTTGAGTCAGCTGTAAGACTGAGTCAGCTGATAGCGCACTAATGCCTCATAAGAAATACCTATGTCCATCTCTTCAGCGAGTGCTGCTTAGCAGTCCATCTTTGCAGTGTTGCAGGGAATAGGAGGGATCTATTTATGGGAGCTGGACACATCTAACTACTAGCTTGCAATTCATGGACTTGAAAAAATGAACAGCAACATCAATGCAATGCCTGTTATGGTCTCTCTCTCTCTCTTTCTCTCTCTCTCTGTGTGTGTGTGTGTGTGTGTGTGTGTGTGTGTGTGTGTGTGTGTGACTTACCTGTTCTGGATGAGTGCAATGACCTGAGAGTAGGTCTTCCCCAGTACACTCTCTCCATTCACCTTAACCAGTCTATCTCCTGCACACACACACACACACACACACATATATAATATGATAAAATAGAATAGAACACATATAATATGATATAATAGAATAGAATATTCAGAAATGTGTAGTAATTTCCCACAATGCCACAGTGCCGTACCCGTGCAGAGTCCAGCATGGTGTGCTGGTCCTTTGTCCCGAACACTCTTCACAAAGATAGTGTCCATCGGCTCCAGACGACTTCGCTGGCAACCTGCACACACACGCGCAGACACACACATACACACACATAAGTATATACAATATACTGCATACTAAATAAAACACAACTAGTAAAACACATCATTCAATTAATTGACTACTTGACAAATTAATTGATTACTTGACAAATTACACAATCGCACTAATAGTCAAGAATATTAGTGCACAAAAGTATAACTAGTAATATTAGAAGAAAAATAGAGTACACAAAAAGTATTATTAGTAGTACTGGTGACCAATAGTCAAGTATAGTACACAAAAGGACAATCTTACCTCTGCCATTGCCATTCTCCTCATCCTGCATGGAAAAAGAACAGATCACTTTATTTCAAAGTGTGCCTCTAATCTGAGATGCATGGACAACTTTTAGCCACTAGAGGGAGACACCATCCACCCAACACACTGTGGAGATGACTTTACAAACATGTTCAAACAACAGCCATTTGTTTCGGCAGTACACACGGCCATTTGGAGGATGACTTCAGTTCACTTCATTTCATTTACAAGACACAGAGTGCAGCGACATGGAGTTTGATTGCTCTCCTCACATCATACATGCACAACATACATAATACCATTACCCCCCACCCCCACCCACCCACCACAGACATGCATATAGTGTCTGATAGGCACAAACACAATGTCAAAACAGCATCCCTACACACACACACACACACACACACACAAACTGAGCTGAGTGGGCAGTTTGGGTGGGCAGGCAGGCTGCTATCAGGCTTTGTGCTTCGCTGACATGGCTCATTCCTAGCACACGCAGACAAAGACCAGGGGTTTAAAGGGAGAGAAAGGCGGGACGTCCACACCTCTAAACACACACACACACATACACACACACACTCACACACACCCAAACACGCTGTCCTCTAACAACCTTTGGTCTCTCCTCGCTAACCTGCCTTTAGGCTTGGCGTCAGGGGATGCTAACCCCTTATCTTATTTGAGAGCTTGTGATTAGAGATCAAAGGTCAAAGTGGAAGGGTTAGCATTATGGGTCCTGTACAGGAGCCAGAGCCCAGGGCCCTGCCCAGCACTATCCTTCTCGCTGGCCTGGGACAGATTTGAGATATAAGATCCTTTGCCTCTTCTGTTCTACAAGTAAACATAACACATATAAAAAAAACGTAGGGCAACTCCACGGGTGACCCCTGACATGTCTGACGTAGCATCCAGTTGACCCTGCAGGCTGCTACTCCATGGCCCAGAACTTTGACAATCTATGGCATGACTGTTCTTCATAATCTTGGGATTATCATGGGACTGTTTGATGCAGTATTAACACCATGGATTTTATGATGTGGGAATATAATCTGGGATTATTTTTGATGCTAAATTAATACCATGGACTAATTACCACCTGAGAGACTGCAAATCTGCCACCTTGCATGACCCTAGGCAGTTGGGTTAGCCCTTTGAGCTGTGGATCTGCCCAAGGTTTCATACTAGACCAAAACAAACTGTTTGCCCCTGTTGCTCATGGGTGCTCTCTGCTGTGAAACGCTACGAGATATGACTTTTGTATAATGCACTGCATGAATAAAATCAAACTGAACTGAACTGAAAAGTGATAAAGTGATGCATTGGGACTCCCTACACCAGAAACCTGCCCTGTCTGAGCCTTTAGCTGCTCCCTAATACCTCTCTGCTCTTTCATTAACCCCTGTGACCTGTTAAGTGGTCACATGACCTATGGAGAGGGTTTAACCCCTCTTTCCTCGGAGGGTCGTAGGTAAAAGGTCAGCTGCTTATGATTAAAATGGCGCACAAATGTGGCTTAGGGAGAGAGGGCATGTTCATGGCTTACCTACCTGGTTTTGTGTGTGTATGTGGGTATATGTGTGTGCACGTGCGCCTGTCTGTCTCCAACAAGAAGAGGAGTCTTGTTCTATCAGTTTGCCAGAGCACAAGATCTAAAATCAGCCAATTAGCTTCACCAATCCATACCCATGCAGCCAATCAGCTTCCTGCAATCATACCCATGCGGCTGCACCCTGCTCCGCACAAACAGGAAGCTGCAGGTAAGATGATCTCTAGCAGACAGGAATTAGGGGCACATTTCCTACAATTTTACAGTAGTTAGCACACTACACCTGCGACTAAGTTAGCAACTCAACCTTTGCTACCAACTTTAGTTAGCTTTAATGGAATTGTCCTTGCATTGCCAACCAACTAGCTGATAACAGGTAAGCAAATAAAGTTCTGAGAGATGCACAGCTCAGGAAACAGAAAACATATCATAAGATCACATAAGAAACACAATTTTCCACCACCCGTCTATCTTTGGACCATGTGTATGTGTTGGCTGTTTCAGCAAATTTCACTGTCACAAATACAAACAGTATAAAATCAAAGACATGTCTGCATTCAGCATAGCGAACTCAAGTCATTTTGTTGCCACTACTGTTACAATGCATACATATACAGTACGATCAACATAAAGCTTATATGACTATGCATAAATGGAGTTTACGTGTTTAGGTGTATGTGAAGCCACTCTGAGGGCATGAACAGGCTAAGAACAGTCTCCATCTGGAAGAGGAGCCGGCTGGGCCGAAGGTGAAGGCAGCAGAGGAGCTGCGAATGAGAGTGGGAAGTCTTACCTTGAGATTGGTGTGGAGGGCGGACTCGGGCGGGTAGACGATGAAGTGGCGCAGCGTGAAGCCGAACCCCTGCGAGTTCTTCTGCAGGACAACCGTCCGTGGCCCCGTGCACACCACGCTCTCACCCGACAGCGGCCTCGCCCTCTCATTGGCCGATGAAATACCATCTCTCCGCCCCTTAGCCTATGAAACAACAGCAACGGAAAAACAGTGAAATGTAAATATGAATGAAAAACACCCACCACAAATACGGTATAATAATAAAAACACTAGTAAACAACCACAACAGCGAAAAGCCAAAAGGCCTTTCAATGGTGACCAAATCGGCTGATCGGTTTCCGCGGCAACAGATGCGGACGAGCTACTCAACTGCATACAGCTGCATCCTACTGAAAAAGATGACTCTCATGCTCAAAGACGATTGCGGAGCGGACTCAACTCGACTCAACTCGACTAAACGTCCTCTCTCTTCCCCGGCACACTTTTAATAGAATGGGCATCAGAATGGAGGGAGGGCTGATTTCAGGAATACAATACTAACCCCCTCCCCTCTCTCTCTCTCTCTTTCCAGTCCAGTCTTCATCCCCCTCTCCCCCTCCCTCCGTCTCTAGAAAAGGTGTATGGAATGTGTGAGACTCTTCCTCTTTTTCTCTCTGGAATGTCTATTTTAAACGCCAGTGCCATAATGAGGGCCTGGCCCAAGATCCCCTAACAATGGCACTGGGCAAAAATAAACATGGCAGTTCCTGGCGGTGAACTACGGGAGTATAATCACAGAGACACACACACACACACACACAAAAGCACACTCAGACACGCACAGATACTTGGACACATAAACACACACACACTCAGACATGCACAGACACTTAGACACATCCACACACATCCACACTCTCAGACTCAGACACACACACACACAGAGGTCATGTTGGTCAAGCAGTTGGAGCTAGACGCTGAGAAAGGGAGACCGGTGGAGACACTTCTCTTTGCTTTCCTACTGGGCTCAAAATGGAGACCCGGAAGAACCGCTCGTCCAGCAGGACGGGGTTGCATAACACTAAGGGGGTCGGGGGGTTGGGGGCACTAGGGGCAAATGGGTAACCATGGTGACCCTCGGCCAAAAAAATTAGTCTGTATAAGGTTGGTTGGTTGTTTGCCTGGGGAATGACAACAGTCAGTTGCCACTGAGGCCAGCTTCAGGATTGGCACTATTTGGAGCTGGCATGGCTGAGGTCACAAAGTGTATCTTCACCCCACCCCACCCCTAACAAACTTTTCAGACTCCTGATTCAGCCCTCTTCCTCCTCGAACTTGCCCCCCCCCCCCCCCCCCCCAAACACACACACACACACCACCCTGCACCACCTTCTCACACCACCTCCCTGCCCCCTGAGTTCCCCACACCTCTAAAGCCTTTAGCGGAAAACAACAGGACATTGGTAGCTTCCAGGCAGGAAGTGCAGCACCTCCCTTTCGCTGCGTGTTCGGGGAACCCTTTGCTTCTCTAAAAATACTCCACAACACCCACCCCACCTCACCGCTTTTCTCTCTCTTACACAGTCTGTCTGTGATTAGACAAGTATCACGAAGAAATACTTCCCAGAAACCTCAACCCCACTTCCTTATTTATCCCCGCCCCCTTTCCTGGTCCCCCTTCTGTCTCCCGGACGACACTTCCTGGTCCGGATTCTCTAAAGTAGGCTAGGTCATGACAGATGCCTAGTGGTCCATATGGTCACTACATACACACACACACCTGACCTTTCACATACCTGAAGGAGAATGAATAAGGAGGACAGACACAGAACGAGACAGAAACAGAGGGAGAGAGAGAGAGAGAGAGAGAGAGAGAGAGAGATATGTCGGAAGTCTGTCTGCCAATTGAAACAGACTGTAAAGTGACAATGGATGACACATACACGGAAGAATGACTGGTGTGACTGTGTGTGTGTGTGTGTGTGTGTGTGTGTGTGTGTGGGTGGGTGGGTGGGTGGGTGGATGTGAGAGGGGGAAATGGGGGAGGGCAAAGAAGAAAGACAAACAGAGAGAAAGAGAAAAAAAAGAGAAAAAGAGAGCGAGAAACAAACAGAGATAGAGAAAGAGGAGGAGGGTGAGATGGCGTCACTGTGGTGTTGTTCCCCTGTAGCACGAGCGCAGATACTGCACCAAGATTCTCACACCAGCATGACAGCAAACACACACAGCTGTACGCCACATTCTCAATTGCTCTCATTCTCTCTCTCTCACACACACACACACACGCATGCACCAGCATGCACATACACACATGCATACACACACACACACACACACAGGTGAGAGATGCCAGTTGTCATACACTAAAGATCACACAAACACTCATGGCAAACTGGCAAAAGATAATGCTAGCCCACACATCCACTAATGTCTCTCTTACACACTAATGTCTCTGAAACACTTACACACATACATACAGACACATACACACAGACATAATCGATGTGAGCATTTTTTTAGGAAACTTTCCTGTCTCTCACTACACTAAATTCCATTCTTCCATTCTCCATAAATTACACATAGATCACACAAACACACACAGATGTACACACAATCACACACATACTCACACACACACAGCAAAAAAAAGAGAGCGCAGTCAGCTCACCAGTCCAAATCAGGACTGAATTCCTGTCCACTGAGCTGCTGCAATCAAATCAGGGCTAACGCTAGACCAGTTAGCTAGCCGACTGTGAAGAGTTGGCTCCTCCTGA
>JAGFZM010002302.1:783747-786680 GCA_017657215.1 Limnothrissa miodon
ACAGACACACAGACAGCCAGGGCGTCCCCCACCAACTCACCTACCGTTGCTGACCTCCAGACCCTGAAATACACTAGCTAGCTCAGACCTTATGTGTTTCTCTTATCTGTCTGGTTAAACACCCCCACTCCAGTCCCAAGTAATCCGTCTCAGGGGAGCAATCTCACCACTATGGACCAGTCAAACCAGAGATCTCCAATGGGTTCAAGTCTGTTTTTTCTTTCCTTTTTTTTTCTTTCCGTGTTTCTTTCTGTCCCTTTTTGGAATGGAGCTTCCCACCAAAAAATAAAAGGTAAAAAAAAAGATCAATCACATCAGAACTTTAGTCCTTTTTGGAATATCCAGGTGTTTGGTTTATCTCCTTTCAAGAACTGTCTGGTTCTCTGGCGTTGACTATGTTTCAGGGGCTCTGAAAGACCCGGGGGAGGAGGCGGAGGTCTCTACCACTACAGCTAGAGCTACTGGTCCAGCGGAGAGACACAGAGAGAGTGAGTGAGTGTGAGAGAGAGAGACGGGGAATCCAGTTTTGGTCGGTGGTGGTTTTGCTTATGCGCTGGCATCGCTGGGCTCTGCTCTGCTCTGCAACCCTGTGGTCACGTCCCTCTGAGCTTGTGTCCGTGGTGGAGTCCCTTTCTCCCTCTCTCTCTTTCTTTCTCTCTCTCTTTCTCTTTTGCTCTCCCTCTCTCCCTTTCACTCTTTTTCTCTCCCTCTCTCTTTCTATCCCTCTGTCTTATTCTCTTCTTTTTTCTCTCTCTCTTTTTCTCTCCCTCTCTCCGAAGCACACAGAGGCAGATTTTTCCACTCCCAGAGGGGTCAGCTCTCTCTTTCTCTCTCTTTCACTTTCCCTCTATCCTTCCCTCCCTCTCTCTGTGCCTCTGCTCTTTTCGTCCGTCTCTCTTCCACTCCATCTCATTCTCTCTCCGCCCCTCTTGTTCACACTCCTCTATCTCTTTCCATTCCTCTTTCTCTTCTCTATCTCTCTGCCCTCTCTCTCTCTCTCTCTCTCTCTCTCTCTCTCTTTCTGTTCTGTCTCTGTTCAATCCAGCAGTGCTGTTCAGAGAGTTGCTCTTTTTCAAACTGCCACTGCCTCTCTCTCAACTGTCTTTTCCCTCTCTGTCATTCTCTCGCTCCTACACTCTATTTTCCTTCTGCTTCTCTCTCTCTCTCTCGTTCTCTGCGTCTCCCGCTCTTTCTTGCACTACCGTTCTATTCTCTCACCCACACAATTTGCTTGCTTTACTTGTTCTTCAACCTCTCTTTCTCTCTCGCTTGCTCATCCTCTCTCTCTCTTGCTCTCTCTGTCTCTCTTTCTATCCCTCACTCTCTTTCTCTTTGTCTCTGTCTCTCTCTATCCCTCAGTGTCTCTCTCTCTTTCAGACTCTCATTCTCTCTCTCCCCCTCTCTCTCTCTCTGTCGACTCTTTTTAGGCTCACAGACCTGGTCATGGCTTCTGGCTCTGTGATACTACTGCTAAAGCAACACTGAATTTAGGACACAGGGGGCCACGTGTCTCTCTGTGTGTGGGTGTATCTGTCTGTGTGTGTGTGTGTGTGTGTGTGTGTGTGTGTGTGTGTTTAGCTCATGAGAGGGAACCTCAAAGTAAAAAAGCTCAAAGCCTTGACAGTTGTACTGCACTTTTTGTCGTTTAGTAATAAATATAACACACACACACACACACACATATATATATATACACACACACACAAGCACACACACATACACACACTGAACTCAACTATGTGTGTAATTCTCTTCCCCCTCTCCCAACCCCCGGGGGAAAGTAAACAGAGAAAAACAAAAATAGGCATGAGGAGGTTCACGAGAAAGTAAGGACACATCTTCCTCTATCTCTTGGTGTCTACACACACACACACACACACACCAGTCTTTGGCCACAACTTTAACTCCTCACATAGATGTCCAGCATTGGCAACAATGAAATCAATGAAAAACACATAAACACAAGAGAGAAAGAGAAAGAAAGAGAGTACTGATGTCTCACCAGACTAATATGCACACACTTACACACGCACATGACGAGCTTCAGAGGTTACAACCTTCTACCTTTTAAGCTCCACATGTGAAAACTGGGAGCAGGTGACAAGTCAATCTACTCCAATAACGCTTTTCATTCCAAGAATTTCCTCTAGTCACTACTTGAGTTGTCTAATCTAAGTCTAAACCTAATCTAAGTCTACAGATAGATAATTTTGCTCTTATTCAAGGATATGATCACTGGCACACTAAAAGAGAAACACTTACACATATCAATAGCCTTCTATTATGGAGATGTATGGTAGAAATATAGACATAGATAAATAAATAGACAGATAGATAGATGGAAAATCTAAGAAAGAGAGAAAGACAGAGTGAAAGAAAACAGAGACAAAAAAGAGAGAGAAACAGAGAGAGAGAGAGAGAGAGAGAGAGAGAGAGATGGGGTAAAGTAGGGTGGTGTGGGGACAGCTGTCGGGTGGGGATCTCGGTGTCGGGACACACACAGCGGTGCAACACAAACACTGCTACTGTCACAATGCAGCCGCTGACACTGAGAAACAATGAGCCACGTGGGCAAGATCAGCCATGGGTGCTCACACACACACAAACACACAGATACACACACACATATACACACTGACATACACAAAGATATGCGTACCCGTACACACACACACACACACACATACACACACACACAAAGAAGCAGATGGATATGTACACACACATGCAGATAAACACACACACAAACATGTGGGAAGGGACTGATACACACACACACACACACACACACACACACACAAACACAGTATGTATTCATTGCACAGGCAGAAATTGGAAACATCACAAAAATGCATAGACATAGCAAAACACCCACTTACATACACACACACACACACACACACGCACACACTGTCTTACAGCCACTGTCATCC
>JAGFZM010002303.1:0-29030 GCA_017657215.1 Limnothrissa miodon
CATTTACACCCTTGCTGTAGAGCTAAGTGAATATTAAGCAGGAAGCCATGGAGCAGATTTGTGATATGAGGAGGAACAGAAGCCAAGGAGAGGAGGTGAGATTGATGGAAGGAGCACGGCATGGAGGAGGGATTGTGGGAGTCATGGCGATGTGTGTTGGGGGGTGGGGTGGGGGTGAGGGGTGATGAGGGGGAGGAGGATGGGTCGCTCTACTGCTGTGCCAGTAATTAACGGTGTAATGTTATACTGAATATCAAATATGCATGAGATTATTGGGGAGGACAAAATTTACACACTGCTCAGCTGAGCAGAGAGGAGATGAGGTAGGAAGAGAAAGATAGGGAAGAGAAGAGAGGAGAAGAGAATAGAAGAGGCAGGAAGAGAAAAATGAGAAGACAGGAGAAGAAAAAAGTGGCGCATTATTGGGGGTAAGGTGCCCAGAGTGAGCAGTGGATTGAAGTGGGGTGTAGAGAAGAGGAGAAAGAGAACGAGGGATGAAAAAGAAAGCCATCCAGAGGGCAGCAGACAGGGAAAAAATAAAGAGGGATTGATCGACAGAGTCAGTGAGCGGGAAAGAGAGGGAGAAAGTGATAGACAGAGCGTCTGCCACAGAGGAAGAGACAGTCGTAACAGGCTCTCCTATTCACTTTTAATATCATCATAATGTAGTCAGTGAATGTGGCAAAGCCTCTGATGAATATATGCATGGGGCTGTCACTCACCATGGCTTCCTGCACCCATGATGGTTTATGAGAGCGGCACACCACAACACACTGCGGCACTGAGGACCGGGGAACACGGTGGGCCTCAGACTTACCGCATGCCATCTTCTTGGTCGCACAGGACATAAAACCAACACGCAAAATTATGATCCAGATTATGTAGGGCCCTTTTAGTTAATGGAAAGGAAAATAGAAAAGTGCCCGGTGCCGTAACGGCAAAAGGGAAAGTGCCTTCACGCTTTCGCGCTAATGAAGGTGTCCGGGCAATGCGAAGCAGTCAAGCAGTTTTACCGCTAAACGCACACATTGGTGGCGAGTGCTGAGAAGACAGGCAATTTTCCTGTGTGCGTAAATTAAGAAAGATGTCTCCGGAATTGTGGACTTTTAACTGTGGGAGGGGAAAAAACAACACAGAGATACAAGGCTAATTAGGCAGTGGATGGCATGCGGGGAAGAATATGCAAAATCCACGACAGGCCGAGCTGTCAGCCCCGTTTCGGGCTTGTTCGAAACAAAGCGTCGGTGGGCTGGACAAGCAACGCAATCCAGCTCCGTGCCATCTGCCTGCTCATCAGGAATGCACTAAATAATGTCAAATAGCATAAGCAAACAAGCATGACATCAAAGGAAGTTTTGGCTCGTTATAAATGAATTAAAGACACGTTAAATAATACAAAAAAAATGCCTTCAAGGAAGGATAAAGATGAGTAAAGTGCTCCCATCCCCTCGTTTCACTCCCCAGCTTAACAAACAAAGTACCATTAGCTCTTTTATTGTGTCATGCTAATGGCAATTAACGGTAGGCATTAAAAACCCACGACAGTCTGCTCTCGACCCCACTCATCAGCCCCTGGCTCTCGAGGAGATCCGTGCGGCCTCGTATAATGGTCCTGGAGATGCTAATAACGAGGAGATGGGAAAGACAAACTGTAAACCCCAAGGGAACAAAAACAAAACTCTGTGCAAGTGGGTGAGACTGAAAACATATTCAAATAGGTGGCATTAACCTCAAGCACATTAGCCACATAAAGTCGATGCAGAAACCAGCGACAAATGTGAATTCGTTGAAGCCAGCTGTTTATGCAAGACACAGATCCACAAAGGCTGTGAGCAAACAAGCAATAGGAAGATCCAAGTGTGCGAGGTTAAAACAGAAAGCACTAATGGGTGCACTACCATTTAGGGAAGTGGGTCTACGACAAAAAAAAAAAAAAATGTGTGTGGATGCCGTGGCTCATACGTAGTCATACTATGAACACATGGACCCGGGTTCCTGATCCCTGATCCTACCCCATCTCTCTCTCCTACTCATTTCCTGCCATCCTCTACTGTTCTATTCGATTAAAGGCAAAAATCTTTAAAAAAAAAAAAAACAACAACACATGGGCATTTTCTAGGCTAACATGACATGGAACTATACTCTCATTCTGGTCTTGAAATCAAGATATTTTGTCCACATTTTTCCATACATTTGAAAATAAGTGGCAAAGGACCTTGATTATTATTCAGGAACAAGAGTACAGCCTTAAAATAGTTTGAATATCTTTTGGTCTTAGCACACTTTAAAACTACAAAAGACTCAAATTGAAATTAGTCAAAAAATCATTTATTTGAGCAAGATGCTAATGGTCTAATCTGATTAAATAATCTATATTAGACTGCTACCGTCAGACTCGGCTGGATGGCTGAATAAACTGGAGAAACCTAATTGTTTAACTCCGGGCACAGTGGAGAATTTGTGGATTTCCCCAAATGGTGGCGCATCCTTTCAACACAGTCTGAAGTGGTTCCAGATTTGGGAAACGGCACAAGAACAACTCCACTTTGTTCCCAATCCACTTTTATCATTCAGAGAGAGTAGCCAATCAATAATGAAAAACCTGGGCGAGGGAGGTGTTGCACATCAGCAACACCTTGAGTGGAGTGAGCAGGAGAGCAAGCGAAAGCCAATTCCCTTGGGTCAGCTTAGGCCATGGCAAAACAGCGCAGAGCTAAATAATTACGCTCACGAGGCGCCGAAGCGGCGAGGTTGGGTCGTTGGGCCTGTCAAGTGAGGAGATGAATTTTGACGTTTTTCATACGGCCGCTCCTCTCCAGTCGAGCTTCGGGTGGGGGGTTGGGATGGGAGCCAGTGAGGGGAGGATGGAGCCCGGCATTGCAGAGATCAATACTGTTCCGCAGGGTGTCGCACACAAACACCTGCTCCCCTTGAGATCACAGAGACACCAAAAATAACCTTTGCCAAAACTGTCACCAAGCAAAGGAATTCATTTTTAATAGACTGAATATTTTTCAGGCTCGAGGTGAAGGCTGCGTTTTTTTTTTGTTTTTTGCTTTTTTTTCACAAATATTAAAAATGTGCCGTGCCTATCTGAGCAGAAACTGACTTGGAATGGTGTCCCACTCTAAATCCTGACTTACAAGCACACACACATACAAACACACAGACACACACTAAAAGCATAACGGGAACAAAGCACTGGCAAGGTCTGTGTACAACCATGTGTGTTCTGTGAAACATGTCTGCGAGAAATCCAAAAATTTAATAGCCCTGGGATGTGTAATGCAAATGAAATTCCAAAGAAGGGTAAATCCATTTTTAAAAAGCAAGCTAATTAAATCTGGCGTGCATGGTCACATATCTTCAATTACATACCGCAACCATGAAAAATGGACAGGGGACCAAAAACACCATGTAAACCGACATAACATGCACACATGTAATGGAATGTGCGAAACGAGAGAAAAATAATTAAAGGGAACCTGGATTCATGAGCAGAAAATAGAGGGGAGAGAGAAAAAAAAAGCACGTTCAGCCCCTCAATGTTGATTTCTTTTTCAGTCTATATTTTCTATTTGTGGGCTTGGCGCACTACAATTAAGGGGAGCGTTTACTGAACTGTGCTGCTGAGTTTCTTGGCCGGAAATCTTGCTGTTAAATCTAATTTCTTCAGCAATATCCACAACCCGCTATTTGCTTTTCGTTCAATATGAGCCGAAAAAGGTTCAAACTTGCTTTAACCCCTCAATGCCGACTTGAAAGGTTTGAACCAATGACATTGTAAGCTGTGTCTCAGGTATGTCAACAGCTGAAATTGAATTACAAGAACAAGGCCAGTATAGAGTATTTTCAAAGTGGGGGCTGGGGGACTGGGGGGGGGGGGGGGGGTGAGGGTAAGCCATTATCCACAGGTTTGTGGAGGCAGACAGGGCACATACATCAGAGAAGTCAGTGATCCTTTTCAAATCTGCCTTTGTACAGGAGATGGAGAGGAGCTGAAACCTTGGGAAGGAAAGAAGATGTAAAAGGAGGAGAAAAAGAGAGAGAACGTCAGGACGCTGGCAGGCCCATTGTCTTGTAACACTCCCTTGGTCCTTCGTGCAGTTAAAAGGAAAGGCCACGAAAGTGACAGTCATTGTGTTTATTTACTGCACGATAAAAACTGGTCACTATGATCGGTACTTTTGTTTTGATTGGTTTTGTGTCGGCAGTGCGTTCAAACCTACACAGAATTAAAAATCGATCCGATATAGAGACAGCACTCAATGGCGCAACTGGATCTTTAAATCTCCAAATCTTCAAAGAAAATCTTCACAATCACTACATCCAACAACATCTGCCCATTCTGCGAGAGATTGATCTCAGCAGAGGGCTTCCTACACCTACGTCCATGCAAATTGCAGCATTTCAGCTTTTCGGTGCCTCGGTGTGAAAATTACACGGCTGAAATTGCCAGGAGCCTGGAGCCTGCTGGAGCCTCCCACAGCGGAGACGAGAGGGGGGGGGAAGGTAGGAGGGTGTGTGTGGGTGAGTGGGGGTGGAAAAGCCAGGCCTGTGGTGCCCACACTGTTCACAATGCGTCTGCTAGGGGTGAGTTAGCCTCTCCGGTGCTGCCCGTATGCACCCTCTAATTACCTGCTTGCTTGGAGCTCACGGTTATCAGTAACACTGAGCAGAGGAGTGTGTATGTGTGTGTGTGTGTGTGTGTGTGTGTGTGTGTGTGTGTGTGTCTGTGGAAAAGCGAGAAAGAGAGGAGGGGGAGCAAAGAGGCCTTCAGGTGATAATTTGATATATCTTTAATCCAGTCTCTAGACTACTTCAATTTGTCAAGTTTAAGTCTAAAACGAGCGCACTACAAAAACCACAAAGGGAAGTCAACCACTGCACCGAGGACACGCCTCCTGCAGAGAAGTAGTGTGTGCAGAATATCTCAAGTAGGTAGTCAGCTCAAATAGTCAGGGCTGGGTGTCTCTCTGTTTCTGGCAACGCACTGCCATTTGCCATTGTAAAATTGAACTGCATGCGAGTGTGCATAGCGAGAATAAACAAATAAGGCCAAAAGGTACATAAAATTGTGTGGTTACAACCTGGCCTTCCATTTTTTAATTTCCTTCATACATATTTAGAAGGCAGTACAACAGCCCATCTCAATACTGATTTGATGAAAGAAAAAGTTTGAAACAAAACCTGCAACCCAATCAGAGTTTTGAATAGGTGGACAGAATAGGTGGACAGAGACTTAGCAGTCATGCCGAGCGGTGGAGAATGCACTAGCAACAATATCAGAAAGTGACACAACTCAATGTATTGCTGCAGTCTTTTTCAAGCAGAATCATAGCTGTTAATTAGCTGTTACACAGGCCTGTATAACATTATAACCTATCAGCTAGGGATTCCAGGCAGAAGAGGGCTTTCCGAGAAAGCCTCAGTATAATGGATGTAGCCAATTTTAATCACTCATAATGAGACAACATTTAGTCAAGATAACCAAACGCATGTCCTCAGTAATGATCAATTCCGTCATCATTACTATGAATCACACCTTGACAGCCCACAGACTGCACTAACTGTGACCATAAAGCGCTTCAACTCCATTCAGAAAAATTTCGCTTCACTCTGCATCCTTTAACAGCACAACCAGGCAGCAGCCCCTGAACTAAGCAGCCTGAGGAAAGAACACGCATTGTTCTGTGAAATGTCCTGGAGGCGTGAGAGAGAGAGAAAGAAAGAAGGAGAAATTCCCTCCAATTTTTAATAACTGTGGAGAGGAAGACTGCAGATGAGGTGAAGACAAATAAAAGAATAACTATGAGGACCCACAATCTGTCAGACGGAAAGTTTGGTGTGGTGGTACGTGCCTCCCACATTCCCAGTCTTAAGATGCAGAACTCAGGCTGGGTTCTGCATCTGAAGCGTAGGGGCACTGAGAGGGAGCATAGGCCAGCCAGAAGCCGTTTTTTTCCTGGCAACGGATAAGAGGAAAAAATTGCTCGTAAACGTCCATGAATATCCATCTGAGAAGAGGCCTCCTGTAATCACCATAAACAGTTAAAGGCTACGCTAAATTTGAACGCTCACACTTTTTTTTGTTTTCTTTTTCTTTTTTTGCTGTCTCACACGTCGAACACAAAGTTAGACCAACACGGAGCAGGCTAAAGACATGGAGGTACTCCGGCACTGAGTGAATCCTTCTAGAGCAGCAAACCACGGATACAACACAATCCACTTAGCATGGGGAAGGCACACCTTAAACCCCCTCACTCGCAGCAAACAAAGCACAGAATAAACTGAACGTGGCAGAAGACTTCGCAAAACGTGTGGGCTAACGAGACGCTAAACACGGGAGAAAAGCCTTTAAACTCATGCCCGACAGCATTCAAGGTGAGTCGAACACTCTTGCAGGACACACACACACACACACACACAAACACATACACACAAACACAGTGAGATTCACTTTGGAGAAGAGTGTGATGGGAAAGTCGCAGAGTTTAGACGCAGCAAAGAAAGAGGCAGAGCGTGGTGATAGGAATAGAGACCCCAGGCCAGCGAATAATGAAGTCATTAAGTCACCTTGAAAGGAACGCTCCAGCCGATTGCCGTGAATCTATGTGCATTAGGAGAGTGTGTACAAGGGTCCTAGTCATATCCGCCAGTGCACTCAAGAGACATACTCAGACACATATGCACACTCTCACAAACATGCCCATCAGACTCATGGCCTACACTTTTTAAACATATAGCTGCTCTTGCATTCACACACGCAGCAAATAAAACAGATGCTAACACACACACACACACACACACACACACAAACTCTCTCTAGACTTAAGACGCTCTCCTCTCTCTTACGCATTCAGAGAGCATTTTCAAGCCCCATCCTATGCAGGTGAGAGAAGTCAAAACAACCCTTGTTGGCTTTCCAGGCACAAATCCCACACTTGAGGTGCATATTATCAACCACTTTCCGTGGGTGATAAGCACCATTTGTGAGGCATGTATGTAAATATATGAGATCCACTGCGTCCAGTTGACAAAAAAAAAAACAAATCCAGCTCGCTTTTTTTAACACCTGGTCTCAGACCAACACCAGTTCATGGTTAATGTATTGCAGCTGCTCAGAACACTACGCCGCGTCCGAATACCAAAAGATCCACCGTCAGGTTTAATAATGTCTATTCATCCTTGATCTGCGACACGAGGGAGAGAAAAAAGGCATAGACAGTGAGAGCGATCTGTATCCGTGTCTATAGCCTGCTACATATGCATGAAAAACCTCCGCGGAGGGGGGGCTCACGCTTCTCCAACCCCATGCATATTCCAGCGCTCCAACCTCCCCATCCCCCCATACCGCCCACCCCCCGACACCCGTGAACCCTCGAGTGCTGTAGACAAGCGAACTGTGCCGTGGGCAAAGCACGCGTGCTGGCATCGGCTATGAGATCATACCCAGGAATAGCGGAAAGGCTCCGATGGCGTCATCCCTCTCTAGAGGGGGCCACCGACAAGGCCTACCACCGCATCTTCAATCCGTCTCAGTGCTTCCATGCTGAAAAAGCAGCGCAAAATACAAACAAAACCGTAGTGGGAGAACAACAAGCTATGGGTGAAGAGCTGGATGCAGAGCATATCCTCCATGTCTGCTGCTACCAGACTCTTTGTTCAAATATTGAATCAAGTTTTTTTTTTAATTTGATTTGATTTGTTTTCCTATTCAGTTTTTGTTCTGATTTTATTCGGTGAAGCTATGTGAAAGCACTGACAGCATTGAGTGGATTGTGCCAAGATATAAATCTAGCTACAGTAGATAAGGGAAGCCTTTTGGCACACGGACACACAGCCTCAACACTGTGTGCAGTCAACAGGAGAGTCTGCTCGAACCCAAGGCAACAGGAAGGTAACATGAACCGCTTTCATCGTGTGATATCCCATTATCGTATGCTAATTGCTTACACATGCCTTCTCCTCCTCAGGTCCAAGTGTTTGAATTGCATCTCCTGGGCCTGTGTTGATTAAGATGGTTAATGTAGGCCGGCGGTGATGCTGGCCACATAGAGCACAGTATGAAGCAGGTCAACTGAATCTGCCATGATCTACCGCCATGACACACCAATTACAATCACCCGGCTCGCATTAACATGGGGGAAATGATGGCGCTGACCTTTATTTGAGGAATTAAACCTTGCCATTAAAAGACACTGTTACTCAAGCACTGCTGTAGCTCAACCTCAACCAACTCAACAAAACAGCCTACCGCGCAGAACCCCCACCCCCTCCCCTCGCTCACTTACTTGCATCCCCCCTGGTTAATTCACCTGCTCTCTCTCTCTCTTATCTGGGTGTGTAAGCATGTGTGTGCGTGTGTGTGTGTGAGTGTGTGTGTGTCAGTGCCTGCTGTTCAGTTGTTCTCGATTCTTATGTGTATTTAAATGCACAGTGCACACACATATAGTAGGTAGGCGCTGGGTGAGGAACACATTTTTCTTTTGATTGTACAGTATGTGTGAGCTAAGTGTGTGTGTGTGTGTGTGTGTGTATGTGTGTGTGAACTATGTGTGTGTAAGCTATGTGTGTGTGTGTGTGTGTGTGAAGTGTTCTCTTTCCCTCAGCACTTGTGAGTACATGTGCGGTGATAAAACTGAATGAAAAGGTTATGCCTACTTCTCCGCATTGGAAGCGTGCTGCAGTCCCCCTAAATCACCGGAGTGCTCGACTTTCACTGGGCAAAGCGGTTGCAGGAGGATGGGAGCGTGCGCGTTACGCCGCCACAATACGCAAAGAGAGATGGTTTATATCACGTGCCATTGGCCTTGCTGCCCCTAATGAGAAACAACATTTTTGCTGACATGACTTCTCCTCCTTCTCCTTCTTCTCTCACCCTATTCCTTCATTCGTTTGGGTCCCTCTCTCGCTCTCCTGCCCAGTTTAGTCTCTGGAAATGTGTGTGCAAGATAAACAGCAGCGTAGGATCCGGAATAATTTACACATTACGCTTCACAATGCCTGCCCAAAGCAAAACGACTGCGGACGTTAAAACAGAGTGGACAGTAGTGATTTCTGTCCACAGCTGGGTTGTATTGCAAGGTGTGTGACCTGTTTTTTTGTTGTTGTTTTGAAGCGGACATAAAAATTGATAATTAAAATACATAGTTCAGGAATCAGACTTCAAAAGATGGGCAAGGCGTACATCACCTCATGCAATCCGTTAGAAAACCACTTTATGTAAAACCACTGATGGCCAGTTTCCTGTATAACTCCTGTATAACTCCTGCCCTGTGTTTAATGAACTGATAACTGGACATCTAGTGACTACTGAGGACTACTGAGCAGGTACGTACCCCAAATTACATTATTGTAGTGGCCGTCCAATTGCTAATCCTCCAACTGAACCATCGGCTGATGTCTTAACAGTCTACAGTATCTCCAGTGCAGAGTCTTCCATCCAAGTGTTCAAGGCCTGCTGATTAGATGCATTACGGCTGTTTCTGAGTTCGCCTGGCCCTGCAGTCATTCACAGTCTCCAGATTACATTACGTGATTCTCACATCAAATATGTTTATCTTCATTACATAAAAAAAAAAATGAAGCATCGCTTATTGCTTTATCCTTCTGTCTCTAGTGTGTGACTTCCTCCCATTCGTTGTTATGGAGCTCATCTGTCTTCATCAGTTTCTGCAATCCGTCAGCTTTGAGAGCAGCAGATGATACTGGCGGACGCAGAATATGAATCGAGTGCCGACGACTTGTTCATGCTGAGCTGACATCATTTATTGATGTCGATCCACATTCAATTTCAATTTGTGGTGTGTGTGTGTGTGTATGTGTGTTTGTGTGTGTGTGTGTGTGTGTGTGTTTTATTCCCAAGCACAAAGGATCTTAAAAAATCAATTACTCCTTTGGTGTATGGCCTTTGGCTTAATTATGCCAAAAAGGCTGCCTGGTATTTTGGCACTGGCTCCAAGAGGTCAGCATTTGCTCCCCGACTCACAGAATTGATGGTAATTGTATTCAGATTAACTAATAAACTGATCATCATAGAACAAGAGAAAAAAAAGATTTACATTTATCATCAGAGTCTGTCCTGACAGTATATAAGTGAATTGTGGACAAAAATCTCAAAACTCACAAAGCCTATACACGATTTCCATGTTTTTTTGTTGGTTTTTATTTGATCTTGCAAAAAAAATAACAAAATAGAAAAAAAAATAGATTGTCAAACATAGACACAAATATTTGTATAAAGTATTTTCATCAGGCCCTTCTCTGACCCTGTATGTTTACAGGATATTTGTTGTTTTTATAAAGAAATAGGCCTGTGGCGCCATGATTTTCAATTGAGCACCCACGGTAGGGCTGTGGCACATCAACTAGTGGTGAATTCCATGCCTAAAGCTTTTGTGAAGAGAGTCTGCAGTTATCCAGATCCCCCCCCCTCTGGTCCCCTCCACCACCCCGCCGCGACCACCCCCAGTAGTGGTTTCCTTTTCCCAGGGGTTACCTCCAACCAGAGAACAAAGGACAACACGCTGACGGCGTACATCCCAGCCTATTACTGCTGACAGGGCAGGCATTATACAGGGGAATGATTGCCAGCTCCACAACCATAGATCTGATCATGGGTTGAGTGGCCAGCAGGTGAAGGGGGATGAAAATGAAGGGGTGGCGGCATTACATTGCATCATCGCGGTGCCCTTAAGCAAAAGTGGGCGTGAGCAGCGTGTTGCCACTAAAACTGCTGTGTAATGATCCTGTCAAATTTCATTTGGCCTACAGTTTTCTGGGAGGTGTGTGTGTTGGTCGGGTAGAGGGGGCACACAGTCAATCAACAGAAGCCTCTCAAAGTGTTCTTTTGTTGGCTTCCAAAGCATTTGCTGGAGACCAAAGAACCATCACTTACTGTGTAAGCCAATACCATAGTCCATAGCCTACCATTCTACCATTCCTGCTCCTCTGAGTGGTAAAGGCCTGATTCTAAGGGCTGTTGTTAATTGTGTTATTACACAGCTAATTACTATGCAATAACACACTTGCCTATACCTAATTATAATTAAGTGGATTGTCATGATTTTAGGGAATACATATTGTTGATAGTTGAGTGCAGACCAACAAAAATATTAATTCCCATTTACAGAGCCAGGGCTGTGCTTTATGCACTAAATAGAAAGTTAGATAATGACACCAATTTAACTTTCAAGTCCAAATGTGTTCTGAAGTCAAATTTCCTAAAGACAAGCCATATACATTAAAAAGTAGAAACACTATAATATTTATATTTA
Source organism: Limnothrissa miodon (assembly GCA_017657215.1). Classification (NCBI taxonomy): domain Eukaryota; kingdom Metazoa; phylum Chordata; class Actinopteri; order Clupeiformes; family Clupeidae; genus Limnothrissa; species Limnothrissa miodon. Next base: position 11,280 of record JAGFZM010002303.1, read on the forward strand.
CCTACACTGATTACAGCATAGAGATTAACTATATGGAGACAAAAATAGCATTAGCCCATAGGTATTGCCACGTTAAAGAGGGGCTAAGCAACATTCTGTTTTTCTCTCTCACGAGCTCCCTCTAAAGACCGCTGTATTGCATTGTATTGCACTGCATTCTATTGGAGGCGGACCGCGCTGCTGAACATTGCAAGTGCTGTATCTACCGCTATTGGCCACAGTGGCGCATTCTACACTGTTTGTTCGCTGTGTAATGACTAATTTTAGCATCCTAAACAGTATGAAACGGATTAATTAAATGAAAAATGTTACATAGTTGGCCTTTAAAGGTCAGGCTACAAGTGAAGCATATAAAGAACATAGGCTTCCTCCCACAAACTGTCACCCATCACTCATCTCTCTCTCCCTCTCTCTCTCTCTCTCTCTCTCTTTCTCACTCACTCACTGCACTTCTATATACATTAACAAGATTCTGACATCTTGCCCAAACAAAATCTGTCATCTGGAGGAATAAGCTGAAATTAACTATTTTCTTTTATTATTATAGACCAGGAGACCCTGCTTCAGGACATTTTGTAGTAAAAGACATGCTCCTTGTTTTATATGCTGTGTGTCTCCAAGCTGTGCAGGGGTGCTAAGTACTGCCTACAATCACTCAGCATACTCAAAATAGAGTTGGGGGGGGTTGTGACCCTCCCACTACAACCACACGCAAACACACACACACACACACACACACACACACACACACACGCACACCACTGCTCTGGTTTATCAAAGGAGGAATATCAAAAAAGGCAGTGCTATAGGAGACTGCCTGTATGACACACAGAAGGGCCTTTAGAGGTGAACTATGCAGGCTTTATTTTTAAAAAACAGAACAACTTCAAGTCCTTTTACAGTTATATAATGTCTAAGTCATGTTCGGCTAGGATCTTTGAGAGGTTTATCAGGGCCCTTTTTACTGCAGCTTTCTCTTCTTGTAGGAAAAACATTGAAGGGAAAAAATGGATTATCTTTTTTCTTAAAAAAAAAAAAACAACCACCCATTAGCTCCACTAAGGCTGCACAGGTATGAATTAGTATGCGCACTGGCAATGAAGCCGTGGTGACTTTAAATGTCACTGTTGTCAATCTGCCACACTATCTTAACCCACTTCAAACATCTAGGCAAAGAGCATACAATCACAGCTTCACACGACACCGCAAAAACAAAAACATTTTCATTCATTTCTCTATTTTGCTGAGAGTTCCAGCCATTTTGCTGATTTCACTAGCTGTGGTGCCTCGTGTGATGAACGCAAAATATCGCGCTCTCAATGAAATCCTCTCACATTAGGTAGAGCAGGAGTTAACGAAGCAGGAAATACGAGGCTCAATGAATCAGAGATGTTAGTACATGGGAGGTAGCGACAGCAGGACATTTCACCAAGATAAAACAGGAGGAAAAGAGACAAAGAGAGCAAGAGAGAGGGAGAGAGAGAAAGAAAGGGAGAGTGAGAGGTTCCAGCACTATATTTTACTCTGCCGTCACTGCGGCAACTGTAATTTATAGCCGATTAACTGCGTTGTGCAATCGTGAAACCCAAGGTCGAGGCTGGCGTTTGGTGGTAATGGGAATTAGAATGGGAGGACTGGAGGAAGGAAGACAGAGAGGAGGGAGGAGAAATGGGACCGGCTCTGTGTGTGTGTGTGTGTGTGTGCACTGGGAAACACAACGCAGAGAGGAGGTAAGAAAGAACAGAAAGAAAGAGAGAAAAAAACAAAAGAAAGAAAGAGAGAATGAATGAAAAAAGTGCATTCTGTTCCTGATAGTCTCTCTCTCGGGTAATGGTCAGTGATGGAAAGGAACATGTGCTGAGTAAACTCACACCACACACACTGCACCATACACACTGCACACCTCACAACACAGCCCATCACCCATATCTACACACACACACACACACACACACACACACACACACACAATCTATTAAGTTGTGGTGTTGGTGTTCCATAACCCCACCGACTGTATGAAAACGGAAAAAGAAAACAATTGCTCCTGTTGCTATCTAGCCATCCATCCTCCAGCCATTATTAATTCATAATGAAAGAGATGCACTTCTACTAATGATAGATGTACAAGGGCTCTCAGCTAACAATGAAAATCATCAATGAGCCTTGCACAGTCACTCAGCTAAGCTACAAACAGATTTGATAGAATCCACAGTAGAAAGGTATGTTCAGGTGCCTATCGTCAGCCTTAAAATGGTCATGGCCAATCCAATAGAAATCAATACACGCTTAGCACTGGTAACTGATGCGTGTAACCGACTAATGCAAATGGAGTCGGTTTTCTCTTTCTAATCGAAAACCTGAAGAAAAAGAGGGAAACATGGCTTTGCAGAGCCCAGTAAAATTGACTGGAAAAATTACACCAACAGGCTTGCCTCACACAGAGTAATAGGGCCAGCAAATTAATGTTTTCACAATCTATAGGTTCCACGCCTTTTAATGAGTCCATAGATTATTAATAACTTACTTTAAACATTATTGAACGTTTCTAATACATTAAAATGTGACAGTTTACAAAGCCCATTCATGAGGACATTATCACTAACACTTAAGCACTGAATGAGATTTTGAGGGCTTCTGAAGCAGTCAGCTCAAACGACCGTCCTTGAAATGAATTTCTAGTGGGAACCACTGTCTCAAAATCCTATTCAGTGAGCAATATTCATTTAAATAGTTTACTTAGTATTGCAAGGTCAAAACAGAGAGCCTTGGTCCGTCCAGCTTCCAATCCGTTTTACAATCCGCAAGTGATTGCAGCTTGTCTGACCTTGCAGCAACCAGATCAGCAGACAGATGTGGTTTCATCAAGGTCAGTGAGGATGACGAGGCTTGCAGGGGTGTGACAAAGAGGAGCCCCACGCTCCTCCATCCTCTGACCACACTTGTCAAAAGGTCCCTCCAAAGCTATCACATCCCCATGTGCAAGTGTATGAGAGTGTCAGCAACTTCTGAGGTACTGCGTGAGATGGTCATAAAGAGAGAGAGACAGAGAGAGAGAGAGAGAGAGAGAGAGAAGGGTGCAGCAGTAATGATAAGGCCACAGTAATAAATCAGTTGGCTCTCATTCACTACCATTTATCTCTTTTTGAAAATTGAGTCTTTGCGTGCGTGTGTGTGTGTGTGTGTGTGTGTGTGTGTGTGGGTGGTGGGTGGGTTGGTGTTTGTGCATGGTGTAAGAAAGTGTGCAAAGTGTTGGTCTGAATGCATACTGTACATACTGAGTGAAAATAAATATCACTGACTATGAATAGCAATGCGGTGTGCACACAGAAACACAGGAGACAGTCTATTCAGTCATCTTCACTGCAGGTGAGACAAAAAGTCGGACTGCTGTCCTTGTGTAAGCAACCTTGCCGATTTCATAGTAACACAATCACAGGGGACAATCTTTTTTTCTCTCTCTCCTCTTTTTAAAACTTTTAAAAGCTTTAAAAAAAGAGAGATTTTAAAAAGCGCTTTCAAATAAACCTCGCTCATGTCCTCTTGGCACAAAGCCAACAGATATATGGCTTCGGTATGATGAATTGTCGAACCCCGTCCGGCAAAGATGAACACTCCCCGTAGCAAAGCTACTTAACCTGCATAAGGTAGCCACTTAGAGAGTAAATATAAAAAGGATACAATGCTTTATCATATGTCAAACCCACTATAGGCATTGGTGGCTAAATGCAGTACAACCATGCTTTTTCCCCACTGTATGATTCGTTTCCTTAATGAACTACGACACAGGGAAGCACGGATCTAAACGACTGAGATAAATCAGAAGTTTGCTGGTGACTGGCCAACAGCAACTTTAACAGTGCCGCATGTTGCCAAGTACTATTTATGCACTACAAATTCCTGCACTGCATTAATTAATCTGGAGCGCCGGTAAAAGCGATGCCGAGTCAAGTGACTTAACGTAACCGGGTACCAGTCGGTCGAATGCAGATCTCAGGCATCCATTTGGGAACGCCGACTTTGGAAGTGACAAGAGCCTAATTTGCAAATATATTGAGAGCTTTATTTTAGGCTTTGACATGAAAATATGTGTAAAAGCAAGATGGGGCGACTGTGCTGGGGGTTTCATTGCAAAGCTGGTGCAAGCTAATTGCCTTTGCAACAGAGACTGGAGGCAGGGAACATGGAAGTGTTTTTAATGTGTAAATAAGTCTTAGGTTTCCCCTGTAATATTTGGCACTCATAGTTTTTTTCTGTGCTCTTGCCTGCCCAGAATTGAGGGAGAGACAAAAAAAAATGTCACCCACCGACTGTCTGTCTAGCCGGCGGCACACAACGACACACAGATTTAGCTCCAGCCAGCTAGGCGGAAGCGAGGGAGAGAGGAGATGATGGAAAGAATAAAAGAAAGAAGAGAGAGCTAAAGAGAATGAGAGACAAAGAGAGAGATGGACAAACAGAGGGAGGACGAGAGGGATGGATGACTCGCTGCAGCTCGTGAGTCCGGCCGAGCCAGACCAGGGGGCCCAGCTTGGCGACGGTCCAAGAGGAACGTGGCGTTAATGAGAGAGCTTCATCTCCGTCAGCCGGCTCCAGCACCGGCAGCGCCTGCCAAAAGTCCGAGTGGATACGGGCGAGCGTGGAAGTGAATGTGGGGGTTGGGGATGGGGATGGTTAACGATGGCAGATAACAAGGATAACAGGGATAACGGGAGACGTCAACACAGTCTATTTCATTACCAAACTCGGACCAAACAGAGATACCTGTTGGCTTCCCCACAGCTCAGTAAGAAGAGAGAGCTAAAGAGAATGAGAGACAGAGAGAGATGGACAAACAGAGGGAGGACGAGAGGGATGGATGACTCGCTGCAGCTTTTAAAAGCATGTCCTGGAAGAACTGGATAAGAATGAAATGCCTAGTAAAGACAAGTGTTGACTGCTGAGTCCTGCAAAGGAAAGTGTACTGCAGGATAATGCAGTGAAGGGATACGGAAAGAATGACTACAATTTTACAGACATGACATTATTGCACATAATTGTTGTGTAATGATGGTAATATTGCAATTGTGTATCTGTGTGTATGTAGGTGTGTGTGTGTGTGTGTGTCTACACTGTGCATGTGCATGTCTACAGTGTGTATATGTGTGTGATTTTGTTGTGTAAAGGCCGCTTTCTACAGCCATACAGCCAGGATGCAGAGTTCACACTTGATGGACCAGGAAAGAAAGACAAATACACACACACACACACACACACACTCTCACTCACACACACACTGAGAGATGGCTCTAACGAGAAGCCAGACACAGTCTGATAGGCGCAGGCACACCAGACACTGGTTGCCCAGGGTAACAGGAGTGGAGCGATGGTGGGTGAGAGGGATTTGGGGAGGAGGGGAGAGAGAGAGAGGGGTGCTGATGGTGGGAGAGTGAGGACGGGAGAGGGAGTGAACAAGACATGAAGACACACTGGCTCATCATGCCGCTGAAGGGCATTTCACAAAAATGGTAGACACACTCTGGGGACACAAAGTGTGGTGAGTGGGATGCTTTGCCCGCAATGACGCCCTGACTGTCTGATACTTCTTCTTTTTTTCCCCTCTTCCATGCACGGAAGAGTTTTTTGCACTGAGGACTGACAGTGACTTAGACTCAGCATTAGATCCCCCTGGCAATCAAATGAATCCAGAGGGAAGAAAATACAGTCTATGGAAAAAAAACAAGCAAATTGGTGAAGCCAAAATGAAATAAAACAGTGAAATAAAAGACAATAAAATAATCACAGAACATTCCGCCCTTGAACATTGTGCTATCTGTCATTTCTTTTTTTAATGGTGTGGGTTCTCCCTACAGGACTCTACTACTACTATAGTCTTACTACAGCAGCACAAACCTGCATCATGCCATCTGAGCTGCAAAATCAGAGTATGTAGGATGACCTTGGGTGGAAGCATAAGACTTGGGACAAGACTTATATACTTTCAAATATCATGGGGAACTTGGAAAGGTCACAAGCAGATTAGCATAATCTTGGGTATGGGAAGGCACTGTATGAAAGGTGCTGGGGTGTGTTATTTTTGAGGAAATTAACTGCTGTGTCAGATGAATGAGTTGTGGTCCTCAGCGTGTGGATAAGTGACCCGGACAAGATGGCCAATGGTGATAAAGGGGAGCAGGCGGATTGAGTGCAGAGAAAGTAGACCTCTAAAATCTACAATGAGGTGTACAAACAAACACAACGCCTTGATCGATTGGGCATTTGGATGATATTTGGACAGTATTTGTGGTTGAACAGCCACCTGGCCCTGGCATAAAGGAAGAAATGTTTTTACTTAAACCCTGTGTTCAGCCTGGTCTCGGAGCGGGTCAATTGCTTCCCCTCTCTCTACGCCACATGGGTCCCCATTGTCCATTGTTCATTCAACTTCCATCCGGCAGTGGTTGTGAGTACTAGACCACGTAGGCAGCCAAGGTGCAATCGAGCGAGCCAGAAATTACCCTCCCCCTCCTCCCCCCATTCGCCTGTGGTGGCCCTGTGCCTGACCCTGGGAGTATGGAGGGAGAGTGGACACGAAATGCCTTGGGGGAAGAAAAGCAAGACCGATATGGACACACAGAGATAGAGAGAGAGAGGGGGGCAAACGAAAGAGAGGAGGGGAATAGAGAGGGAGAGAGAGAGAGAGAGAGAGAGAGAGAGAAAGACAAAATAGGAGTTAAAGATAGAGAGAGAGAGCTCCCCTCAAGATTCCCTTGAGGTCGGGTAGGTCAGACAACACAGTCTCCCTGCAGAGACAGAGACAGTAACCCGACCGGCGCATCTACAATGTGCTCTCAGGGTCAGGTCTCGCTGTCTGCTCAATGCCCACGCTTGTCAGTTCGACCTCCGACCTTTGATTTCCAATTAAATCACAGAGTCGTATTCAGTCCCTGCCCCTCCACCCCCCCAAAAGACCCGAAGACCTTCTATCCCCCCAGCTCCATGCAGACACAAGCAGCTGCACTGGACAGAAGATTGGACAGATTCTACATAGTAGCCTCTATGGGAAGATCGCCAGCCTTCCACACCATTGTTCATAGAACAGACCCAAGCCATCAGCATTCAGGCCACAGCTGAGCTGTATCAGGCCTAGAGATCTGAGAAGCACCATTGGCTGGCGTGGAGAGAGCTGGAGCTAGTTGTTACGGGAATCAGTGGATGAACAACCCCCTATCAGAAGCATTTGGCAGCTAGCAGGAATCGGAGAATGAAACCCGTATGGAATACGAGAGGAATACCGCACATGAAATCACCACCAACGTAATGTGCTTGCCCTTTGGGGCTGTGCCCCGACTAAGGATAATATTAGCCAACTGCAAGAGATTTTAAGACCGTTGGGTGGGTGAGTGGGTGTTTGTGTGTTTGTGTGTGTGTGTGGGTGTGTGTGTGTGTGTGTGTGTGTGTGGAAGAGGGGGGTTTGCAAGAGATATCTCCTTGATGTTTAAAACTTGAACTGCAATAAACTAAGTATAAATGAGACACAAATAGCTGTGTGTGCTTGAACAGCTGGCAGACTTTTAATCCAGTGTGATACTGATTGATGCACTAATAAGCCACTACAGCAACGTATGGGGGACAGTTAGACATTACTCGAGCACGCTTCAAGTACATTTCTGCTGACAGACTGACCGCACTCACATTATGTTCAGGCCTGATGGCTAAATACCAACGACAGAAGTGAAGTGAGTCTGACAGTGAGGCTTTGGCCCTTGGTGGTCGCATGGGGGCCAAGGCCAGCACCTAGCACACGCACAGCAGTCAACAATCTGTCAGCATCTGCATTCACAAGACCTTTCACTTTGTTGCGCTCGTCTTGTCTGAAATGTCAAAAAAGGCCTCATGCATATTACATGCGTTCATGTCCCATGCTGGTAAAGATAAACGTACACACACAAACACGTGACGCTCTCTTTCTCTACACCTGCATAATAGACAGTCCAAATGCCGGCCACACAAGAAACATGAAAACCTTGATGAATAAATATATGCACCTTGTCTATCAACCAAGCAGACAAGAGGAAAAAAACATCTCTATTCCCTCACTGTTCCATCACAGACAACAAAAGACCAGCATCTGTTTATTTAGGCAACAGACTGAGCAAGAAAAGCAAGAGAAGCAAGGCCTGTTTTATCGCTGCATATCTTTCCTGACAGAAAGAAATCATTGCATAAGAAATGTCCCTTGATACGAACTGGTAATATGACAGCCGGGTAGACAAACTGTGTTTTATGTCAATATGGTGCTAGCTGGAGATAGAGCATTTATGAGGTGGATTTATGCCTGCATTAGTATTCAATGATAGCACACAGAGATCACTCTGTTCCATAGTCCGGTGTGAAATTGTGTTGTGTTTTTTTTGTTTGTTTGTTTGTTTGCTTTTTTGTGAGTGTCTCTTTTGAAAACCTTATCATAGTGGAAAGCAACAGCTGGCCAATAAAGGGAAAGAAGAAGAGGATGCTGTCACTATAAAAGAAGGCTGTTATGTGTGAATCTGAGGCAGTTCTCTCAAACACCTTGTGACTTCAGGGCAACCCAACCCTGTAGCCATCTTGGCACAGAAGGTGCAGGGTTTTGTTTTTGTCCTTAGATTCCAATGTCCTGTAAACAACAAAGTTTGAATGGCAGGAACTATTTAAAAACTGGGTTTCCCACCAATGGCTTTTGTTTTGTGCGGGAACAGGCAACGACTCCCCCAACCTTTCTCACAAAAGCCGTGTTTTAAAATAGGAATGGCAACAATCCATTCCGACGGTAACAAAGATGAACCTCCATGTGCACGAGATGTGAGACAAGAACTTGAAAACACAGAGAGTAAAATGAGAAAGAGGGAGGAGAAATGAGAAAGGGGGGGACATGCTGGAGGAGGTGTGTGCATCTGTGTGTGTGTGTGTGTGTGTGTGTGTGTGTGGTGGGGGGAGGGCGTGGCAGTGGAGGGCAGAGGGATTAGGGAGGAGAGGGGTTCCCTCACTGAGGTTTGGACTTGGCCTAAAATAACAGTGAGTGTGCAGAGCAGCGAGAGTATGCTGACAGCTTTACTCACCCACCCCTCCCACACATAGTCCTTGCACTGGGGTCTCGAATTGCCTCCCTGCTTGGGAGAATTTCACACGAGGAAAAAAAATTAAATCAGATCAAATAAAACATAAAGCAAAAAGAAATAGAAGGGATATGTTTTCTTTCATTATTTTTTTCAGAAGAACTGTGGAAAAAGTGTGCTCCAGGGATTTGGTGAAGCCACCGCATCAGACATCAGAGCGGGGACAGAGACTGCAGACGCGCCAACAGTGAGGTCAGAGATTCCACCGCGTTGGCACTGGAAACAATCAATTAAAAGGCAAATCCCCCCACGTCACATTTCTCTTCTTACCGCACCCGTCAGCCCAAATCAAACACGAGGTGCTGTGAGATCTCTCTATTTTAGATGCTACTGCTCTTTGTCGCACCATGCCGTTCCATCTCGTGCTGAAAATGGTTTGGAACGTGAGGAGGGACAGCCTGCTGGTTTTCGGATTGTTGGTTTATTAAAAACAACCACAGGCGCAGTCGGCACATATTTATACAATGTGGCAACCTGTTGTCATTATTTTCAGAATTTCCTCTAACACCTTTTGAGAATTTATTTACTATGACAAAAACCTGCAAGACTTCTTAGTAGTTATTTGAAGGCACACATGCCGAGTGAGGAACAAAGACTGCAGGAAACCAAAAAGTGTTGAAAAAGCATCCAAAGCAGCCACTGTGTTGGGAATCATCATCAAAATTTGGTCCTTTGAGAAGGCACTTGCCAAAATTACCCTGAAAACAAATGTGACCCACATCCAGATCCACAGAGAAAGAAGAGGAACATGCAGAAACAGAGAGAGAGAGAACTAGAAAGAGAAAGGGAGAGAGAGAAAGCTGGAGCCCCTAAGACATGGCAGTTACAGTGGATGATGAATGGCTATGCTTTGAGGAGACTGGAGGCTAGGGGCCGTCTTCTTTAGGACGCATTTTAAAAAAGCCACAAAAACAAGCACGTGAGGACAGGGCAAACGAGATGCGAGATGACGAGGCGACAGCAGGGTGGGGCAGGACTCATGTCTCCATGCAACTCTACCCTTTTCAAAGCACACTGCTTCAGACACTGTGCTTACTGTATGCGAGTAAAAAAAAATACGAGGGAGAGATAACAAGCCTGACTGCAGACGTGCCATCTCCAAAGTCGAGAAGGGAAAAATAAGCAAGCTACCGATCCGCACCATCATGATCATCTCTCTTTGCTCTTTCTCTCACACAACTGCAGGACGGCAGCCATCGACCCCTCTGCCATGCTCTTCCCTTGTCCACCCATCCTCCTCTTCTTTTTGCCTTTAAACATTGCCTCTGAGCCTTATAAAAAACGTAAGAGCTTGTCAAGGCAGCAGCATGCCATGCAGGAAGTCCTGTTGACTAATTAGGCCCTGAGCTTCCAGTCAGATTTTGGCATTTTCCTTTGTCCGGTTGGATTAGAGATAGCCGTGCTGACAAGTCCAGTCCGGTCCAGTGGGAGAGCTTGGAATTTATTTCCCTGGAACGGACCCACAATCCACTATGCCTGGATACAGTGAGCCAGCCTGGAATGGCTCTGACTCTGTCCAGCACGAGAGGATGAACGGGGAAATGGAATGGAGGGTGGGGGTGCAATTAAACAACAACAATTGAGCGTTTAATCACAAATGCCTCCATTGGCAGGCTGCTCAATACATCGCCCATATTTTACCCGGTGGACTTTACAGCTGCAGAACCACTCTCTGAGGAGGCGCTGCAGTAGTGAGTACTCCATTAAACAAATCTCTGGCTGATCAGCTGGGGCTGATGCGATATTGAACCCCCTCAGCATACGATAGCGATGGTACTTCTCAATCATTTTGCACATAATCAAATCTCATCCCACTATTTTGTCTTGTTCTCAATGTCCAGAATTTCCTAACTCAATCTGTCTGCACCAATGTGCCTGGAGTGGTCAGGCAGCACCGTAGATATTGGCTGACTCCCAATGTTAATTTTAACCCCAAAACCTTGTACCCTTCAAAACTTTTCAGCTTTTAAAAACCCTAATTCATGCCAGGTCCTTATCGGTTTGAGGCTTTGGGTCAGTTGAGTCGGGGCATTGGGATTCAGCTTAAGTCTCCTAGTTGCTTGTAAAAACCTACATAATGACTCGTAAGTGCAGCTGATTCCTTGTAATCAACAGCTTACAGAACCCTCTTTAGATAATCATGAGTGCTTTGGGGAGATGACGGTTGCCATGGAGATGTCAAAGTCCACCAACCTGGCTGGAATGGAGTGTGGTGCAAACAAGGACAGTGGAAATGAAAAAAGGCCACACAAACAATTATGCCTAGAAAAGCACAAAGCACAATGTCAGACAACAGCGATTCCCTAAAGTTTGTAAACCGGCCTCTCTCATTTCCACTGTTTCTCTCCCTGCCCAATATCATCTCATATAGTCAACTCTGTCTCTCTCACACACACACACATACACACACACACACACAGGAAATGCAGCAGCCAGTATTCTGACTTGATTTCATTTAGGCCCATTATCTTCAGTTAACCCTTTCTTACAGTAAATGCCCAATCATTCCGTAGCCTGAAGCACAGAGGCCATTATCCCCAGTTCTTCTCTAAGGGGTGAATAATATCCATTCCCTTTTCCCTTTAGTAAACTTTTGTTGGTGAAAGCATGAGTACATTCTACTTGCTGTTCAGTCACACAGAATGTCCTTTAATTGCTAAAAGTGACTTAATGGCAACAGGATTTAATGATCCCAATGACCACTGCAGCTTTGAAAGCGATATGACAGGCTCACCAATTCAGCTTTTTTATAGTGATATAGAGACAAAGCGTTACGGAGACATGCAGGCATTGGTCGTCCGCATAGACAGGCAGCAATTAGAATGTCAGGGAGAGGGTGGAACAAGTAGCCAGAAAGAAAAAACGGAGGACAAGCAGAAAGTCAGACACGTTTCCATCAGTGTCTAGACGCCTACGCAAACGGCATTAGAGTTATGACAGGCACAGGCTGAAAAACATTAACGTTTTGAAAAATGTTTGTTTTGATCATTCTCTACACGTGCATGTTGGGAAATCTACATGTGAGAGGAGGGTTAGGAGATTTATTGCAGACTGATGCATTCAAGCCCTGTTACAAATAGGTTTAAATGCCACCTCATGCAACACAGAGAGGGCTATCATGAAGGCAAGACAGGTAGTCTTGATGCAAAGGGAGAGAAATTTGTCCCACCTCAGAAAAGCAAGGATGAATGAATGAGAAAAGGAGCGCTTGAAAGGCAGAAAGTAAATGAGTTAGTGGAAGAAAGAAGGTAGTGAATGAGAGTAAGAGAAAGGGGGGGGGGGATCGAGGGAGGGAATGTTCTAGAAAGTGCACTGGCCAGCAGGCAGAGGGCATGGAACAGATTAAATCTGCAAGCATGTCAGAGTCGTTTGAGTTTATGAGGCACTGGACTCTGACGGGAGAGAGAAGCTGTCTCCAGAGTGAAGCACTCAGTTCGGCCATATTCTGTTCCTGCCCTAAACCCAACCAATTTCATGGTCGGGAACGGGCCTTAAAGGATGGTCCGTCTTTGCCACCATTGAAAGAAACAGATACATGATACACAAAAAACATGGTTTTAAAGCTTTTATCAACAAGCTCGTGTAATATGGCAAGTCTAAAGAAATATGATCCATCCTAAAACCCTATATTGTTCCGGTAACAGTGCTATAAAGAACAGCATCTCCGCCATAAATATTTAAACATAAGATGCAAGAATTAAAGTTAGCCACAGCTCCTTGTGGATAGTGGGCTATGATAACACATAAAGCACTGAGGCCATAGACCACAAACGATTACTCTTCCTTCTCCTAAACACACAACAGGGCGACGATCCCCATCGCTGCACTCCATTGCACCAGCCGGCTCCCGCTGAAGCACTCCCACTCCCAGTGCTGTAATCCACCCCAGCCAGGCCACTCCCACACCAGTGGACAGCCATGTTGCTTCAAGATAACTTCCTCTAGGGGGTGAGTGAGTGTGTGTGTGTGTGTGTGGTGTGTGTGTGTGAGTGTGTTGTGGGATAGGATGGGTTCACGGCTATATGGCATCCCTCTGTGCAGTTGTGAGTGAGGGGTGTGTATGTGTGTGTGTGTGTGTGTGTGTGTGTGTGTGTGTGTGTTAGGGGAGGGGGTGATTCCGTTAGAGATGCTGCTTCTTATCAGACCTCGACCAAGGGTTGACACCCCTCGCCACGACAGCCCATAATAACCCTCTCAGCGGGGACCGTCAGCGGTTTCCTTTGTGGCTCCCGCTGCTGACGACAGGCAAATTCCACCCCTCTCCTCTCCTCTCCTCTCCTCTGCCCTCCCTCCTTCCCTCACTCTCCTCCTCTCCTCTCTTCTCTCGTCTGTCTCCTGCTGTTATCTTCTCAGTGCACCCTTTGAAAAGCACACTGAGGTGCTAAGAGGATGATAGAGCTCTTTAGGTTAGGGTTGAGATCTTGGTCCCAAAGATGCTCTGGTATAGTGTGGGCTTTGATTCTACATGTGTGAGCGTGTGTGTGTGTGTGTGTGTGTGTGTGCGCGTGTGCAAGTGTGTGTGTTTGTGTGTGTCAGGGGACTGAGCGCATGTAGGAACAGCTGGCTGGGCATGAGTTCATCCGTACGCTGAGGACGCCACACAAGGACACCATAAAACAACTCACACGGGCAGGATAACCCTTTGCTCCTTACAACGACAAGCAGAGACACTGAAGCCCTTTGTGAGCCCAAGGCTTGTGGTAATGGTCTCCTCGCGGGTCATGTCACACTGGCCAGTGGCCCTGACTTACCTCACAGCCCAATGGGATTTTAAACAGTCTCACTAAGCTCCTGTGGAAAAAGGTAGAGAAAACCCAGCAAAAGAAATAGGAAAACGTCACACCTGTGACTTCTAAGGATAAAAGAGAGGGCGAGAAAAACAAAGAGAGATAGAAAAGAGAGAAAGAGAGTCAACTGAGTCCCCCCCCCCCCCCCCCTCCCAAGGGACTCCAATCGATCTACTCTAGGTAGAAAAGGGAGGCTGCCTTTCAATGCTAACTCTGTGATAAAGACTGACTGTAGCTCTCCCACTAGCCTGAAAATGAACAGGAGAAAATGCAGTGAAAAGACAGAGCTGCTCACCAATGGAATACAGGGTAAAAATTCAAAAAAATTAAAAATAGAGATGGGATTCCTGTGGATTTAGCGTAGAATAGCTTTCTCCCATCCCCCTGCCACTGACTGCATCACAGGACGGGAGGATGTGACAATTCAATTAGCACCCTGTTTAAGATCAGCAGTAACACTCTCGTGCAACCAACTCACACCACTGGGAGTGAAAGATGCAAAGATTCAGAAAAATAGTAACTAATTTGAGCCATGGACCCTTGTTTATCACCTATGGGTATTGATACCATGTAGACTGAAGGGGGGTCAGGGTGGCAAAGGGCAATAAATCACCATTAGACCATAAATAGCGCTGACGGCCAATATGTCTGTGGCCCTAGATGAGACACTGGGAGCAAAAGGAGGAGGGGGGTGGGGGGGGGGAGGAGCAGGGGGGAATTGATCAATGCTTCTCGGGGTCAGCAACTACAGGAATACAATTTTGCCCCTAAAGTCAATACTGCAAGGGGGGCTAGCAGCAGGAATAAGGGGTGTGAAGGGGAAAATCATTCAACAGACACCACTGTGTTGCTAGAGTTAGTGGGAATATGAGAGAAAAGAAAGAAAAAAGTGAGACACTATATGATGGAATCTTTCCACTGCAATTCAGAATGTGATAAATAATGCTACAAATGTGGTGAGAATTCTATCAAATGGGCCTAATGTATTCTATTTGGTTAACACTGCCAGTCGCTTTCCACTGCAGCCTTTTACTATGATGGACTTGCAACAGATGGTGCCGGGTAAAATGTGTTCCAGTTACGGGTTTACTAAGTCAATACTGCCACCACTAAATGGCCTTGATCACCTTATCTGTGTCACCCCAAACTGCTGGTGGTCGAAACTGATGATAGCATTAGCGTCAGGGAACAGTGGCCACTGCTGATTGCACCTGCCCTCTCCTAAAGCTATGTTCATCAAGCCAGACGAGACCTGCGACTACGATTTAGGCACTGAATCGACCGGGGCACGACTTGAGGGCACAGGGTTCCTCCATCCACCCATACTGGCACCCATACTGCAGCTTTGGCTGCCCTGGATGATGCTGAAAGCTAAGCCCTCCGGTTACGCTGAATTGGTTATTTAATTTGAATTTATCGAAATGTGTCCCATGACTAAATGCACACCAGGTTTCTGATTCATGCACACAACGCATATAGAGCACAGACTTGTTTGCCATCTGACTAGCTAACTCCAGCCGATTCCATTCCAAAAACTAAATGTGCCCTTAACTTATTTCTTTTACACTGAAATGTGATTAAGCATGATCAAGAAACATAATGAATATAATTAAATCATTTTGAAACACCTTGTTGTCCAAATTTCCTTTAAAGTTAGGATTGGGCTACATGAATTAACAGACGCTGTGTCAGCTTCATGTTTTACCACGTGTGACCACTTAAACATAACTGAATACAAATCTCCATTCATGACAACTACATTCATGAAAACTGAAAACCTTCATTGGAAATTTTAAGAAACAATCCATTTCCTGAAGCATATCAATCTGTGCATCTGTGCACTTTGATGGCACTTATTGGATCAATTCAAGTTCATCCCGTGCACATCACTTTGTCACTTAAATCTTCAAACCAGTTTGACTCAGTCTTGGCCCAACCAAACCTAATCGACTCCTGTGCAATTGACCCATTTTGGGGCCCTGCAGTCGTGTCAGGCTTGTTTGTATAGAGGAATCCAATCTCCATCTGTGTTTGCCAGGCCCCAGCCTCCTGTCACCAGTGCCTTCTGGAGGAGAGGAGAAGAGAAGGGGAGGGGAGAGGAAAGGAAGGGCGGAGGCAGACAGAGGATAAAAAAACACAATTCCCAGACAGCCTTGTCGATCCAGGGAACAGAAACCTAAAATAGCCCATACAGACCATTTTTCTCTCTTTTTCACTCAATACATTTCTTTTTTCTTTCCTGTCTTCCTATCTCTCGATTTTTGTGCCCAGTCAAGCCTATCTAGTTATTTAAAAATTGCCCCAGGGTGGGTTCTCTTTAAAATCTTCACGGGGGTCTATGTAATGATATTTCAAAGGTCCCAAGAATTTGCTGTCTGGGCCAAGCTTTCGTCTGAGATTTTATTCATTTAACAGAGTGCCAAAGGCCAGGTCTCGAGACGTCTTTCCTCTTTGACATGTATAATCAATCGCCACTGACAGTCGAACGGCGACTTCTGAGAGCGATGGGCATCCAGCGGAAGAGACGGGGGAAGGTGCGCCGAGGTCAGACAGGCTTGAAGCCCAGATCAGTCAAAGATGTCACTCTGAAGAAAGCAAAGCTGAGCTTGATTATCGAAGGTTAAATGCACATGTTTTTCCACCCCCCACCCATCTTTCCATGAGTGCCACTGGGAGCTGAAATTGGGGTGGTGTGGGGTGGTGGGCTGGTGCTGTGGAAGATTCAAAGCCACACCAAGCTTTAGGTGAAATAGGTTAAGGACAAACTATGAAAGACTCAACCAGGGGGACTTTACATATCTTCCAAATGGCCTCGTCTTGCCCCAAATCCTGCACGTCTTCATTATATGAACATTATTACATCATTAAGACCCAAATAATCTTTCACAAACCCTCAGATAGACATAAATCTCCACCCGTCAGAGTCAGACCTAGAGAGGGACTTTCACATCACCGCTCTTACGTAATACCTTTAAAAGGGTTCAAAGTGCACAATAAGTGGCCTTTACACAGACAGTTGTGGGGGCACGAAGGAGGACAGGAGCACTAAACCAGGACGGCTACATGCTCGTTAAATTCCGGCTGATGGCACGCAATCATCTCACTCGCGTGCCCTCGGAGGGCTCCTGTGCGTGACGCAGATTCAACATGACAAGGCGAGGGACACCAACCACCACTTGGCTGGAGAGGAGAGGGAGGGGTGGTGAACGGAGGAGGCAGACGGGCGGATGGTGGAGTGTGTGTTTGTTGGGGGGAGGGGGGAGGGAGTGCATTGGCCTGGGGGGGTTGCGTGGGTTCCAGCCCCTTGGAGGCAAAAATATTTTTGTTGTGTGTGTGTGTGTGTGTGTGTGTGTGTGTGCGTGTGTGATTGTGTGTACCACACTGGCCTGGTGACCACCACCCACTGTTTTTCTATCTAATCACCCACATGAAAGACCTGCTTTTACACGGGTGGGGATCAGAGAGGTTACTTGCACTGCATGCGGTGTTTGCTTTCACGGCTTCTCCTGTTTTCCACCCATGCTTTCTTCACCTCCTCCCCTTCCTCCATTAATGACTCCCTGCCTCCCGAGAAGGCACCCATAAGTCACCTGGACTGACGACCCCAAACTGTAAATGTGTAAGAGAAACACCCCATCCACGCCTACACCCCCCCCACACACACACACACACCCTTACCCCATTGGTCATTAGTTTTGCGATGGCGGCTTTGGCAGTAATGCAGCTCTCCTTCAGTGTCGCGCTGTCACCGCGTAAATCATGATGGGCCAGACATATCCTGCCCTCCTCCTCCGTGTGTGTGAGTGTGTATGTGTGTGTGTGTGTGTGTGTGT
>JAGFZM010002304.1:19697-64592 GCA_017657215.1 Limnothrissa miodon
CACACACACACACACACACACACACACACACACAAACACACACAGACAAAGTTTCACCAGTCCCACACACAAACACCAGACAGACTCAGCAGTGGAAAAAATGGGATGAAGGGAAGGACGTGTGCAGGCGATGATGGAAGGATGCTGACAAAGGAGTGGGAGTAGAGGAGGGGAAAAGGGAGCCGAGGGAAAGAAAAGACTGACAGAAATAAATCTGAGAGAGGGTGAAAAAGAAAGCCATGCTGCAAGGCTGGTGGGGGGGGGGTGGTGGGTGGGGGGGGGGGGGGGGGGGGGGGGGGGGTTGCAGACTGACAAAAGTAAGACAGAGAGACAATGGGAGACAAATTCAGTGACTGAATATGGAGCTATTCTAGAGCGGTTGTGGGCAGACAGAGTAGGATACAGGAGTTTAGGGGCATTGTTGAGAGCCATCAAAGAATCCGCAAAGCCCCACAAAGTCACATCCCTTGGACACATTCAGCAGCAGACATCGGAATGAATTACAAAAATGGAGGGAAAAAAACATCATCATTAGCATTCCGAGGCACTGACATGCCATAGGCGAGGTTTTGGGGCACTTTAATAAACCATGGTCATGTCCTTGAAGTATAAAACATTGCAGGGGGGAAATTGAATAAGACTAAGCCAGTGTGGGGATTTATTTCACAGCCATGGAGTCTCCTAATGACACTGCACACTTGAATGTCAAATGTTGATTTAATGCGGCAATTTGTTATGCAGCAAACCTCCACTGAAGTTTTTTTTTTTTTTTTCATTTCTCTAAACATTGCGGCTTCAGTACTAACACACTCAGTTCACTTTAATGTCAGCGCTGCCAGATATCCACTTGGAGTAGTGCACCTCGAACCAACGGGTCTTGCTTCCGCTTATTTCGATTTCACACATTACGCTACGTAATTGAGTCATCCATCAGAGAGACACAACCCCAAGTACATGCAGCATGTAGCCCCAACAGTTTGCACACAGGAACAAATGAGAACATAAACTACTACAGCAATGTAATGACTAGCACAGAGAGAGACAGACAGACAGACAGACAGACAGGGAGAGAGAGACAGAGAGAGAGAAAGAGAGAGAGAGAGTGTGTGTGTGAACAAGAGACCAGTACTCTATATTCGGTACAATAAACTATAGGGAAAGGAAAACACTTAATTAATGCAGTTAATTGCCAGTTCGTTCGGTTAACTATAGGATCAGCACAGCTGTTGGGCGCATGACAGTGAACATAATGAGCAAGCGCACGAGGCAAATAAAGCGAAACTGTCTCTGCAGCACATCACTACCAGAGGGGAGAGCGATCCAACAACAGCCCACTGCCTGCACCACCCTGGAGACAACCAGAGACAGAGAGACAGATACAGAGAGAGAGAAAGACATACATAGAGAGAGAGAGAGAGAGAGAGAGAGAGAGAGAGAGAGAGAGACATCCTGGGATGCATAGCAACAGTTTAGCAAGCTCTCGCTAGACCAGCATGTGTGTTACATTCTTTGGCACAGTTGAGAGGGTAAGAGAAGGCATTAGAGAAAACATAAAGAGTACTCCCTGTGTCAGTGTCTGTTCAATCGTGCGCTTTTGCCTTACCTTGATTCCCCCACGGTTCCCTTGCAGGCAGGAGTAAACATTGCAGCACAAGTGACTTGTCCAGCATGAGAGAGACGTGCCACTGGTGAGGGATACGGAGAGAGAGTGAGCGGAGCGGGAGTGAGAACGGAGAGAGGAGAGGAGAGGAGAGAGAGGGAGGGAGGGAAAGGAGGGAGGGCAAGGATAGGGGGAGGAGAAGGATGGCAAAAGGGAAGGAAAAGAATCAGAGCAATAAAATGAGAAGATGAAAAGATGAACGAATAGGATTCCACAACAGAGAGGGGGAGTGGAGAGATGCCTTCACTCAGAAAAAGGGGTTGGTGTGTGTGTGTGGTGGGGAACAGTCAGCTTTTTTAGTTGTGTAGCTTGTAATGATGTGTGGTCCATGTGAGCTTATAGTTCATAGAGTTTCTAAGGGTGTAAATGAGGGAAAAACTAACAGCCAATTTAGCAGTAAAAAGGCTTTCATCAGCCCTGCCCCTGCAGATTCATGCCTGCCGACATGTGACACCCAAGATTGTATCAGTCCCTTATGGGTGCCTTGCTTCGAAAACACCAGCAAATGAGGTGCAATCATATCAAAACCGTCTCATATGGCAACCCAAAGAACAGAGCCGCTGCCACCGCCACAGCCAATCAATATTCTAAAAATGGTTCCAGCAAATCACAGCTATCAAAGGGCACAAATGCTATTTGCTATTGATTTTGCTTGTGGCCATGTCAAAGGGCTGGTAAAAAGAATGAGCCAGCCTTGTCTCCGTGTCTCTCAGTAGGTTGGGTGGGGAGGGGGAGAGGCGCGGTTGGAGGGTGCCAACGGCTGTAAGGCAAGGCTTACTGTTATGGCACTGAGGCAAGTGCACCCCTACGCTCCCATCCACCCGCATCAGCTCCCTCAACCCCCACTGCCAGGTCCTGTTTAATCAATTTTTTCCTCTTGCTTGCCATGTCCTGCATAGTCTGAACCATTCATTCATCTTGTTTGCTTAAGACCCCATGCTTTTCATTGGCCTCCCTCTGCTCTCGTGTAGTCTCTGGGAGGTTTTGTAATAAGACAAGCTTGTCGAGTTCTAATTGGTGCTGTTTCTTTGGTTGCCTTGGAAACCTGTAGATTTTCTTTCTCAAATAAAAAAAAGGTACCTTGGATTCTTGGCAAAGATTAGAGTAGCTTTATGCTGTGTACAGTAATCCTGAAAACGTATGTGCTCACATTTGCTATTTTATTTCTCCCTACATCACAGTTTCCCTGGCGCTTTGAGTCTAACTGGCTCACATGATGCTCAAAATTTCACAACGGGCTAAAAATGGGCACCAGATTCAGAGAGCTATGCTGTGTAAACAAGTTCACATGGCAATTAAGCACACAGCTAGATCCTTGTGAACAAGTCAAGGTGGGGCATTTCTTTTGAAAAGGGGACAATTCACAAATGAATGTGTTTTTTTATCCTTGTGTCTTCTTGTTTAGGCTGAATTCGGCTCCATTCTGTATGACAAATCAAGCCAGTGTGGGAACAAACTAAATTGTGACAAAGCCAGTTGACAACATTCCAGTAAAGGACTTCATTTGACTGATGGAACATGTGAGATGTCTGTTTTTCTTTCAGAGAACAGATTGAGCTTTCTTTTTATATCTCATGGGGGAAAAAAACAAAAGTAATCCTTTCAATGCTTTGTGCTCTCAATGCCATCCTTAGTGTTGACAGGAAAGAAAAGGCCCAGCCGCATAATACATTACATAATTCTCCCAGAATGCTTAATGGCACTGGAAATGTTTACCACATATTTATGTTTGCTATAATATTATATATAGTACATTTATTATGTCAAAACATTAACACATAACATGCAACCACACACTGTCTTGGATTTGCATATATGTAGGTTTAAATCAGCCTTCATCTTCGAGTGCAAAAAGCTGACATTTCACACACAGACACACACACAATGTGTAAACACACTTCTAAGTCTGAGTCTTGTGCAAATACAGTTCATCACTATAGAAAAACAAGAACATGCCCCCAAAGTGTTCTTATTTCACACACACACACACACACACACACACACACACACACACACACACACACCACTAGGTAGGGTTGCATGTCACACTCTGAGTCTGAAAGATACCATCCAATATCGCTGCCTGATGAAAGAAAGCTACACTCTCATTACTGACTATATAGGCTATGTATACAACTGACGTCATACGATTGGACTGGAATCAGGAAATTAACCAGCCTGAGTAAATTCACCCCATCTGAGTGCAAACAGGGGAAGCAATGACATAATTGTCATTGACCTAGACTGCTTTACCAATCTCTGATCCTGCTGGAAATTTCCAGGCAGGAGCACTCTGTCATGAAATAGGCTATCATTATTAGTTCTAGGAATAGCCATACGGCTATAAGTAACTTGCAGTCTTTACACGAACTAATTAAACCCAGTGAATTCACGGCCTACCAGTGATCTGTGAATTCTCATAGTGCAATGTTATTGTATGAATTAATGGGCATTATGCTGAAAATGTTTTTTTTTTTTAATGCAATGTGTATGATTATTTGAGGTCCAACAAATATAGCGATTTCTACAGCCCTACCGTTGCTAAACCTACAGAAAAAGACGAAAGAGGGAAGAATCTAAACGTGATGCGCCTCAGCTAAATAAACAACAGGCGGCGCAGTTTTGCCCCCATTACTTTAATCAATGCTGGTAAAAGGTTTCAGTTTCTGTTCTAGAAAAGTGCTACACAGATTATTTGTATAGTCCACAATGGAAGAGCAGAACGAAGAAACAGTGCTTTGTGGAAGCTGGTAGGTTTGTTTTGTTAAATTATGTTTGTATTCTGATTGACAAGGAGACACACAAATACGTAATTTCATAAATTCAGAATATGTTGATATTTTTGTTAGATAAATGTATATGCTCAAAACTGAAAGTGAAGACAGGGAAATCACCAAGCCTACTCTGTTCCAGGGCAATCTATTTAGTAAAATAATTTTACTGTGTTTTGTGTTCAAAGTAAAAAGCACATCGCCACATCCAATTTCGCTCTTCACGAACCTCACTGTAGACGGTTCTTGAGTCTATGCCCCGACTGCGATGAGCCGGTTCCTCGGGAAATGCTCGAAGAACACCGCACAGAACAACACACCCTGGTAGGCCTACAGTAGACTAGATATTTTACGCGAAACGTATCCTTGATGGTTAAGGACCTGAATTAAAGTCTATTTATCTAAACAGGTGAAATGTCCCAAGTGCAACATAAAAGTGGAGCGCTGCAACCTAATAGATCATCAGGTAGGCCCATGTATCATTCTACATTTAATTACACAGACGTAGCTCTGAGTGCCAAAGACTAGGCCATATTTTCTGTGGATTAGATTCATAAATCTTCCAGAATCTGATGTTTAATTACCTGTGCAGCATTGCACTGTAGGTCTACTTTAAATGCCTTCGTGTGAACTGGTCAGAGCTTTTCACTACTGCCATGTCTTCCTTTCCAGTCAGATGTGTGTAAGCAGAGGTTGGTCAGTTGTGAATTTTGCCAGCTGGAGCTGCCTATGACCACCCTGGAGGAGCACACAGTGATTTGTGGGAGCCGGACAGAGCGCTGCTTAGACTGTGGCCGCTACGTCACCATGAAGGATCAGCTCACGCATGTTGAGATCTGTTCCTCTTCATCACTATCAACAGACACTACCACAGATGATCAGAAGACTGCAGCTCACAAAACAAACAGTTAAGTCAATTTTCAGTGAGCTCAGCCAATTTGTCAGCTATTTCACTCCATGGACGATGATCCTATTAACTGCAGTAAACATGACACAAGTAGTTCAGTTTAAAAGTTAAGGTGTATATCTAATTTGACTTTTAGTAAATTTATTACTGTAATTTTTATTCAGGGCCAACTTTAGCTCTTTGCTGGAAGTGCAGAAGAAGTTTTCCATCAGAATACCTGGAGGAGCATCTGGTAGGCACTATTGATACAAGTTGCATGATCACACTGCCTCGTTGGGTTTTGCATTCCACCCACAGAGAAATGTCCTCTGCCCTTGCAGTTGGAGTGCACCTCCTCCACATCTGATCAGGCCTGGGAGGAGAAGAGAGAGGAGCAGTGCTCAGACTCTGACTCAGACTCAGAGTCTGGATATCGTCTGTCTGACGTGCTGGCAACGAAGAAGGGACGGGAGCCGGACCAGATCAACACCTGCCCCATCTGCCATCTGGCCTTGCCTTTGGAGACTCTCCGCTGGCACGAGGTAAACAAGTGTCTTCTCTGTAATGGTCAAAAAAGATGGTTGCTTGCCGATTCCTCTGGGAATATTAATATGTTTGTTTCACAGGAATTACTGAAAGGCGTGTATGATTAAACAAAATGATGAGACCATCTGTTTTCTCCCTTAGAAAAAATGTAGAATTTTTGAATATCTTAAAGCATCCAACTAGAAGCTTCCAAACAGGATGTGGATTTCATGTAAGTCCACTTAAAATATCCTCTGCCTTCTGAATTAGTTCATACTATGGTGAACATTCAAATGCATTTTCTTTCATAGGATGATGTGACTGGTGAACCTACAATCAAAGCAGGAATAAGCATTGTGCCTTCCCTTTTTAAGGGTTATTTTAAATGGTGTGCTCAGCCAAATCAATGAAGTGGCATAGGCAATATTTGAATTATTATTCTTATATTTAATGTGCTGTCAAAATTCCATGATCCTTAGAAAGTTTGATCTTCCACAGAATGTAACCTAATATAACTGAGAAGTTTGAGATGGAAAATGTGACGTGAAATTACTGTTACAAAAAAAAAAGAAAATCTCAAAATAACTAAAATTCACAGAGGCTTCCAATATTGCCATGTATGTATGCTTTGTGAAATTAAGTTGTAAAATCACAATGTTTACCTCTGTTTACATCATTAACAAATAAAGTTCATGTAAAGCATCATTTTCTACTTTGTTTTCCCTGCATCTAAAGTTCTTTGTCCTTCTATGAGGTCACAGGTCCATCTGATGTCATACAGTGACAACATAATCTCTCATATAATCATGTATTTGAAATATACATCCTTATAAAGGGTTTGACACTGTTCTTACCATCTCTGTCAAAATCATTTGGACTGTGTCTTGAACATCAAACAACTGCACTACAGTTGTAGTGACGAAGGTTAACAGGCTGGATGTACAGGATACAATTGCTCCTCAAACGGTGTCTGCAGGCCATTCATATTCCATGAGAAGTCCTTCTTGAGGAAATTTATACCCATTTACTAGCCTTCCACTAGTCTAAAATGGAGTGTCTTGAAGAAACCAAGAGAACTGTCTCAGGTGAGGAAGCCTGCTACAGTGGAGAAGTGGGTGAAACAGCCAATATGAATTTAGAGGAAGGTAAAGAGGGTGGAGATCAGTCCTTATGGGCATACCTTCCTGACACGTGTCTGCGGCAAGTGTTTTTGCACCTCCGTGACCGCGACCGGGTACGCGCTGCTCTGGTTTGCAGACATTGGCATCACGTTGTGCGTTCCCCTTCCCTGTGGCGTGTGCGCACCTTCAACTTCTCAGGGCGCATGTCGCGCTCCCACCGCTCTGAGATGGATACGGCCGTCAACTTCGCCAAGACGTACGGCGGCTTCCTTGAAGACCTGGAGATCCGCTTCTCGCACCCAATCAACTCGTTGGTGACGCGTCGCTTCCAGCAGACCATGCGAGCATTCCTGTCCGCCCTGCGCAAGTCCCGGGGCCGCCTGCGCTCCCTCACCATCAAGCACATGGACTTCGACCGCTCGGCCTGGTGCCGCAGCGTGCGCAGCAGCCTGGTGCGGAGCCTGACCTTTTACCTGCGCAGGGAGGGCTCCCACCTCAACTACATTAACCTCAGAGGAGCGCGCTTCCACCTGCTGCAGGGTCTGGAGGTCCTAGATGCGGTCGCCGCGTCCCAGCAACATGTGCACCTTGGCCGTCGTCCCGCAATGGCCACACTGAACCTAGAGGACTTTTTCTCCCAGTCCCTTGCAGTGTACAACAGCCCCGCCTTTGCCGAGGTCATGCATCGATTTAAGGGCCTGAGCTCCCTCACAATCAACTACAGCTGCCTGTCTGAGCAGCTCCTGGAGACTCTGGCGGTGGCCTGCAAGAACCAGGACAACAGGGGCTCACTACGTTCCCTCACAGTGCGCTGCCACATCCACGAGCCTCACGGGCAGGTGATCTGGGGCAGCGCCTGGTCCAACCTGGCCAGGGGCTGCCCGGAGCTCCGTGTGCACATGTACGTGGAGCGCATCCTTAGCCCAGAGAGCCTGAGGTGCATTCTGTTGCCCGAGATCCCACTGCGAGACCTGAGCCTTACCAGCTGCTACTTCAGTGAGCAGGACTGGAGTGGCAAACCTGCCCTGACCCAGGTGGTGCCCTGGTACAGAAACAGCCTACAGGTAGGACTTAGGTCCCCACCATAACAGGGATGAAATGGTTGTTACTTAAGGGGATACAGACAAGGCTGGAAATGACTCACAAGACCTCACACTTATCTGAGTTGCCTTGTAACAATGGCAAACAACTACTAATTCATAAATTATCTGAAAATATTCAAAACTACCCATAAAAACTCCAAAGCTTTAGTTTTTTTTATCAGTTACTTTTGTATCAGTTACTTTTGTTCAACACAAATCTGCAAGACTTAGGCTAAATCCCATCTAAAGATTGAATTAAATCTTACAACCCTACTTTTAACAAATGTGTATTCCAAAGGGAGCCTACAGTACTCCAAATGTGTCTACTCCAGTAAGCAAGGCATTAAACTAAACATAGAGACTTAAAGCACTTTCCTCAATCCAACCACATCCACTACATGGCAATTACTGTCAATTCAATAAGCTAGGTGATTAATATGGGGAAGGTTTAAAAGGCCAAGAGCCAGTCAGACAAATATTGAGTTCAAAGAATCAAGGAAGTTTATTGTCGAAGACATAAAGACATGGGTGTTAAGGTATAGTGCAGTAGGGGAGTGTAAATATGTGTGAGTAAATAAGGCAACTGGTGAATGAATTGGGCAGCAAAAAAAGACCATTCTAATTTCTGGTATCTGAACTGAATTGGCATTATGAATCATGTGCAAGCACTCTAAACAGTGTGACCGGTTTGCACAACAACAGCAAAACTCAATGTGACTAGAGGAATCTGACCTTAAAACAACACTGTGTGTATGAAATCCACGTATACAGAATTTAAAACATACAGTAGATCATGTTTTGTATTCTGAAAGCATGTCATTTGTCTCTATTCTGACAGAAACTGAGCCTGGACTTCAACAATAGTCATGAGCAAGTGGACGAGGAACTCATGGAGCTGATTTTGATGTGCAAAAAGTTGGTCTACTTAAAGGTCTGGGCCTTTCTTGATATCAGCTTTCTGGAGAGGCTTCTACAGAACCGCATGGAGAAGAAATGCATGCTCAAAACTATAAAAGTAAGACAAGCTGGCTCTTAATGTCCCCACTAGGCCCTTAAAAGTGATTGTCCGAAGTAAATAAACCCTGTAGCCTTGTTGTTTTAGCTGTTTGCAGTTGGTAGGAATTAAAAACAGGGCAATTTGGTACAGCGTAGAGCCGTAGACAGAATAGTAAACAGCAGCTAATGATAATTGATGAGGGCAAGGAAAGTTTATTTTAGTTTTGTTTTCCTATGCCGTGTTAACTTTCCTGAAGTGAGCTTCCGGTTATACCAAATTGTATCACCCCTATTCCCTCTGACAGCGATCCGCAAACTAGAAAAAAAGGGACATGGATTAATTGACCCACAAGGCAATGGATTAATTAACCTCGGACTATCGGACCATTCCGCTGACTGACATGAATTGGCTTTATAATTGATTGTTTAATGCCAGTTAAGTGTTTGTGCATTCAGTGCTTCGGGTTAAGGGTCACATCATGAATCAGCCCATGGCTTACATATAGAATACATGTCAATGTCTACTGAGGAGTCACCTTAACCGGGTGACGAGATCAACCAAAGGCTTTCATAGAGAAGACAAAGATCTTTGTACTAAACAGTCAGTGACGGTGTGCAAAATTGGCAGGTGCGAATGTACACAAACAAGTATGAGACCCAAGAAGAGGACGAACAGCTGGATAAGATTCTGCTACGCTACAGGCCACTCATTGACACAGAGCTCAACTACTTTGCCATCTCCTATCCCATGCTCTGACAGCACTGGGACCCAGCCTAGCCCCTGTAGACCACTACAGCTACCTCTACAGCTGACGGCTACTGTGCCAGTGAGGCAACCATTAGAAATGTTTTTAGAAAGCGATATATATATTTCATGTACTCTGAGTAAGACCTGTTTGGAGCATGACAAAACATTGTAACATATTGCATAAATAAAAATCATCATGGTGATGTAAAACAAAACCACACAACTATTTAGTTTTGATCTGACATTTTTGTGATGTGTAATTCTTTAGACCTTTATTGCAGTAATTCCCATTTTTGTAAATAGAACCTGAGCATTGCTTTTATATACTGTCATGTTGGGTCAGAAGGTGTTAATGGCGACCGGCTGCCGCAGCTGGGTGCAAATGACCTCATCAATGTACAAAGAGTAGGCTTTGACCTCAATCTGCTCCTCCAGGGCCAGCTGACTGCGGGCGAGAGCACGAAGCTCCATCTCACCCTCATTCAGGACTTCCTGCAGGCTAAGATCAGGATGAGGGGAAAAAGCAGAGAAAAGTTCAGAAAGTCTTGCTGAAGCTAATTTAATGACTAGACAGTTAATTCAAGTCAGCTTTCTTAATCAACACTATGAACAAAACCCTAAGATTCAAGAATTATTTATTCTTATTTTCCCATGAACTGTTTTTACTGTTTTTACGTTCCCCTAGCTTTGGTCAGTACTGCACGTAAGTCATAGGGAATTTGTGCTTTAAAAAAATTAATAAATAAATGTGTAGAACAAAAACACAAGAACAATACGGCAAAAACACAGGACCAATATTGTTAGAAGAACACTACAGTACAGTACAGACAGTACAGACATCAGATGAGCTTGTATCTTATTGGATAAAAGTGCATGTGAGGATGACCTTGTTCTGTGCAGTGCCATAGTGACGTGCAGGTGCAATCATCCAAATCTATATAAAAAAGGATGTGTAGTATGATGCTTAGGGTGGCAGTGGATCAGGGAAAATGTTAAGTATTCTTCTAGTTTCAGTGGGAAGGCCTCTATTTATGGTCTACATACAATATGAAACAATGATTTTTAAATGAATGAATATCAATATGCCACAAAACGAGTGAATGAATTTTAAAATGACGCAAATTCAATGAAGTTTCAATGAAGTTTTAATCAGACCGGATAAACCTACAGCTCCATGTGCAGCTCTCCAGTAAGGAAAGGAGAGGGAAGCTGATTATTTTGCTTCCCGTCTTCACAACTTTAACTGCTCAGCTGTTTTTAAGCCTTACAGCAGCTGAACTTGTATCCAGACCTCTGTAAAAAGTGGGGAGATGGGTGATGGAAAAACCTGGATTTTCCACAATGAGGAATGCCGGTGGTGGTCCTGGTTAGTTATGGCCAGTGTCAGGGGCAGTCGTGTTGGTTGAGGTCAGATTAGGGGCTAAGGACACAGCCTTGGGGAGAACCTGTGCTCACTTCAATGAATTTTCAGGTCTAGCTAAGCTAACCACACTGATCTTATAAAGAGAAGTTGAGGGCCCAGTTACATGTACTGGGCTCCATCCTCAGTGTCACAGAAATGGCATCTTATGTTGAGGGGTTAGCCTTACATCCAAATTGCAGAGGGCCTAGTTCTGGTGGGATGGCAGTCCCTGAAGTGCTAAAGGATAAGCCGTCCAAAGCATTCCCTAACTTTGGGTGTCAGTGTCATGGGACAGTAGCCATTTCAACAGACTGTGATGCTGCTCTTTAGCCCAAATGCTAATGAGGATGGCACAGTGCTCTCACCTGCTACATGATATGGTTTATGCACACACAAAAAAAAAAAACAATAAAGTGTTTTTTTTTCTATTGATATAATTATGGAAAGATCTCTTTTTTTTAACAACCTGCCTGTTCATTAGGATGACTACATAAACCTCAACATGTACAATATGGAACATACGACCATTCTGGGAGCACAATAATATAAGGCATACTGTATGCTTGTCCTCAAAAGCACCTACTACTATCCCTACTTACCTATTGATTTGGCTGGTGAGCTCCTGGACCTCTATGAGTAGCTGGAACTGGGCGGAGTCATGACACAGCTCCACGTTGGGCCTGAGGCTGCGGGCCGTGAGCCGAGCCTGGGCCACCTTCAGAGGACCCTCCTTATCCGCAATGGACACACGCAGGGCCTCCAGGTTCCTTTCCTGGCTGGCTACCTCAGCCAATACCTTCAATGGAAAACATTATCATATTTATACAAAACCAACACATAGAAAACAGGAAGGGGGTTTATGGCTTGGACTGAAAATAAATGCTCCAATCTGTCCTGTTTTTTTTTTATGCAAGTCAGTAGTGTTGTAGTACTCAAGACCAGTTTTGAGACCATTTTCTCTTTTTGGTCTTGGAGTTAAAAGTGCTTCTACAAACAATCCTTAGTAGCAAATAGAACTATGACTCCTGCTTAATATATTAATTGGAGTGATACTAAATCTTGGTGTCAAATCGGTCTTAACATAGTCTCAGTACATTTAAAAATCAATACCCTTCGTCTCGACTTAGTCTTGACTGTCTCAACATAACATAACATTTCACTACCGGTCAGTCAAACTAAGCATGAAAAATTTCCCTGCTAATTTTATTTTATTTTATCGAAAACTCACTCTGTAATTATCTGGTTGAGACAGTAGTAGCCCCACCTTGTTGAGTTGATCCTCCAGCATGGCTTTAGCGCTCTTGGTGTTCTGCACATTCTTCTCCAGTGCC
Source organism: Limnothrissa miodon (assembly GCA_017657215.1). Classification (NCBI taxonomy): domain Eukaryota; kingdom Metazoa; phylum Chordata; class Actinopteri; order Clupeiformes; family Clupeidae; genus Limnothrissa; species Limnothrissa miodon. The sequence goes on from JAGFZM010002304.1 coordinate 32,220, forward strand.
GTACCCGTAGCCTCATGCTGCGTGGACATATCTCTGGCTGTCTGTTGCAGCAGACTGTCCACCAGGGACCGCAGAGACACTGAGTTGATTCTCTCTTTTTCTGCCTTGTGGATGTTGATGTCAGAGAATGCCTCCCACTCATCTGGCGTTACTGTGTTACTGCAGACACATCAAACACATAAAGCTTTGGCAATAACAACTCACCATATTCTTAGGGGAAATAAAACAATAATAGACCTTCAGATATATTGCAACCATTTCAAAGTGAGTTGATTTTATACCACTGAACTTCTCTCATAAGATATGGTCAAAAATTTTGCCAACGGGCTTGACAGTGGACTCTGACTGACCCCTGCAGGCCACTGGGGTACAATGCCAAAGAACTGCAATCAGTGGTGTGAATTTAGCAGAAAAATGCCTGTTTGTACATTGCTAGACTGGTGCCCAGTACTCCAGGGTTGTTTTCTAGCTTTGTGCTGGTGAGGATGCTGCAAAAGTCATCAATCTTCTCTGCCTGGAATTTTCCTTGTAGATCCTTCTCTAGAAAATACTTTGCTGATCGGTTGAGCCTGGAAATGCAGAGAAAATTGTATACATTTGGAAAAGAGATATCAATGCCACAACTATTAGTGGAAATGCTCAGTTTGTGGTGAAATGTGACTGGTGATTGTCAGTGGAATGAACATCCTCACAATTTAACCAAATGAAAATAGTGAAATGATCAATTTCATGCTGCACTAAACACCAATGATGGGCTACTGTGTGTCTGCACAGATAACTTTTTGAATCGTAATATCGTAATTGTCCCACCTGATCTGCTCGTTGGTCTGCTCGAGAGTGCGCTGAAGGAGTGCGGCTACACTTTCGATCACCTCCCTCTCTTTCATCAGCTCTTGTTCCACTTCATCATGCACCAGGTCAATACCCAGCCGCTTCTCTCTGAAATAGCACATATGAGTGTGTTGAGGTGGATGCATTTGGATGCAGCTCCATCAGACAAGCATGATGTTGCCTCACCTCTCTTCGAGGCACTGCAGAGTGACTTTCAGGGGCTCGGAGCAACTCTCAAGGGCTCTCTGTACTCTGATTTTGCTGGTTATTAGGTTCTCGGTCTCACGCACAACTTCATCTAGCTTCTTGTCCAGCTCCAGTTTCCAGAATTTGATGTCATGGATTCTTTGTTCTTCATAGTTCAAAACAAGCAAAATAATGTCTAAGCCTCAGCATTGTAGGCGGAGCTAGTAATTTTTCTATTGTAAATGGCATTGTGCTTAGTGTGTCAAATGCAAGAAGTTGCTTACCCAGTCTTTTACTGGCCTGAATTTGCATACGTTTGGTGGCCCTGTCACATTCATCCATAAGCCGTTGTGACTCCACTGTGAGACGCTCAGAGCGGGCTCGCTCTGATTCCGCTTTTCCACAGTTAATGTTGTTGGCATGCTTCCAATCATGGGGTAAGAACTTTTGTGGAGGTTCTATCAGCCTGGACATCCTGCATTGAGACATATTTTGTTAGTGATCACAGATCCTCCATGCTCTGAAGTAAAACAGTAGGTTATATAACATACATTATGGTGGTTTAACTATGCCAAAGGATTCATTAAGAATATCAGATAATAAAACCACATTATAGAGCACAAAGTGTCTCCGTTTTAAAAGCCTTCTTATTGGATATCATGGCCAAATGGTGATTGACATCTTTAGCCTAGGCATGCAAAGCTCTGTTGGCCTCGTAGGCAACTTAATTGAGACTTTATGTTTGTAAATTTGTAAATTTGTAAATCTAGTAGGCAATTTTGATTATCTAAGGCCACTTAATCCAAAAAAGAGGACATAGATATAGGACATAGTTAAGTCTAAGGTTATTAACCCTTGTCAATTTCTCTACATATACTGGACATACAGAGGAATCGAATAGCCGCCTGCTATGGCATTCACCCAATCACACACCCATTCACACACTAGTGGAGGGGATTACCATGCAAGGCCTGCCACCAGGAGCAATTTGGGGATTCAGTGTCTCAAGGACACTTCGATGGGGTCAGGTAGAGTGGGGCTTGAACCTGCAACCTTGCGGTCACCGAACGGCTCCTCTACCACCTTTACTTAAACCCCAGTGAAAAGAACAAGCACTAGCTTGCAAGCACAAGCTATTTGGCTATCTGAACAGCTGCAGTAGGCCCCATACAAATGTAACGAACTGTCTACTGCAGGCATGGGCAAACTAAGGCCTGGGGGCCATATACGGCCCGTTTGGCTTTTTAATCCGGCCCGCCAAACTTTTCAAAATTATATCAAATAATATTATTAAACCTTTATTTAGTATTTTCCCTGCAATGTCTGCAAACTGCTGTTAATAAATGCATTGTTTTTTTAAGCCCTGCATATTCATGCTTTACTACCTATTTAAGGCCAAAACTGTGAAATATAAATGGACTTTACATGTAATTTATATTACTTCACACAAACACTATCTGTCTGCTCCTGGCACGGCCCCTTAATCAAATGTTATAACCCATTGTGGCCCACGACTCAAAGTTTGCCCACCCCTGGTCTACTGTATCGTCGCATCCTTAAATTCAACGTAACCCAACAACTTGCACACTGTAAAATATAGAGATATAGTTTATAAACTTACCTGACCACAAATAATGAACTTGGGCTGCAGGAAAATGCGTTGCTGTTTGGCCCAAATGTAACTTGCAGCTCTTCGCTGTAGTCTTCCAGGAAATATAAACAAACGGTTGTCATGGAAATACTTCTTCCCGTCGGTAGACGAACATTGTAATTTCTGTTTGTTTGATTGCAAAGGTGTGCAAAAAAGAAATCGACAAAAATAAGTTCTTTAAAATATTTTATTCGAAACAGACTTGGGCAATTGTTGAGAACAGCAGATTATAAAGCCAAAACATTTTTTTTTCAGGTCTGTGAAACTTACAGTAAACACGGTCACACAGCACATGACAAAAACTTTGAATACTGAATGATAATTCTGTAACATAAGTTCTGTAACTTAACTGCCATGTATTCATGAAAAAGAGGACTCAATGAGAAGCTCCAGGCACGTGATATTGAAATCATTTGAACCGTGTATCCGAGTACTATCTGTGGTCAAATAATTAACATTCAACAACAGATTTTTTGCAGGCTTCAAGATGACATCTGAGAGGCAATGAAATGTTTCGATTTCACATAGGCCGATGCTTTCATACCTAATCCATTATTTTTGACACTTAATTGACAAAACTACTTGTGCTGCTGCACCTCAAAATCACTTAAGTTACAGTTTGTGTCCCAGACACTTGGTTAACTGAGACCATAAACAAATAAATATACATGGGTATCTTTCATAAATATTTTCAAAAACAGTCATCCTTTGCTATTAGCAAATCGACTGAAATATATCTGCATATATACATCTTTCCTATAGCACAATTAACTGATAACATTGCTTAAAATTAAGTATTATTACAAGCCCAAATGATATGACATAATTAAACTACAAAAGTGCGTACATTAATATTCATCATTAGAGAAATGATCTAAGCATATAAAACATCAGTTTTACAGTACTTTCATTTTGTTCAATTATAAACACAATCTCAAAAATTACTCTTTACCGCATTTCTCTCTCTAAAGTGCAGCTACTACAGGTAACTGCTGATGGGATTGGTTCCAACTTTAAAAATTCAACATTAATCTAAAAAACTAAAAAACAACAAGCAAATGCTTCCAAACTGTTTAAATAATCAATAATCAAGGCAAACTGGGCTCTCACGATATCCTGTAACTGTTTGCGTAACCAAAATGTTGATTTAAAAACTAACCAACTGATGTTGTTTAAAATGCACTTGATTTCAATAGCTCCTTGGTTTCTAAGACCCAGTGCTGTTTTTGCTAGCATGAAGGCAAACCACAGTGATGATCAAGTGATTGTATGGTCTTATTTATCTGGACAATGCTTGATCCAATCCATTGATGTTTTCAGCCACCAAACCTTCTTCTATAGCAACTCTGGACTCTAGCACCTGCGTGGAAAAAAAAAACCCAACACAATTATGTATATACATCAATACATGTGTATCTTATAAAAACTTGCCTTAAATTTGCAAACATTTAATGATTATAATGATTAAGTAAACTGACCTTAAATGGTTCACTGATACCCACAATGCACTGCAAATTACTGCTGAAGTAGCAGAGAACACATTCACCCCCAAGAATTGGAATTTCGTCTTTGCTCACATACACCTGTTGTCAGAGCATTCAAAAAGGCCGTTAAGCAATAGAAACGTAAACAAACAGAGCCTTGCCATGTTTATATTCCATTTCCATTATTTGACAATACCTGTACAAGTTCATCATTAAGAGAAACCTGGTCATCCTTCACCCATGCGTATGTAATATAGTCCATTGTGCTCTTGAAACCAACCTAATTTGATAGGGTAAAAAGAATAATTATTCATAAACTATACACAATAATAAACAATGAACATACACATTTGCAAATGGAACAAATAACAACACACAGTATTTTGGGGTAGTATGCTCCTCAAAGCCTAATAGCACATCCAAGAAATCCATGGGCTGAAATAATGCCTTGGTCTCCTGATCATTTCAAAATAAACTCCATTTGAGCGCAAGACATGCTATACTGTACTGGACCCATCAAGTGCAGAAAGGGATGAGGACTCAAACCTTATAAAGTCCAATCCAGTCCCAGGCACTGGAAGGGAAGGGCTGGAGGATGGTGTAGGTTGCCATGGCATCAAGGTCTGCACTCCAGTCTCCCTCAGCACTGACATGGACCAATGGGGTGCTGTACATCTTTCTTAACTGGGACATGCAGTTGAAAACACCAGAAGAGAATTCAAAATAACACTTTAAGGGTTAAACCTGATGCTTAGAAAAGACTACACCTATAACTTACTGGAGCTTTAATGACATTTCATTTAATATTAAAACTAAAGAATTGTTCGTTTATAAGTCAGCAAATGTCTCACCTCAAGATGGAAGACAGCGAACACTGGCTTGTGATCGCTGACCCCATACTCCATGTTAGATGTGTAGATGTCCTGTTTCACCTTAAAGGGATACTCCTCATCCTTGGCCCCTTCCGGTTTATTGGAGCCTCCCGCCTTCCCGTCGTCCATTTCCTCTGCCTCGGCATCCTTGGGCTTTACCCTCCACAAAATCCTGTCAGTCCACGCAGGCTTTCTCTTCTTGCCACTAAGCAAGAACATGTGGGGTGGGGGGAGGGGAGATGAGAGTTCCCGTAAGAGACTTCTAAATTCATATGAAGCAGCGAGTCATGGCAGAAGCCAAGTGTCGAAGACAATGGGCCCAGACACCCAGACAGTCAGATATATAGGATTTCACATACACACACACACACACACACACCTTTAGCAGACACACACAAATAGCAGGTCCCTTCCCACACCCACACAATGCACAAACGCACACAGGAGAGTTATTCTGGAGGCGAGGGCTAAGTGTGTGTGGGAGAGATGGGTTAAAAACAGGATTAGATGGGCTGCAAATAACCACACAACCTGTGAAACAAACTTTTAGAAACACCGGATGAAATTTAATGGGATATGTTAATATGAAATGCAGGCTAGTTAAAACCCTTAAAGAATGAGAGCAGCTACTGTGGGGACATGCATAAGCTTCAGTGGAGCTTATCATTTTGGATGGAGTGACGGCTAAGCCATTGGCAGCCAGCACTGTTTTAACCAGTGCTTCAAAGTCCGCATACTAAGGATGTGATTTTCTAAAGCCCAAGGCATGTGCGAAAAATCCCATTATCTACACCAAGCCTTGTGATTGGTCACACTGTGCTGTTTGAGCCAATCTCAGGTTTGATGTCAAATGTCTCTCACTGAGACTTTTTGCACCGACAGTGGGATTTAGAAAATACAGCTCTGAGGTGAGTGATGTGGCTGGCCCAAACAGTAGTCCTGTTTCACATGGCATATCATTTGTCACTTCAAAGACAAAGACTCCAGGGCCGGCAAATGCCTATCATGGCTTAGGTAATCTGCAATGCACATGCAGCTACAATAAAAAAAAAACCCACAGCATCTGCAGGCAGGCAGGTACAAATCAGATCCTCAAACGAACAAGACAACCTTCCAGGCCAAGCTGTGTCACTCCCACAGAGCTTCTGGGGACTTGGTGGAGGGGGAGTGGGTGAGGAGTGGAGGGGAACAAAGAAGGGGGGAGGGTACAAATAAGAAGGGCATATGTTTTAAACTCTTACTTAAAGCCAAACCATGATGTCTGGGGTCTGTAAAAGGTCAAGCAGAAAACAGGTGATGCTTAGTACTATGGGCTGACGGCTGTAAGAGGGAACTTCAGAACAACACCAGTGAGGTAAAACACATGCATAATACACTTTTTTTAATGCAACAGCTTTTTAATTCCCCCTTACAGCACACAAGGACGAGGAACTTGCTGGGATACTGTGATTCTGTCCATGTATTTATGTGCTGGTGTGTGTGTGGAGGTGGGGGTGGGAGGGGGGTAAGTGAAAGAGAGCGAGAGAGAGAGAGAGAGAGAGAGAGAGAGAGAGAGAGAGACACACACACACACAAAGCGGCGTCTTGATAACTACCTGGAGTCATAGTTATCAGAGTGCAGGTCAAATTTATATGTTGGCTGAAAGTCGAGCGGTCCTTCTTCGAACTCCTGAAGGCTAGCTGCCTGCTGTTTCATCATCGTAAGCTGATGAAATTGCAAACAGGCACATGCACAGATTGAACAACATCAACACAAACAGCAAAGAACACATTCCAGAGCCGAGGGGAAAGGGATTTGTCTTTTGTTGTGTTTCATTTCAAATTCAAATGCAGCAAACCTGGTCCTTGGACCACAGGAGGTTGAAGCGCTGGCTGGTGATGCAGGAGCGTATAAAATGCATACCGTGATCTGCGATTCGGAAATTCAAATCCCCAATCCAAAAGACCACTCTGAAAGAAAAGAGGAAAGACAGTTATGTAACAAGATGCGATTTAACACCTACGCACAGTTTAATGAGGCATCCGCTGTGAAGTCACGGATGCGTACAGCACACACACACATTCACACATCACTGGCGCGACAGCTAGAATGTGTCCATGCTTTGTGTATACATACACAGTACTGTGCAAAAGGTATAGGCATCCCACATATTTTCTTCACCTACTTGAACAGACATACATATTTTTCTTCACTTACTTGAATATATATATATATATATATATATATATATATATATTTACATATCATACACTGTTCAAGTAATTGATGACAAATATGTAGAGTTTTTATGGACCATCATAAAACAATTGTGGGAGGCGTATAACTTAGGCTCTTGTTATTGTGTCTAAACAGGTTATTTGGAGTTAGTCACACATGCCACAAGTGTGACACATTTGTGTGTTGCATTTCAATATTGTCATGGATTACAATAAAAACCCTAATGTCTGCTTTATATTAAAATAAAAGTATACATTGGGAAACCATTCTGACTTGATGTAAATGTGAGAACTAGAATGCATGGGTTTCTTGTATGTTCTGCCTATTTTTGGTTCTGACCATTTTTTATCAAGCCACCATTTATTCCATCTTTTCTTTCTTTCTGTTCCCCCTTTGTACAGAAAGACAGGCGTACAGTTATACGCCTATACAGTTATACAGGCGTATAACTGTACATCTGAGAAGAAGAACTGGACTAGCTGAATGAAGGTCCTTAGAATTGGGGACAGCTCTTGCAGAATGGCAGAGTTCACTGCAGAAAAAGCTAGAAATACGTTCAGCTTATCTTTGTGCACTCACTTGTGGTCGAGGATATTCGGTGTTTCCTTTGAGTTAAAGGTCTGATTATCCAGGATGTACTCAAACTCGTCCACGCGCTGCGAGGCGTAGTTCATGTGAGCAGCCAGGTGGCAGTTCAGGAAACACAGCATGTGGCCGTAGAAGGACATACGCATGGAGACTCCTCCCTTGTTACCCTGAGGCATGTGTATAAGTATGACAAAAACAAAATTACAACAACAGCAACACCATAAACAACAAATAATTGAATGACTTACATATGTACATTAGCCCATTCAATTCAGTTTACCATTCAGGTCCAATGGAGTGTTGTGGTTTTCAAGTAGGGCAATCCCATGCTAATTTCATCCTCTGTTAAATCCTTATTTTGATGATGATATGATTACATAAAATGTAAGGATTGCCTCTATTTTTGTCAAATCCATAATGGAGAGAGAATGCCATGTATTTTATGATGTGAATGATTGCATAACATTTAAGGATGGTGTCTGTTCAACGACAGAGGCATTAAATATTCAATAACACCATGCCTGCTCAGTACAGAGACATTCTGTTCCTCAATCGTAACATACACAATGTGGATAGAGATAAAATGCCTCACCCAGTAGCCAAACATGCCCGTGCGGGTGTAGGAGACTTGGATGTTTCGGATGAAGGGAACATGTTCTAGACGAGAGAAGAAGAGCAGGAGGAGCCCTTGCATTCTAATGGAGGACACCTGGGACAGACGAGGTAGAAACCATTTAAAAAATAGCAAGAAAAGGGTAGAACCTACAATTCAAATGGGAATATGAAGTTACAACACATCATTAAAACAAGGCCTAAAGTTGTAAGAGGGACCATTGTCTATTTTCTATTGTTCTGAATTAGACAACTTGGACAATACTGTGATATGACAATGTGTAACAGCTCAAAAATATTTAAACACTCTGGCCTCTTTACCTCTAGATACCCTCATGATTTATTGAAAAACACAATTATCATATTATCTTATTAAGTATGACCAACGTTCTCCGCCTCCTTCTGAAAACAAAAAAAAATAATAATAATAAAAAAAAAACAATCCAAGTCTCAGTATCTTTTCTACATGGTTGGAAACAGCAAAAAAACTCAGCTAAACAATAGTTGAGAGCAGGAGAGAAGAGACGAGGAGAGAAAATGAGAGAGAGGAAAGACAAGAAAAGAAGAGGGCCTGTACCTTTACATAGCCCCGTGGGGCCAGGGTGTTCATAAAGAGATGGCTCCAGGAGTCATCAAAGGCCAGGTCAGCCACAAACTTCAGAGGGGCTGCTTTCACTTCCTGGAGGCTGAAAAAACAGTTGCTAGTTTCAGATGCTATTTTCTTACACTGATGCTCGTTTCAGATGCTAGTTTCTTACACTGATACTAGTAACAGATGCTAGTTTCTTACACCGATGCTACTTTCTAAACACAGATGCTTACACTGTGAAGGCCACTCATTTGTTTACAAACTGTGATGTGATGTGATCTCACACAATAACCTGTCTATGAGGTGATAAATTAAGTTCATCATGCCTCTTTCTGGATATGAAATAAAATGCTATAAATTATGCAGCCATGATGCGACTTGTAATGTGCCATCTTTGGTAAATATTGATCTCAGTAGTTCCCACTAACACCTTCATTGTTTCTAGATTAATAAACTAGTGTTTCTGTGTGCCACTATGTTGCACCATGTTAAATTACCTAAATGTTTTGCCCTGTTAATTCAATTAGAATCCATTTTCACTGTCTGTATGAACATAAATATGCCTGAGATGTCGCACAAATAACAGACCATACTTTTACAACTCAATTTGCAAGCCAAAGAAATTATTTCTGTTGAAGTATGACACTTAAATGCTTCAGGTATTTAGTCTAAACAATGTGATGCTGGCTAAATGGACTGCGTAATAGCCACTGCTCTAAGACCCACCCAATCACATAAAGGTCTGGAGTCTTTGGGGAATGTAGTTTGAGCAGGGAATCAATGTCATCTGGTGGCTCTGCTGTTGCCACATTCCATGTGACCATATGTAACCTAAGGAATAAGTAAAATCACACACATACAGCCAATGTCAAGCACTTAGAATATGCAGAGTATAATTCAATATTTAGAGCAATTCAATATTTAGAACAAAAGATCTTTACAATAGACCAAGAAAATATAAGAATATATACCCAAATAGACACTTTCCCCCTTTTCTAAACATTTCTCATGAAATGTTCATCTGAATACTTTCCCAAAGTATGTCTAAGGCTCACTAAGACTTTCCTTGTCCTCAAATGGCAGGCTAATGAGGTTTGCCAATAGGCTAATGAGGTTTGGCAATAACAAGTGCAAAAGATTAAAGTGTTTCAGATTAAAATCTGAAACAATTCAACCTTTTTCAGTCTGATTAAGTTTCAGAGATCCGGATTATAATCTTTATCAGAATGTACAAAACAAGTTTAACAAAATCATCTAATCACAAAATGGAATTTCTCCTGCTCAGACAAAATTTCCAAGAATGCCAGTCGTCATTGACAATTACTGGAAAAGGTTCTATAGCGTGCATCAAAGATCACAGAAAACAGACACGCTTGAACAAAAGGATTTAAATCAACCTGAATTGGTCTTTCTTTGGTTTGGAAGCCTTCTTCCCACAAAGAAGCAGAGCCCCTTCTAACTTTTTCCTCATCTCGGCTTGCAGCTTGCTGTTCGACTCTAGGTCGTCCACACAGGTCATGAGCTGAGCGACCCGATTGCGCAGCAACCCCCGACTGTCTGAGGACTGACTCGTTGTGCTGCCCGCGCTGTCTGCTCGTACACGCATCTTGGCATTGAAAGAATTAGCAATTTCCTCCATTTCTTCCTTACTTTCAAGTGCTGTATCAGGGAGTGAGGGTTGAAAACACAGCTAGTCCTCTGTCTCTGCAAACCAGAGCAGGTTTCTCCTGTGCACTAGCCGCAAGCTCAGCACCCTCAAGGTGGACTAGTTTTGCTCCTTTGCCTCACCAGTCAACAGATGCAAAAAAATATCTGATAACTTCTGCTTCATTTGCAACACTTGAATTCGTCAAAATGTTTTTTTAAGCTTCCATACAGTGTGAGGCAAGATGATTTCCTGGCAAAAACACCAAGTTCTGTCAACTGTAAATGTAAGAGGCTGGATCTTTGGTAGGTGCTCTAAAAACTCTAGAGTGAGGGCTTAGCCTCTGTGAGCAACTGGACTGGGATAGGCGGGCAGGAACAGAAGTACACAGAGGGCAGGAACAGTGCCCAGTGGACTGGACTGTGCCCAGTGCACAGAAGACAGTCTCCTCTAAAACTGAGCACCACTCACTAACGTGACTAGCATCTAAAGACTCTCTCTGACAAAATGCCACAAAATCACACCACAGAGGGGTGGTTAACATTTAACCAATGCCTAGGTTGTAAAAGAACACTACAACAGAGAAATGCTATCTGAAACAGGTGTTTACAACATCTGCCATACAAACAGTATGGAGAGTAAGCACTAGGCAGGCATAGTGCTAAACGAAAAATAAGGGAAATAAGGCTATCAACTGAGTTCAACAGTTCGGATGTTATTGAACAGATAAGGGTCAAGCCTGTTCATACACTACAAGACAAACAACTCTTCAAGGGGCTGCGTTATAATTTCCTCTCTAGCGGTCCTGGTTTCGCTAAAATTAGAGGTTTATTTTTTCCAGTAAACCTTGAGTCAGAGTGACTTGATTGTTCCAGAAGAATTAAAATTGAAAAACTTGCTCAAAAGGGAACCCTTAAGCCCTTTTGTGGTTAAGAAACCCTTCAAAGGTAATTGTATTTCATAAGCGGCTGAGTGTTTTGAAATAGCTTCCATGACAGCATAGTTACAGCAATGATTAGATCTACAGCAGGGCAATAATCCTAAACAGAATTTGCTGATTTTTTTCAAGGACCCCTCATATTCACAACAAAAAGTTAACAGCCATTTATTTTCTTAGATGCTTTTTTCTCTTAGAATACTTAGATATAAAAACATAATTTGCTCATACCACAGCAGTTTAAAATAGAATGTTATTGCATTTGCCAAAACCTGACAGTGCAGAAGTATTGTTTTTGACAGGTGTGTAGTCTAGGTCTGATGTGTAAAAGTTTTGTTTCACTTGACTCATAAGTAATATTTAATTTGTTTTGTTGTTTACTGCCAAAGAAAAGGGTTTTGACAGATTATTGTTGTGCATCATTTACCATCAGGTAAATCCGTAATCAACGTTTTGCTGGTGACAGTAACGCTAAATGTGAGGCAGACCCCCTGTTTAGATGCAGAGGCCCAATAGATTAGGCTACACACAATTCAAGGAAAAAACTGCATTGAGTTACAGGAAATTTTTCAAAAATGTTGTAGAACAATGAAGTAAAATGCGCTTTTTCGTGCATATACTATAGTAATACTGTAGGCTAGTTCTTTCATAGTATATGGCACAGTAAACAAAATCTATCTTCTATAGTGTTGGTCAAAACGGGAAATCTAAAACATCAATTAAACAAATGCAGTTAACGTTACCTTAAAGTGTCCATGTCGCTCCTACTGCCCAAGCTCATTGCTTTCAGATTGCCTGACAAAACCTCTTGCTCCATCCCCTTCACCTGCAACATTCACATTCTGTACAACTGCTCCCAGGTTCACATTCAACCAAGTCTAGAATTCTAAAATGGGCCACAACTTTACGTCAAGTTCAAAACATCAGGCAACACTCACAGCATGCACAACATTTGCATGAAATGACACCTGCTTGTATCTTGCACCGCATCCCTCAATTATTACAACTGGGTCGCGTTAGAAACATTTTAGTTTAGTAAAAGTTGAGGTTGAGAAATTACACGTCACTTACATAGACTGCAGCCTCACCGTTAAAAAGAAATACACATAAGGACAATATTACATCACATCCATACCTAGCCTGATGAAATTAGATGAACTGCTGTTAGCAGTGGAGTTTGCCTAATAGCGTGAAGGCTAGGACTTATCAAGAAACACTAACTGGCTTCTCAAACTACTTGATTAGCTAGAATGACTAGCTTCCCAACAAGCCATTTCTCTGGCATTACATAACTAACTACACAGTAAGGTTAGCATCACTGTGGATTGCCTTGTAAGATAACTATGGAGACAAACACTGGCTACTGTAGTAGATCTCACTTCCCTCTTCTACGTTTGTTTGTGTTTCGCACTTCCTGTTCGATGCTGCCCAGACGCGCCTAAGCGTTAAAGAGACACGCTCAAAATAGGCTTTGCTACACCTTCTACTGTCTACTCCTTTCACGCCCATACAAGGAAAACGCGGTCATTTAGCATTCTCAGCTGTCTTTCACTAGAACAACACTGGACGACAACCAGTGTAGCAGAAAATGTTTTAATCAACTCATAACTCAATTCATTTGTACTTCTGTTAGCAAAATCCATGTAGCATTTGTATTAAACAATCATGTTAACAAAGCCTTTTTACATTCACTGCATTCCATATCATGCCGTTCTACAACCTGTAAATGTGACAGCTAGTGATCCGTTTCCCCCAATTATTTATGCTATGCTGCATGAGACTAAAGACAACTCAACTCCCGATTCAGTGACTGTAAGTTGTCTCTTTTGTCTGTAGTATTATGGCTAGATAGATAGATACTTAATTGATCCCCAATCGGAAATTCAAGGCAATGTATGTATAGTAAATATGGTAAGCTATTCGAACTCCCAAGATGAGACTAGTACATTCTGAATGTCTGCCAATATCTTGCTAGTTTCCATAATCTTTCAACATATTATAAGTCTCTCCCACAAGACCCTCAATGAGAACAACATATCAGAATACTAAGAAGGCTGTGCTGTGGGATTTGCAGCCACTTAAGATCAATGAAAAGATTTTCAATGAAAAGATTCTCTCATGTGCCAATGTAGAATTTTGTTCATTGGCAAGAACTGTTTGTCATGGTGTTGTCATAAACAACTCGGCAGTGCCAGCCACTGTTTCCAGACACAGAACAGGGCAAGAACATCAGCCAAGAGCACTCAAGCAGGCAAAGAACAGTGAGAAGTAATTTGATAACATAAAACATCCAACATTAAGGGTCAGGAATTAGAACTGTAGAATATGCTGACAGAGATTGTGTGTACAGGTGTTTAGTCTACATTGAAAAGCAATAGAAATGCATACACTAGGAAAAAGCTGAGATTGTTTTGACAATACAAGATAAATCCACTTCCAGTGTGTCAGTCAATAATGCAAGATAAGGCAATATGTAAATATAAATGTTTTAATTTCATGATGTCATATAAAGAGTACTATAGTGTATCTGAAGACATTTACAAATACAGTGTTTTTTTTTCACCCGACCAAAACATAACAAGATCATAAACATAAAAAAAATGTACCCCAGATATAAATACAGTTTAATACCCCACCTCCTTTGCTTTTTTCTCTTCAGAAGACAGAGTTTAAGGAGCCACACCGACAAACATCAAACAAACCCCCAGCTCCCAGTCTCAGATTGCCATAAACTGAAACTGCTGTATCATCTCAAGCAATGGTGTTGACCATTGGTGAACATTATGTAAGCATTTTAAAAATTTGCGAAAAATAGACCATGGCAAAAATATTGTATATTTTAAATAATGTTAATTTTATAGATTTTTTGAAGGGCCAACACAAGGAGAGGAAATCAAAGGCTTCCTTTTTTGATTTGGTCCACTCTTTTGTACAGAAAGTACCACAGAAGTACTACACAACACAAAAGGGCACACTGTGTATATAAGCAAGACCATATTTGACACCACATAGCAAAAAAACAAACAACAAACAAATAAAAATAAAATAAAATCCTATGAATCAAATATTTTCACTGAGTAACATTCTTATTCATTAGTGTACAAGTGAACTGTTCAAGTGGTAAGGCTGCAGACCTTGATGATCCACCATCACAATAATGGCTTTTTAGATTGGTCAACAGGGAAACGTGCTCCAGAAAGATGGCAATCAGGCCAAAATGCTAGTGTTTAAGGCAACAATCTGGAAAGAAACAGACGGGGGAAGATACAGAATAAGAAACACAAAATGGAATAGCACAGGGTATTACCCGTACACCCATCCATACTGTGGGAGCATGCACATACACACATATTTACTGCACACAAATATACACAGATTTACTGTGCAGCCACCTCTGCGCTTATTAACACCCCTGGCAAAGATGACTAACAAGTGAAAAAAAAAAAGCTTTTGGGATTTTATTCTCTTACTCATAATGAAAGAGAATACCTCTCCTAAGCCACGTTCATCACTCTGAATGGTGAAGCTCACTGAATTTGTATTAAAATCAGGCATCGACAGCACAAACACATTTGGTGAACACCGGTCCTAACCCAGAGGTTCAAGTGAAATGGAAGTACCGGTATTACAAACTTGCATGAAAAGGGCGGTAAGAGAGGCTAAGAATTCCCCAATACTTTTGGTTGAAGGGAGTACAAAGTCATAAAAGTATAACAAAAATAAGCAAGTTAACTCCCTTTTAGCCAGTGTGCATTATTTAACTTGTCCGACAAAGATCATACAGATGCGTAATAAACATGACAATGTAAGTTAAAAGAATATTTCACATAACTCACGGACACTTAAACATAACCAATGCAGCAAACTAGCAATGCAGGTAGGCCTTTCCCGGCACCCTTAAATGATAAGCTAAGTACTCTGTGGCAAATAGTGGTTAGTCACAGTGTAAAAAATATATCATAAACGGTAGGCTACATACGGTGGTGGCTAGAGTGACTGTAGCTGAGGCAGAACAGCATGATTTAAAAATGCCGGCTAATGATGGTCCATGCACTGTGCTAAGTGAGCGTCATGGCACAGCCCATGACACAGCTGGGACAATTTTTAAACTTATTTTTGTCACTACGAAATAATCAATTATGTTCTTTCACTGCATCGATGCAGAATCGTCCTCTATTCAAAATCCAATATTATTCTAAAATGGGTTTTACATACAATTTTAGCAAACAAACCAGGTGTGGCAATAATTGTGACATAAGAAAGCATACATATTTAGAAGTTGTCTCAATTTGGTAGTAGGGGTGATAATAGGGATAATGGAACACCAACTTGAGTTGGTCGAACTCAAATATACTTTTAACATGTAACATTTGTTATGAATTACTTGCAGGTTATTGTTTGAGGAAAAGCCACTCACAGTCACAGCTGTAATCTCAATCATCTGCGGCAGACATGCCTTTGACTGGGTCTTTTTCCCGCATCTGTGAAGGACAAGCAAATTATTTCACAAACTGCTATATCACGCAGGAGCACTTACGGCACTGAGACATCAATGAGCTTGCGTTCGATCATACTTCCATATAGGGTTAAAATGGGCTAAAAATGTATGTTGTATCTACATGTCTGTAACAGTTTTAAAACACAGACATGCAGTGGCCTGTAATGTTGAAATAACTGCGGCTGTACAAAACACATTAAGATCATTGCAAGTAGGCCAGCTTAATCTGGAGAACAAAATCGTATTACAATAGTTATATAATGAGAACTTGGCTGAGGTCTTTCTTCAAACCATGAAAGGCGTACAGTCAGTACATGGCGATTTTAGACTGCAAATGCCTGAGCTATAAAGTCAGTCTGAGTCCGATGTCCGGTCAATGTTCAAAAGGTGGACGGGGAATGACTTTTACAACTCAGGTTTACCAGCTGCTACCATCTGATGACAGTAATGACAGGCCCAGAGGTTCATGTTAGAGACAGAAAGCCATAGGCAAAGAACTGTGGACATAAAGTACTGTGCACTAGATGGGTTTTGCCTTTAGTGGTACGCTAGGAACCATATAAAATTACTATATTTCTATTATCTTCAATAGAATACAATAGAACCAAAAGTGTGTACGCAGTATTTTAACTTAGCTGAACATAAACAAGTTGTTGATGGAACAGCTGATCAAGATACCCTTCATAACATCTCATAACATACCACTGCAAACATAACCAGAACAGTACACATTTTGTGTGTGTATGTTTTTCATATTCCTCTCACCGGTGCATTCTGAAATCTAGTGTGTGCTTTTACAAAGTACCATATTTCACTATCAGCATTCACATAGAACAAATGTTTGTCTTATGTTTGTCATAATGAATGGGCAGGTAACAAACACAGTCCTCAGAGTGGCTTCTGTCAAATAATGAAAGGCTGCCATCATAGGTTGTATATAATAAGTCTATGGCTGCCATACAATTACTTACATCATCAAGTTGTTTTTGTGTCTCTTCCTCCATTCTGCGAATGTCATCCATTGTCAGGTCAACCCATTTATCAATCCAACAGAAAAGCTGTCTATGGAAATTGGTAAACAAGCGCTTTTCTTGCTGAAAATATTACAAAGAATTAATTAGACATATTACAACTTACTAAATAGACAAACTCTCATTGACCTTGTATTTTCCATTGTAATTTCCATTAAAAGATGACACATCAACCAGAAATGCAGCAAAATGTTAATAGCAAAATATCTTTAGGCAAGAAAAATATCTCCTCTACTTTGCCAGATTAATGCCTAGTCTAGACACCGTTCACTTTCCTATGGCACATCAATGTAGAACAAAATACGGTTGGAGCATAGACATACAGTCTATGGGTTGGAGCAATGGTATATTGTGGATTCTAGAACAGCATGGAACACCATTCAACCAAGGACAATTGTCCATTTTAGAACTTAGAAAAAGAAATCTGAGGGCACAATATAAAAGGTCCACATATAGGATATACAAGTGGGTATGATAGTGTCTAAAACCTTGCTAAGGGTGTTGTGCTTAAAGCCATTGCCATTGCTCTTTTGTTATCCCGGAGACTCCATACCTTGTGAATGAAGCTCTCCACCCTGTTCTGCAGGCCGAACCACTTGAATTTCACTGTGACCAGTTTGTAGGCACACATATGAGGGCAATCCGTCTTGGATGGGAGCTCCTTCTGCAGAGCATAGACAAAGGTATTCACATGATATCAATTGCCCTGGCAGTTGCAGTAACCCCCTATACACAGACATGCTGCCATGAAACAGGAAAGACCGCCTTCAAGGCAGGATAAATCTCATCTGTGTCTTCTGTTGGCCACACTACAATGATAGCAAGCACAGAAGTGTTTTTTTTTTTCAGAAGAACAATTACGCATCGAACTGCAAAGCTAAATTCCTTTACCAATGCATCCCTGATTTACCATAAGGTCTCAAATACACTGTCTCAAAAGCCTCGTTAATTAGAACCCTGTATTGAAATATCTGTGTATCTGTGAAGATGGCTGGATGTAAACCAAAGGCTGCTGTCAAAAGCATCATGATTTCACCTTCCAGTCCTGTTCAAGGGGCCCCCTGCCTGTCTTCACAGACTTGAATGTGGCAGGATCTTCATCTGGTTTGTAGTCCTGAAGGGAGACAGTTCAGGGTGACAGAATCAGTAAATGTCAAATTAAATCCTTATTGAAATGCAGTGGTTGCAGTGTGCAAATGAATTGGATATAACCTACAGGGGACAACAGCCTAACTTACACTTGCTATTAAACTAATTTTCCTTTGGCATAAAGCGACTTTAGTCTCATCTTGTCAAATATTTTGATCATGCTTCCAAGTCGCCTGAGTTCAAGCAGCATATGATGCAGTGTATGAAGCGTTCGTGTCAAATGGAGGAATCAGCACTCAACCAACGGCAACAGTTTGATTAGCTACCATTTTTGACAAGTGCATGTCAGCTCGTGGGTGGTAGAGGAATATTAATGTGGATATCCATGTCAAGAAAACATTTTCTGTCAACTCTCCGCACGTCTAATCATTAAATGTACCAGCTTCATCACGGTATCTCACCTTGGATTCAACAGCACTCCTGTCTGCAATGTCAATGTAAACTACTTCACACTTTTTCCAGGCGTCTGCATCTAATCCATGTACCTAAGAAAGGGCGCAAGAAATTATGGCAAATTAATCTTAACACAAAGCGAACCAAATCCACTTAGCATGCTAGACTGCAATTACTGTAGGCAATATGAAAGGTCACAGATAAAACACACCTACAATCCCCACAAACAACTTCTGAGTCATAATACATGACATGGCAGTGTATTAATAAGAAAGAGTGGAGAAATGGAGAGTCCTGGAAAGTTCACTGTATGTAATTTGGCCAAGTGTGACACCACCACAGCTCAGTTCCTCTGAGACGCACTCACATTTTCCTGCTCACCAAGGTCAGGCTTGTGCCAGGTTTCAATCTGGATCAGGAAATTATCCTTCATGTACTCATTCTGAGAAATTAAAAACAAAAACAGGAAATCAAGTCATTATTTTGTGCTCCCAATAACATCTAGAAATAAATCAAATGTTTGAACGCTTATGTGAGCCCGGTGTAGTAATTATTGAATGGCTTGTCTCCATTTTTTGTTCAACACAGGACACAACACAACCCTGTTACTAACAGGATACAAGGATTTGCAAATAAAGAAAACCTTAAATTTAATAGAATTTAGTACAAACTTATGAACACTTGATCATAAATGACTAAACATCTTACATGAAAAGTATTAGCTGAGAAAGTTAGGAAAAGGTGGGAGTAACACTGGGATATTTCAACTATATGTCCTTTTTTGAAACTACAGTCTATACACATTTGGGAACTTTTTTCAGAATGAAATGTTGTCCAAGCCAAATATACTGTATCTTTCAGCTCCTCTGGGACCTTTGGGTCTGCATTTTTCAGACCCATAATGCACCTAGATTGACACATGGTGGGCGGTGGTAGCGTAACGGGTAAGGAACTTGGCTAGCATGCAAGTAGCCTAGAAATAGTAGGCACTTAATCCTAAATTGCTCTAGGGAAAACTGGCCCTGAAGTAATTGATAGCTGACAAAATGTAAGTTGCTTTGGATAAAGGTGTCTGTTAAATGCAGTAATGTAATGTAATTACACATCTGCACTACAGGCAGGCAAATGGGTAGAAAATTTGGGTGGCAGCATTTGTTTCTCCAAAACACACATGCATCGCTCACCTACTGGCATTAATTGTGCCTTTCCAAATGTACAAGCTGTCAATGCAATACGCACTCCCCAACACCATATTAGTAGATATTTCCAATACTGATTGGTCTGTCCACAAACATTTTCCACTTTGCCTTGGTACATCTGACAGACATCCCCATATCTGGATCATGTTTAAATATGGTTTCGTCTTCAAATGGTAGAATTTGAACCAATATCTGTGACTGGAGATTACAATAAACTGTATTCACAGATTATGGTTTCAATTTGAGCCCATGTGATCATTACATTATTGTGCTATTGTGTAAAATAGCTAATGAGGCCCCCAACTGCTTTGTAATTTCTCACTGAGAAGTTGCTGGCATAAAAAAAAGGAAAAAAAGTAAGATAAAATATATGTTGTATATTGTAGTATATTTTTCCTTTTCATTTTTTACATCTACACATTTTTAGAAATGAGGTAATCCTTGGATTACTTACCGTGAGTACTGTCACAATGAAAGCATGTGAGGAAGAAACACACACACACACACACACACACACACACACACATTAGGAATTCAAGTTTACAATCACAATCACCAACTTACTTAAGACATTTTCTGATGTGTCAATATTAGAGGGAAAAAAAAAAAAAAAAACATACCTGTGCGGCAGTACGGGTAAGCATTCCAGGCCTTCTCATGGATGTTGAGGGCAGAGTTAGGTGCCAGCATCCGCACAAAACCCGGCACTTTACTTCATATAAAAAGACAACAAGCAAGAGGGAGAGACAACGAGAGAAACATTTTGATCAAAAAATAGTTTTTTGCATTGTCTGCCTGGATTTAGAACCAAAAGACCAGAAGGTAAGATTTATTGCACGTACAAGACAAGAGGGACGATTTGTGTTCTCACATAACCACCAAAATTACACTTAAACAAAGCTGCTCAAGTTCTTGCTACAGCTAGATAAGCCAAAAAGAGAACAAGAGGAATGGGTCCTTACCATATTAATTTTAGCACATTACAACTGACCAGCATACATACAATTTTGATTACCCAAGTGAGTACTAATATATAAATGCAATGCTTTATACTATCAATATTTTTTCCATGATTGGCTTTCTTGTCATTTTTAAAAACCCTCTAGTACCAATTATATGACTTGAAAGCGTGGTTCTGTGCTGTGTGGTACACAGGCCTGTACTTCTACTGTGCCCCAGCTTACCTCTGCAGGTGGTAGATCTTGTGTGTGTACTGGCCCTTCTCCCCCTCCTTCTGGTAGGGCTCATTCTTCAGCACCTCCACCCCCTCCCCTCCACCCGTCTCATTTTTGCTGGCCTCAGCTACCGAGTACAGCTGGCCCACCTGATACTGGGAGGGGAAAAAAGGGAAAAAAAAGAGAAGGGAAACGCTGACCACCACTTAACCTAAAGTACCATCTGTGCCCTACGGAAAGAGGAAATGACGGTTTCAGCCAGAGAACAGAACGGGAGAGCACTCGCACGTCAACTGTGAAATGGTGGTATGACTTTGATCCAGTACACAATACAAGGGCCTCACTTCTGATTCAAACCACGGAAGTAAATACATAAATATTTTATGAGAACATTGAATGAGAAATTAATTGAGGCAGTAAACACAATGAGGACACATGAGACCCATCTAACCTTACCATGGGGTGAACCATCACGGCACATGCAGGAGATGCCCTCTTTATGTTACAGTGTTAACAGAGGCTTCATTCGCTCTGTCTGGGAGGGCTTTTTTAACTGTTTCAAACCGACACGGCAGAAGCTGGGATGTCTTTAACTGATGCCATTATCCAGTCAGCTGTGTCTAAAAAATTACCATCATTATGTTACGGCTGAGGCAGCCAGACAACCAATCATCCTCCAACCCACAGACACAGTCAGGGAGTGGAGAGGAGGCAACAGCAGTAGCTGCATCATCATTTAAACAAAAATGTTAAGTATTGTTAAGTGCTGCTTTTTTCTGTTCACTGTGTGATAGCGACAAAACATACTTTCAATATCTCTGTATGTTAGTATGTGAAAAGATGACAACGGTGACGGTAGTGTAAGTAGTCAGGTAGTCTAGAAATGTTGGGTCCGAATCATGGCTGCCACCTCTGTGCCCATGAGCACTTAAGTAGCTCTAAGGGAGACTGGCCCTGAACTATTTGACGGCTGATAAAACTTAGATAAAAGCTTCTGCTAAATTCAGTGATGTAAATGTGAAGAAATTTATAATAAATCTGACTGACTTTTGACTTGAGTAGCAACAGCAGTAGCACTACTAGCAGTAGCAGTGGCAGCAGCCAGAGTCACAGTCATCTTGTGTCACTCTGGTGGTGAGTCACCCACGCCTGGGTGGGCCCACGCCTGTTGCTGACTAAACTACAGTCTCACTAGACTAGCATCAAGGCCACTTATGCAAAGACTAAACTCCCACCAGGGTTGTTGCTGATCTAAAAGGTGTCAATTACTTGGTGTGTCAATTACAATGGACAGTGATTAAGCCTT
Organism: Limnothrissa miodon; assembly: GCA_017657215.1. Lineage (NCBI taxonomy): Eukaryota > Metazoa > Chordata > Actinopteri > Clupeiformes > Clupeidae > Limnothrissa > Limnothrissa miodon. The sequence continues at coordinate 54,584 of JAGFZM010002304.1, forward strand.
ATTGTTAGTGTTAGGTGTTAATAATTTCTTTTCTAGAATTTGTGAACAGCGACAGGAGAAATCACACAAAACCAATTTCATTGTGACCGTTTAGCTGGGTGGATTGCTATTATTATTCAAACTAAGACGGGTCCAAGCATTAACTGAAATTAGGTTGTAACATCATTCAGTTAGCACTTCGCACTGACAATTGGAATTCCACCGAGATTAAAAATTCAATTAGTCTTATGCAAGGCTACATCTGTGGCAACAACAAGCATTATTTACTAAAAGGGCTTCTCCCTGGGTGAAAGTGGGTGATTAAGCTGTCAGGGGTAGAAGACAGGGTGAAACTCACACCCACACTTCTGGCATGGTATTCTGGTAGGCATCTCCCTTCCCTTCCAAACTGGTGGACTCTTATGATTTGAGCAACTCTGGCAAGCAAACAGAGTTCTCTAGCAGGGATATCTGAGTCAGAGGGTGGGAAAAATGTGAACAAACAGCTTTTGGGTTTGTGATTTCTGAGACAGGGTTTATGGCTCTAGAGGAGAGAAACTAAGCTTGCTGTGCTTGAGTCAAGCCCTCTTATAGTAGACTGAGCTGAAAATGTTTAACACAAGGACTTCCCATCTGCAGACAATCCCAGAACAAAAGGTCAGAATAAAAACCTGCTAAATCAGCACTTACCTCCTCAACCGATATAGGGAGGATGACTCGACTGTAGAGAGAGACAAACAGGTTCTTGTTACAATATAGAAAAAATATTACCACACTACAACAAACCAGCCTACTTATTCTAATATTTGTACATAATCACTTTCAAATGACCTCACAACTTTTCTTAGCGTTGGGAGATAGGCCAATATTCGGTCATATGCCGACATGTAATAAATGTATAGGGGCCATGAAAAAACAAGTTCTAACGCGTCTATATCCAATCAAGTCATTAATGAGAAAATCGTCCAATGGAAAGATTCATGATGTCCCCAATAAAATTACACTGAGACGTCAGAGATTTACAAATATTAAAAGTCCTGTAACCGGTTCTGCTAGACGGCCCTTGGCAGCATGCGTGAAAAAAACACCCAATGTGTCTTGAGAGGCGAGTTGATCAACCCATTCAGTCTATGGACCTACCATGAGTTGTATGCACATAAATAACGTGACAGAAGTGTTATGGGATAAATTCAACCGAATAAAAACAATCCAACACCTGACCAAATAGGTCACTGGTTACTTGTGTCGCTGGATCTACCTTCTGATTTTGTAGAAGCTTCGTTCCACATTTAAAAGACATATCGTTAAGGTTATTTCAGATATGTTTTGGGCCTTGACAGAGAACTTTACTCCCATTCATTCACCAATCCAGACAGTGACTCCAGGGGTGCTTGTCAGCTTTAACGATAACGTTAACATTAAATATTAATGGGCGCCATTTTTATTGACCTTTTCATTTCAGAAATGCAACGAACACGCGCTGCCTAATGTCATATAGAGCGAATTTACAGATTTTTCAGAAGTTCACCTTACAGTAAATCTTTCACGTAACAGATCGTGTACGACAGCTGGATGTCTGGCTAACAGTCTAGCTATCTTGCAGTCACTCCCTGTGGCTTGCTAACGCTAACTCAACCAAGTTCACGGTAACACATCACCCAGTTTTGCTGTTTTCCTGTTCCTCATAATTTACAAATCAGCAGCAATTCTGCAACAAAATTTGAATCAAAAATAGCTATCAACTTACTACTCTTTAACCAGCATTTTTTGCGCGCCGTCGTCTTGTGATACTCATTCACGATTTCAGTCAACGTTATGCTGGTCTGTCCACTCACTCCTGTCGATGCATTTTGCTCCACTGTTTCCTTTTGCCTTAAATTTACTTCCTGAAAGATATGGAAAGGGGCGAGGCGTAGTCAAGGCAACTACAATCACTACTACACTACTACAATGTGAAACACAACTAAAGATACTATGTTCTCTAGTTTTTTTTTCCCTTCTTCTTTAGCTACAATGTAATACGAATATTTGAGTGTCGGAATAACAACGTGTCATTGCCTTGTTGCCATTATTAAGTAGATTAATTAAAAATACATAACATTCATAAGCTGTATTTGAACCGACATTGGATGCTGTTTTTACACATAATCTAGTCAAACCAGTATTGTTTTTTGAACAGAGCACACCTGTTAAACGAGAACTTCAACTAGTTCGTCAACAATCCCAGTCTGTCAGTTGCACCTTAACATTGACATCATTTTAAATTGCTTACCAGACATATAGGCTAGGCTGGGCTGGGCACAATTAGGACAACAAAGTGTTTTCTAGCAGTATTGACATGGTCCACTTGTGCGTAGCCTATAGCCCTGTGACGGCAACTGACCGTAAACTGTGTACTAGTGAGATAGAGTAGCCCTTGTATATGCCTAAGAATCTAGTGGAATTCTTAGGCATATACAAGGGACATGTGGAATTTTATTAGGTTATATTACAGGGCTATATAGACATTATTTGCATTTTTTTTGCCATTTTTTTACTTAGGCTATTTGTTACAACGGTTGGCAAGCAACACAGGACATTTGAAACCTGACCCCAAGTCAAGTGGCAAATGTGTCTGATCACATGCAATCATTTACCTTTAGAATGTACCTATAATTTAGAATGTTTATCTTATTGTCTTTACAGCACTGTAGAATGCGAACAGATTTACATTTAGAATGTACAATAGAATGTTTACATTATTGTTTTTACAGCACTGTAATATTTGTCTAATAGGTTGAAGGCACACCAGTAAACATCCAGAATCAGTCAGCAGCCCAGTTACTTGTGCTAGGTCACTGGATGCTGTTTGTGAAAAACTAACTAGTAAAACTGATGCAACAGATAGATTAACAAACCAATAACTAACTGAAAAGGGCATAGCAAAATAACACTGAAAGTAGGTTACTGTGCCCATTACTTAATAGTGCTAGTGCTCTACTTTTGACAGACACAAAGCCAAAATAACCTTAAGCATGACTAAGTAAGGCCTTGAGCAAAAGCTTTTGTCCAGGCCTCTCCAATATTCTTTCAGGCTTAACATTAAGACAAATTTACTATAATATAGAACCACATTCCTGGTCTAATATATTACTGATGGCAGTGCTAAATACCTACTATGAGTGTTACATTAGAAATTAAGACACACAAATTACTTTGTACAAATTACTTTTGGTTTATTTTACATATAATTGATTCTGTTTTTATCAATTACTCTAAATGTCAACAACAGCTACTAATATAGGATGACATGAATATAAGAAAAAATATTTTGACACAACAAAAAAAAAAAAAACACAAAAAAATGCACATGGTACATAAAAAGAACTGGAGTTGATGGTTCAGCAATCTGGTTACCATCCCCATGTTAGGCCTAGTCACCATGTCAAAATACCCTTTACAATGACAGCTCTTACAGTATGTTTTAAAACAGGGGCTAGTTAATGTGTTACATTTACAACAAAACATGGTTGTCTAGAAAAGAGGGTGCATTTAAGGTATGGCAGTGAAAAAGTGCTGAATTTCCCGTTCTGAGGGAATGAAAACCATAAACCCACATTCATAGCGCCGGAGTACAGTACTGCATCATTATTTTCTTCCACCTGCAATTTCTAAGCATGTCCAAGCTATTTAAAACCTCTGGGATACATGCATGCTATAGTCTACACAGCCCAAATCTTCCAATATTGTTAAAATTGTCATGCAAAAAGGGTAGAAAGATTATGGGTGTTGGGTACCATTGACCTGTTTCTCTGAGCACAGTGTGAGCATGTGATTTAAAAAGAGAGAGAGAATGACAGTGAGAACGTGACAGTCACAGGGGAATGCTCCCAATATGCTTGGTGTCAATAATGACAAGGTTCAATGACCTACAAATGGATGAACTGAGGAAATAGAACAATAAAAGAAAGTGTCTGTGTGTGTTTGGGAGAGTGGGGTGGTAGAGAGGGCAAGCATCTCTCTGTGAACATAAAAATAACAACCAGCTTGCATCTCTGACCAAAGGCAGGTTGGGGGCACAGGCCATACTTTTTCAATATCTGACCTATATATATATATAACCTGAAGGCGTCTGACTGTGCCTTAACCAATAACACTCACCACAGGACACAATGAACAAATCTCAGTGAGATATTAAAGTGCGTATGTGCCATTCTCTACTCTCTTTTTATTCCGCTGCTGGACTGACTAATCAAGAGGGAGGATGCACTGTGTGGGACCAGAGTTAGAGAAACAGGTCTGTGTGGAGAAATAATTGATCATAATCCTCCTCCCAAAATGCCTGTTGTGCCCCTTTACAGACGACCATCTTTGGAAGTGTTTCTGTGAGTTACTGCTGAGTGAGGGAGAATTTCGAGTTGCCTATAGTATATGGACTTCCAAAAGCAACCCTTTTTGTGCTTCCACTACACCGTGTTATAACCTCCCAGCTACTATGAATCAAGAATTCAATGCAGATATTCAAGCATCTCTTGAGCTCCCTTTTCTGCATTCAGGTTTTTTTTTCAAGTACATTTTTTTGTCTTAAATGTAAATTGTGGCTTTCGGTATGAAAGAAAATAAAGTCTGAAACCTGACAAAATGTGTCTAAGTAGTGGCTGAGAAGCACCATTAAGATAAACACTGTAAGGAGAAAAAAAACCTTGTTCTGTAAGCATACACACACACCTCTGATCTCATACGGCAGAAGCTTGGCCAACTGAGAACATCCATGTGTGTGTTGTGTGTATGCACTTGAGGTTGCAAAACGGTGTAAGTGGATACGAGCACTGTAAACTATTCCCAGGTGGCTCACAGAAGCACTTATTGCTACATCAAATTCTCCATAACCTCCAGTGTTCTCAGCAAGAATAATGCAGGTTATGGACAGGTGGCAACAACAGTTAATTAGAAACAGCATGTCTCTTGTTTCAAACACCGAACTTATGTAACCCTCTCTTCTGTTTTATCTCTCCATATTACATGTATTGTCATAAGAAAAGAGAGCTTGAACTGGAGCATATTGCAGGAAAATATCTTTGATAAAATTATTACTGTGAAATACCAGATGCCCAGATATATATCTGGTGTCGAAACACATACACAAAGAATTTCCAGGAAAACATCAATACAACAGTAAACCCTAGCAACAGCATAGACAGTACATGTATGTCATGATTGAGTGTCTGGGAGAAATGCACTAATGATTGGTACTCATCTGTTAACTGTGCGGGTTGTGTCGTGGCACATTATTGCTGGTGAGAGGTTCACTCTATGCCATGCTTTGTGAAAAAAGCTTTGGGAAAAAGTAAACACGGAACTTGAGCTCCTTGGAAAATATTCACAACATCACTACTGTATGATCATGTTCACGTTTGACTCCCACCCGCCACCCCGAGCCCCAAACCCCATAATCAAAAGTATCTTTTCCCTGTCTGCCTTAATCACGCCTCTGCCACAATACTAAACATTGAGTATTTAGTCTTTCCAGATCCATCTGCCATGTGGGCAGGTTCTGGGGGGCAAAGGATCATCTTGCAAGGTCTTCAACACTTCTTGGGGGCAGAACATTCCAAAACTATGCATCTGAGTCACTGCTTTTTCCATTCAGTCTTTATAAAGAAAAGGAGCAAGTGCACTCAGGCAAACCAGCCAAGAAGCCCAAAACATGCAAGTTTAAAACTTATTATGTGAACTGTGTAAATGCTAGAAAACCATTTGACCAGACTACAATGACCCTTTCTTTGTTCTCCTCAAAAGTTGACACTTTTTGGCAAAGCCAGGGATACGTTTTGGCAAAGGTTCAGCATTCCTTAAGTTATTTTTATAAACATCCTTTTAACACCTCGAGGTGAAGACAGGTTTAAAAGTCACATTTGACTGTTGGTTTTCAGGCCTCTAAGACACTCAGCACATGAAGACACTCTGTGACAAACTCATTATCAACAGGTAGCTCCAAACTGGCATGGCATTTGGCAGGCCAGGTAGCAGGGGGTTTAAAATGACACACAAGCAGCAAGTGTTGGTGGAGGTTTGAAATCATTGTCTGTCATTGAGATGGCCGTCGGCCTCTGCTCAGTTACCTTGTAGCAGTCTTGTATCAGTTAGTTTCACAGACCTCCAAGGCTGTTCCTCTTATTGTGATTGGCGAAACCAATGGAACGCTTCAGGCCTCTGAACCCATGGGCGAGGGGGTGAGTGAGGGGCTTGTGCAGACGTGGTTTCGTGTCGTCATGTGTCATCGCTTATGGTGGGTTTCACAGTGAAAGCTGAGTGTGTCAGTCTTTTCATAAAGTATACTGTATGTACAGGTCTCTCTCTTGAAAAGAGACATGGACTTGAGCACAAGGGAAATACTATTCAGTTCCTGATAACTGTGGTACAGTGGTACTTGGGTGTTACCTGTGTGTGTGTGTGTGTGTGTGTGTATTTATGTGCACAGGAATGTCAGGGTCCGTCTGAGTTTAAAAGGGTGAATGACAGCTTGTCTTAAGACCTGGGCAGATAATTATCATACACGAGGCCTCAAGCTTGGCCTTGGCCATACTCTTCCTTTCACCCTCAGTCCATTTCTTATCTTCACCCCCACCTCCCTCTCTTATCTCCTTCTCTATCCACACACACACACAAACACACAGACACACACACACACACACACACACACACACACACACACACCACAACTTTCTATTTGTGACTCTACACAAAGACATTGTCGTCGCCTGGGCTGCCCATTTCATTGACGATGCCGTTGGTGCCATTAATGCCGTTGGTGCCATTAATGCCATTGGTTCCGTTAATGCCATTGGTTCCATTAACACCATTGGTGCCATTGATACCATTGGTGTCATGAAGGCCACTGGAGCTGTTGTTGATCTTCACATAGATCTTTGGGTCCTCCTCGCGCTCCCTCTTCTCGCGGCGGAGCTGACGACTGTAGCACAGGAGATAGAGAGGCAAGCAGAAACCCAGCATGCTCAGCACCAGCAAGCCCACGTTCACCTGTGGAAAACAAAAACAGGAACATTATAATATAGAAAACAACAGACATAAAAGTATTTAAAAGCCAGAAGAAATGTGAATGTATTTGTCCTCCTGTCTTTCAGTTAATAATCTGAGACCATGTGTGTGTGTGCATGTGTGCCTGTGCGTGCATGCATGTGTGTGTGTATCTATGTGTATGTGTGTGTGTGTGTGTGTGTGTGTGTGTGTGTGTGTGTATGTTCTGAGTTGTGTTCTCACCCAGAGCGGGTCTCCCTCTAGCGGACCCATCATTGCCATGAACAGAGGTTGCTGCAGCAGGGCAAACAGAGCGCTAATGAGAGACTGCATCCCTGTAAGACTGCCAAACTGAGAGGATGGGTACCTACAGAGAGAAAGAGAGAGGGAGAGAAAGAGAGAGAGAGAGAGAGAGAGAGAGATGCCAGGGACAAACAATGTTTTGTTATTACCTTTGAATGAAAACATATTCTTCATGCATCTCTGAACTTATTTCTTGTATGTTTTTTTTTCTCAAAAGACTTACACTGCAGCATAGAGACCACCAACAGCAGAGTGGATGAAACCCCTCACAATAGTGTGCAGAACGAATGACAGGATCTGAGAAAAGCAAAACCAATTCACACAGTTTAATTTGAGAACATCATCAATAAATAAATTACTAAGGAGAGAGCCAGAGGTGATCCCAGGCAAAGTGCAGCTGGTTGGCTGCATAGACATGGCACAACCACAGGAGGGCAGCACTGCACTTCACATTGCAAGAGCTGCAGTAACATGTGAGTTCTTTGCTGCAGCTCTTCCTCGCTCTTGACTCGCTGTTTGGCTGTTTGAAGCACATTAGGAGGAACACATGCACTGGAGCGTGTCTCCCCGGAACCCCCACACCCCTTCCTACAGCACCCCACCCTCCAACCAAACCCTAACGAACCGAGCCCAGAGAGGCAATGCAGCCCCGCCAAGAGGACAGACAGTCAAATAAGTCACCTGAAGCGGAAGGTTGGGAACCAGGCAGGTGATACCAAAGCCGACCAGCAGCAGGTTGGTGAAGATGAAGGCACGTGTGGCGTTGGTGATCTTCTGGATCTGACGGTCACGTCGTTTAGGCTTAGTGGGGTCCCTAGGAATGATAGCAGTGAGAGGATAATAGCAGAAAGGGAGGGAGGGAGGAGGTAGAGACCAGTGTAGTGTTTTAGATGACTCATCAACAAAAGTCCCTCAAACCCCCTTAGCAACATATCTTAGAGATAGGAGAAGCACATTTAAAAGGGAAGGGGTGTGTGTGTGTGTGTGTGTGTGTAACAAAAGGGGTTCATATTGAGGCGAAGGGGATTCGTTATGTAAAAACTCACTTGCTGACTCCCTTCTCATCCCCGTCGTCACACTCCTTCAGCTTCCAGTCCATGATGTAACCAATCACCGGAGCAGTGAGCAGACACAGGAGCTGTAGCACACCGAAGATGGAAGTGTACATACTCACTGCAAGTGAAAGAGAGACAGAGACAGGGAGAGAGAAAGAGAGGGGGTGAGAAAGAGAGGGGGAGAGAAAGAGAGAACGCAAGAGGAAAGAGAAAGAGAGGGGAAAAGATAAGAAGAGAGAAAGAGAGGGGGGATTAAACTCTCACTGTGAGTGAGTTCATCTACAAATGACCTCAGGGTTGTCGTGACTACGGGATGGAGGGAAGGATGACTGTCCAGGTGGAGAGTGCAGCCATGCTTCCTCATGTCAGAATGAATCAGTGTATGTCTCGCGGTGCAGTGACTAATGCAAGGCACTGAAAATACAGAGCTGGGTTCTTAGTAAATAAACACATGTCTGGCTGATATCAACAATACTTTCTCTATGCTACAAGCCATATTAGAGGAGGTCTATTAAATAAATAAATGTAAATGGGAGGTGATGTCAGATGAAGGGGAATGGGTGGAGAGAAGGAGTGTTGTTCAGAACGTGCACCTCATGCATGCAAGACCCCCCAACCCTGCAACCACCACCACCACCACCATTTTTTCCGCAAGCCTTACCGACTTCCATCCTTTGCACTGCACAGGCCAGCATAATAGAGGAGAGGAGAAAAGAGGAGTGGAAAGGTAGATAAAAGAGGAGAGAGAGACAGAGAGGAGACAGAGGCAGAGTGCGTTAATAACACAGCCCCCGCGTCTAGCTCTAAAAACAGCAGCTCTTGTCGGCTCTCTTGCCAATAATCTCATCGCATTTAGCTTCACATCCAGATGCACGGATCAGATAAAACCCTAGTGCACAGTCAGTAGGAAGAGAGAGAGAAAGAGGGAGATAGAGATGGTCAGGCAGAAGGCTGTTAAAGAGGCTGCAGAGAGATTTAGTCCTAATCCATGGTGCGGCAGTCACCCAAGCACTAAGGCCACTAGCAACAGTATTTCCTGAACAACATTTGTTAATGCTATCACTGTATTGATCCAGGGCTGCCCCACTCACTCACACTAACACCACTCCTGGCAACGCAAACATATACACACACTCAGCAAGAGAAGGGGAGGACAGATGGAAAAAAAGAGAGAGAGGGAGACAGAGAGAGAAAGATAGAGAGAGGGAGACAGAGACAGAGGGAGAGAGTGAGCGCAAAGGAAAGGGGTTTGGCTGACAGAGAGGGAGGACAAGATAAACTGAATTTTTCACACTTTCACTGATCACATGCCACTGGAACACTGACACAAACAGACAAACAGAATCGCACACTCTCACACACTTCGCACACTACAAACAGGATCCCAGTAGACATTCACACACACACACACATGGAAAGCATGGAAACTACACCAACCTGTGCTCAAGTCTCCGTCTGCGAGAGACTCCAGGATGCTGTTCATGGCCCCCATGTAGAAGATGAGACGCAGCTGTGTAACACACATGGTGATGAGGCTAAGCATGAAGATGGAGCTGAAGATGCTGCGCATGAATGACTGACCTAGAGAAACAGAGAGATAGATAGATAGATAGAGATGGAGAGAGAGAGAGAGAGAGAGAGAGAGAGAGAGAGAG
>JAGFZM010002304.1:74593-101957 GCA_017657215.1 Limnothrissa miodon
ATACTGTAGTGCAGAGGAGTGTTTCATCACACCCCCAGTTACTTACTGTCAGGGAGGTGAAGGTCATACACATCCCGCCAAATCCGTTCAGTGCCAGAGCGAAAAAGATAAGAACGGACAGATCTGTGAAAAGACAGGCAGGGATAATTCAACACAGAGCAAACAGAGGTGGCCTACACATACACAAAGATGGCTACAGACTGGTTAAAACCAAAAAGTGAACACAGACAGGTACATACTTTTTGGATCACTCGCTCCATAGGCAATCAGGAGACAAGAAAAGGCAAAACAGGCACTGCAAAAAAAGGTTTTGTTTCTTTAAATAGACACAGCCGTATGCATTGATATCAAATCACACAAAATGATCATACACTACATTTATGAATCATAAATGAAGTGTATGACAACTACATAACTGTACATCAATTAAGTACATGGTGCAGAGTTTAGATTTAATTTTGAGTATAGGCAATACTGTTCCTTCCCACAGTGTTGTGGTGGAAGATCACAGACAGAGATGCCTTACCTGCCCAGCAGCCGCAGTTTGCGTGGGCCATATTTGTCCATGACGATGCCCAGGGGGAGGGTGATGGCACTGAGCAGGAAGGAGCCTACTGTGAAGGCCAGGTTCAACATCTCGTCCTGGTCCTTGCACACCGGCCAGCCCCGAAGGGTCATGAGCTCCTCTTTAGCTGTGTCTGCTTCGACAGGCGCAGCGCTGTCCTCAACACTCTGGTTGAGTGCCGACGAGGACTGGTTGACGTGTGAACTGTTGACGTCTGGAACAAAGAGAAGGTAAAGCGGTAAAACACCGGAGAGGTGAGCTGAGTGTCTGTTATCATTAAATGCAAACTTGCAAAATGCACAAATATGGAAAGTTCGTATTGACAACAAATAAGATTCTTATCTGTCCTGAAAGAACAAGATAAACACCATGTGGGAGCCATGATAGCACCTATAATCCAAGTCATTTTTCATAATTTTTCATTTGCTTTCTAAAGAACACAGGAGAATGGTTGCAATTCATTTCCCCGAAGACCTGTTGGTTAGATAACCAGCCTTGGGGTACGGAGTTGGAGATCCCCAGAACATTCGTGAAATCTCAGCACTGTTGTTGTCACAGGGGAATGCTGCCGGAGGGGACGGAGTGGAGCAAAGGTCACATCCAGAAGTGGCAGCACATAGCGTAGCCGTTTGGGCCACTGTGCTCTCTGTCAGCGGAGACACAGTCGTTGGTCTGAATCCCTCCCTAACTATATATGCTTTTCATTACAATTTTCTACTGGCGCCGTACGAATGGCAGCCAAGGTGACTCTCTCCACACTCTTGAATTTCCCCTTGGGGATCAATAAACTATATCTATCTATAAGACCTTGTTTGCTATCTGATAGCCAGAGTGCCAGACTTCAACCCCTCCCCCACCCCTTGTAGTGTAACTGTTCTTCCACCAGGCTATTTTTAGGCACATTTCGATGATACTGTGCTGTGGTGTTAGAGATTGTACACATTGTACTGTGTGTGATTTTGTCACATTTTTATTGTAGCATATGTTTGTGTAGGCACTGGGCACAAACCTTTCAGGATACAATGTCTTTCTGTGACCTCAGACAAGATGGCAAACAATACACAAGAACAGCGGAACTCTGTCAATACCGGTTTCGTGTTTGCGCAAACTTTGCCGAGATGTAACAAGGGCTGACCTGAGGCAAGAGTGTTGACTGAGCGACAGGTTACCGGACAGCAGCAAAGCGGCAGCTGGGTTGCATGGGCCCAGCTGAGTAGTTAGGACTCTTTGAGAGCTGTGCTGAGTTAATCAGGAGGATGCCGCAAGCACCTGCAGGCTCGTGATCTCTTATCTGTCCAGTCTGAGCCGGTCACTCACTGACAAATGGCAGTCTTTTATGATGGATAGAAGACATGGCCAACACAAGTCGACAAGTCAACAGAGACCAAGTATAGACACAACTATACACAAGTATAGACTGGGTGGGGGTGTAGACTGGATGTAGGGCACGAGATGAAAAGAGAGTTAACCAGTATGTTGGAACTGCACTCATGGCAAATTCACACCTTCCTGCCAGGCCAAACGTGTGGAAATCAAATTCTTGACACCCCTGCAATATGCTGACTAGAGCCCCCTTGATTCCTTAGAGTAGGAAAGAAGAAGTGACCATTAGAGTGTGTCATGAGTAAAAAGTTGAGCGTTGTGTAAAAGGTTTGTGGTCGCATTATGTTGAATGACCAAGAATTGTGTCTGTGGTCTTGACAGAAAAAGTATTCTGACCAACACTACATAAATAAAGTTTCAATAGTTCGGGTTAAAGTTTTTGGATTTTTTTCTCAGAATTGTTGTTCGTCCCATTGGAAGTCTTGGTGGCCTGTGTTTGTCACAGTGCTGTTCATCTGACAAATAGCAATAGGGGCAGGGGAGGGAAACAAGAAGCAGGTTAGAATGTGCTTCTCACACTTCACACGTGCACTCCAACCACAAACTGAAGGGTGGCAGGCGGGTGAGGAATGAAAACGTGCAGATCTTAACTTGCTCACGGGTGCGCGGCGACAAAAAACAGACGGCTTCTTCTGTCCACACATCTATTCCGTGTCACCTCAAAGACACCAATGTCTCACATCACCCACACCTTGTCCTAAGGCTGTGGCAACCCAGGAACACTGCAAATGAACAAACGTTGCTCATGGGGAGTGGTGGCTTTACTGAGGCCTAGGGGGAAGGGGGTGTTTTTTTTGTAGCTAGTTTCACTGGTGTTTCAGAAGCTTCGAAGGGATCCCTGCTGACTTAATTCCTGTCAATAGATGTAGCACTCAGCAAAGGGCAAAGACAGCTTGGCTAAAAACAACACCGAACTCTAATACAGAGGATTGTGAAATCTTAAACCTAGGTCAACAGATCTGACTGATTAAAAAACACTTTGCAGTGACTTGACACTATCTGCGGCCATATACCCCAAAATAACAGGGCAAACACAACAGGTATTTTCTTTCTAGCGGATGGAAAAAAAGCTGTTTTGGAAGGTGTCAAAGCTGGTCAAAAACACACAGTGTACGGTACTCTTGATTTGAAGCTTGATTCGGAGAGCACCCTGATGCATTACCCATTATCAGGTCTCTTGAATGGGATTAGACCGACAATAGAACCTTGTAATGAGATGGATAGATGCAGAGCAAAGAGCATGGTTTCCATTCACATCCACCCTTATTAAGCGTGGGAGCAATTTTACACTTTGTTTGAAACCACTGATGGTTTTCAGGTAGAATCTCTTTCAGCGCCAACAATAGACCACAGATTCTGAGATGATGAGAACGATGAGATGACAGGAGAACATTTGTATTGATCAAAGGCATCTTTTCATAGCACCAGTCTAGCGATTTATCATCTGACTCGCTACCCTATCTGTATCTGAGACACTAGGATATTGTGACGGAAATCGAGAAACCTTTTGATCAACATATCCTACTTTTTACACTGGGCAGTAAATGGGTCAGGGTTTTGTTATGAACTCATGTTTGGATTAGCAAATTTGTTGCACAGAGTAAACACTCCAGTTTACCCTCAAGTTGCGCTCTAATATCTTTCCGTATTAGTGTGTGCAAAAGTTGCCAGAGGGCTGCCATGTATTTGGACAGAATTACAGCTTTTCAACAAGCTAATCACTTATCACATTGTTTTTCCTCTACATGCTGTCCTGGACTGGTTGTAAACAAAACAAAAAGGCATTGGGCTTATCAATTAAAAATCCTCGGACTGTCTGGCAGGGTAGATTTGTAGAACATTTGCTGAAAATGATCCCAAAGAAATACAGAATTAATTAATTCATTTTAATGTTAATGCACTGTCAGCCATTCAAAAATGGCATTATTAAGGACGGCTCTGTTGTTATTGTCTCCCTGGTCTGGCAGGTGACTTGGATTATTATGTCACCTTCATCCATGCATCAAATAATCAGTGATTAAATTTGGATGCTATTATGACTCCAAGTAGGTGAAAGAGCAAGGGTTCCCTTTGTTGTAAAAGAAGGTAGCATTGCAGGTGGGATGGTGCAATTAGAATGAATTAGGATCTTTGTCAAACTACCTGCATGGTGCCACATTCCAAAGACATTTTTGACCTAATTGTGTTTGTGTATTCAAACAAAACCTTGAGTTGAAGTGACTAACAGGTTTCACTTGTAATTTACATTGACATGGCATTGAGTGAATTGAGTCTACTTACACCTAATTCACATCATACCTCTACATGTATAACATAGATCTTCACTATCTTCATTATAGTCATTTGTTTATAGTTGTGCTATCTGATGTATGAACTCTTCATCACATCTTACCAGAACAGAGGTATGAGTAGAAACCCTCAGACTTGAGCATGATCAGCAGGGATCCCCATCCCAGAAGCACGGCAGAAAACAGCAGATTCTCGATCACTGCCGTGACGGCCATCCACCAGCGCCTGGAAACAGCTGTGCGCAGTGACGGAGCCATCTTTACGCACTTAGCTGGGATAGGTAGGTGCAATTGGCGCAGGAACTATTGTCCAGCAAAGAATGGGTCAAGCCTGGAATGCAGAGAACAGACATCTTAAATATTGGGCTGGCGGTCATGTGTCATGCAATTGACATTTGAACAAGACTCAGATGTTCACAACAAACAAGTTTTATTTACTTGAGAGTCAAAGGTCTGAATAATAACATTAATTTAAGCATCAAGCTACTTGTATACGGCATTTTTGTCGAAAAAACATCAACAGATCAGGCCATATTTGTTGGCCTGCTGATTCAGGAGTGTCTCCCTTTGTTCACCTTCTGTTCATCTTTAGGTGAAAAACATTTCACAAACAAGAAACAGCTTGACACCCTGAGCGCGTGTAGATGCCTTCCAACTCCACCCATTACAGAGACTAGCCCCACCTTTGCTAGTTGCTGATTGGTGCTAGATTACAAACACCTCCCCCCATTTGCTGCTGGTAATGCAGGGACAGAGAAATTCCACGTGAGGCCAAGATCTAGCCGGTTCGAACCAGTACGGCGCGAGATTCAGTGGTTGTTTCCCGTTATCATTTTTCACTGGTGATGCTCAGTGCTCACAAAGCGTCACGGTTCACAATGATGCATGAATCCATATTCTGGTATATTATTGCTATACCGTTATTGCTTTAATTAGTAAACATCACGATAGCAGTAAACTCATTTGTTGTTTTAATCACTTTCATTAATTATTTTTTTGCTGCGCTCAATTTTTACAACAAATGATCCGTCTGAACCACTGCAAAGGTGTCATGAGACATCCGTCTATAGTGAATAGACGTTGTAAGACAAAGCTGCTGTGTCTTGCGGGAGCTCTCAAAACTGGTCTGAACTGGACATGAATCATCAGCCCCTGCGCCTGAATCCCGCCCCCACCCTACATCTCCATTCACATGCACATTATGCTCAGCTGTTCCGTGTCTGCGCTCACTGCTGTTCACTGAATATCATCACTGCTTGCAAAAACAGTCGAGAGAGGACACAATTAACATTACACTTCCTCGTTTTCTGGTTTCCTCTGGTTCCTGTTTACGATGCTATGAGGGTTTGCGCTCGCCTGTTCTAACCATGTTCTTTACACAACAGTAGGCTATAGGTTAGGGACATGATATTCATTCCTGACATTCAGCCTATATGCACTAGCCTAAATAACGACAAAGAATAATAGACCTAATGGCAACTAGTTTCAGTAGCCTATTGTTCACGTTCATTGTTCATATGTGCTATACATTGGATTACCTTCTTATTTATACAGTGTTAGCACAGACTTAAAAACTACTTGCGTTAATAACGCTCATACAAATTGATGATGAGCAATGTCATTGCAGGGTATGCACAGGGGAGTCCAAATAAGATAAAAACAAATTCAGGTCTCTTCGAAGAGCTGTGTTTACAGTGGCCTGCAGTGAATAGGCTAATAGAAGTTGCAGGAGACAATGAAAACATCTCGACGAGGACAGCTGTACCTACTGCAACAGCCCAAAACACAAAATAACACATTCCGACGCTCAATTAAATATTCTGACATATCATAGGCTATATAACGAGTGTAATAACTATTTTGGTCAGACATATTAACCATTCATAAGAATACGAGGTAATGCAAGATGATTAATACAATCTTTACCATGACAGAGACCACGACAAAAGAAAATGGAAAAATGCCACCAACTCAACATTGATTGTTATTGTGATATCTAAAACACTTAGCAATGTGCTACATGACACAGCAGGGTCTGTTCCACTATAGCCAAGTTTCACTACACCAGAGCATCCTTGAGAGCGGCTCATACCTGCTTGACAGAGATGCCTCGCCAAACCGCTGATATCCCTCTTGTTACCAATGAAGAGAGCTGGTGCCAGTTAAGAAATCATGCAAATGCAACTCTTCTACTACTTTCTCTTTGGTTATCATAGATAAGTTTATTCTCTCCCATGTCAGATTCCTGAATTTATATTGCACTGGTCGCTACACAAACAAGCCAAAGCCGCCATTGGTCGACCGCTGAGCTAGAGACGAATTTTGACCAATCAGAGGAGACTAGAAATTAAATATATAATTACACATACTTGGCTATTTACGTTTCCAAAACACAAAAGACACATGAGTTTTTGCTATCTTTTAGGTTTCCAAAAAACAAACATTATTGAGTGCGAGAGACTATGAAAATTGCACCATGACAATAGCAGATTGTGGATGAAGTGTCATGTTGTGGAAATAGGAAATGAAAAGTATCTTACAAACTAAACAATAGTTTACATGTATAGTTTATTTAATAGTGTCTATTGAAGTGTCTTCAATTGACACTATCGGTTCAATGAGGATTCTTATAGGTGCATTAATTGGATAAAGCAGCGCACTGCTTAAACAAAAGAAAATCACCAACGCCACACTATTTTTAGATCTTCCTTATTCATTCGATTATCTTTATAGGCCTATTGAACTAAATTGTGTATTGTTTGCAACCTATATGGTTCAAAGAGTAGCCTACACAAGCAATAAACACCGAATACATACAGAACAGTCATCCTTAATCTCATTATGTTAGCTGGTCCCAGAAAACAAAAGTGCGTACGAATGTAGATTATGACTCATAGCTTGTATATAAGCGGTCAGCCAAATGTATCCTATTGTTTAAATGTATCTTTCGTAGCTACTTGAATAATATACAAGTGATCTGACTCGTCGTCCAGGTGAACACACACACAATGAGAGCGAACTCAACAGCTTTGATGGAGACAACGGATTCAGTTCTCACTTTGCGACTTTTACCTTCACGTTGCCCTCTAACGGCAAAACTATAGTATAGCAGTTTGTTCAGTTCATTTTAGTAAATGTAGTTCGGAAATAATTAAACTGACTAGACATTCAAATAATCTACAAAACTAGGTCAGATCGAGGATACACACTAGTTGTTTCTCTGTTGTCAAGTTCAATGTTTATTAGGCCTACATCATGATACATCATGCGTGATAATAATACAAATAAGCCTACAATTTGTAAGGAAACATCTTACATTTTGTATAATAATCATGTAAATTGACTCTATAATGTAAATCCAACTTCATATCCCTGAGTTCAAATGCAATGGCAGACTTATAATCACTTTTAACACTGGTACATAGCCTATAATTTAGGACAATACAAAATGAATCTAATAAAACCAACACCCTAGTGTCACCCTAGAGATGAGTTGTAACGGGGCAAAATCATTGCCAACACACAAGTTCATCACTGATGCATAATTCTGAGACCAACAGAGGGCAGTGCTAGAATATTTAAAGTTAAACATTATATATGCAGGGTCTCTTTACTTGGAACACATCTTATATGTACATATATATATATATGTTTGATAATGTATAGGTTAAATTGTAATAATAAACTTAAAGATGTAGCAGCAAATAAAAAAATGAAAAACAAATACACAATAAAGAAAAGTAAAAGTTCAGTGAGTCTTTTGATGAAGCATTTGTGCTAGTAGCCTTTGTGATGAACCAATAGATCAATAATCAAAAACAGCTATCCAAAGTAGCTACTTGAATGGTTTGGTTAGTGCTGAGGTCATTTCATACACACACACACAAACCACCACCATTACCAGACACACTGAAAAAAAAATACAATTACATATCTGTATTCTTCATATTTCATTAGAGATGGAGGGAAGCTTCTATCACTTAAAGATCTTGGGTTTCATCCTCCACTTATGTTTAGACACACACTTTGATATCAAGGTTGGCTCTAGTCTTAGAAAATTCCTTAAGCCTTTTGACGCCATCTTTAGTGAACTTGTTGTCAAAGAGCCTATAGTGAAGTCAAAACCACAACATTAAGCAAACTGCACTATGTGAAAAATAATGTTTACTTATTATTAAGTTATGATGACAGCCCTCACCACAAATACTGAAGAGTTGAATTCTCTGTCAGTGCATCCATCAGTAATTCAGCACCTTTGTCTGTCATCTGGTTGTCACGGAGTCTAAAGGTGGAAAAGTAAATATTCTCTTGAAAAATGTAAACATAGTAATAATATTTACACTCCAATACATCATAGACTATAACGACCCATAATCTTTCTATAGAAGAGGAAATTATTTGGCACATTTCACTTCTATCAGTCAGCTGTGACACTAAACCATGATCTCAGTTGAGGTCCATGTTTATGAGGTCCATGTTAAATGTATTGTGTTTGCCTGTAGATATACTGTATTGGTGTTTCCTGTATGTGTACAACAGTGTACAATAGGTTCATACCCTTACCTTATATCTCTTAAGGTACAATCAGTCCTCAGTAACTCTGCAAGATGTCCCGCTCCTTCATCTGCAATGTCATTGATTGCCATTCTACAAATCCAGAAGACATTACATATTTTGATAATACAGGAACATTATTTGTTGGGGAAAATACAATATGCACACAATATTTTTTAGGCCAAGGTTACTCCCTGTTTCACTCACTGCTCTGCTGTTTGTTAGTGAGCACGCTCACAAATTTGATTTATTGCTTGCTCACAAAAAAATTATTTTGCCTTTGCTTTTACCTAAGATCAACAACAGTCCGGTTGTCCTTCAGTGCCTCTGTGAGGATTCGGACTCCTTCACAACCCAGCCCAGTCTTCACAACCCTGTGAGCAAATTACACACAGAGATTCATGGAGCACATGCCCAAACAAAGCACTCAGGCCTCTCAGCCCTCTTTGAGTCAGGTAGACCTTTTGTTCCAACAGTCCGTAGATCATTTTGAGCGTACACAATTCCATGTGACTTATTAGGTAACCCATGCAATGTGAAACATTTGAGATGGTGATTTGCTATTGTTCACATGTCTAAAGAAGCTTTAATAATTTTACATCTTGGTGAAACTCACTCACAAATGCAAAGGATACTAAAGTGTTAGGTATAGTTGAGAGCTACTCACCACAGCCTCTCAACACGACAAGCTGGAGTCTTAAGTGCCTTGGCAAGCACAATGGCTCCTTCTGGGCCAAAGGGGTTCTGTCCAAGGCTTTAAGAGTGGGGGGAGAATAAAACAAATCAAAATATGAGTTTTATGGAATCACAAACTCTAGATTGCACCACTGAACAACCATGAGGAGTGCTACAATTGTGCAGGAAGATCTTAAAGCTCACCTTAGGGTGCGGAAGAGAGGAAGCACAGGAAGAAGCCTGCGGAGCCCGTCTGCATCCAATCTCTGGCCGTCCAGTTTGAGCATGTCTAGGTCGGGGCTGAGTTGAAGCAGAAAGGCCAGCTCACTCCAGTCCTTCTTCTCTTGACACGAATGCTCGGATTCTGGCCTCTGCGCCAGGATCTGCAGCCAGCTCTGCAGCCGCACGGGCAGCCCGGAGTCCTTTGCTTCGTACAGGCAGTGGCACACATTCACCTGTCGCTCTGGGCAGAGGCTGCTGCTCTGGAGCTGTGACTGTAGGAGCGACAGGAGGAACGGAGGGGCAATGGCAGGAATAGAGGTCGCGGAGGAGCAGAATAGAGACGCTGGGGAAGCTCTTCTTGGGAAGAGGCCATCTAATGTCTGGCGTGTTTGTGGAACCAAGAGACCAGAAACAAACCTAAAGGGATGACAGGAGATATTCTAAGGTAAGTTTGTTACCACTAATAGCATTTAAGAATATGAAGTGTTCAACAACTAAAGCACTTCAAAATCAGAACAGTTCCACATGGAAAGTGGCCTTGTACAATACGCTTCAACCACATTGAACAACAGACTTAAATGCACTGCTTTCTTAAAAGTAGGACCCACTAATTCAGAAAGCACATCCTGTCCTAACACTTAGATGATCCCACCCCTTTCACTTCACTACACTGCACGTGGCTCCACTTTGACACTCCTATTCCCTGAAATCCCCCTAGTGGTACTCTATGGTCTCATCTATATAGCTTGATGATTTATCCTCTTTTGTAAGTCACTTTGGAAAAAAGCATCTGCTAAATGCAAATTGTAAATGTAAATGAAAATTGAAGGTAATTACCGGTTATTAAGAAAGATGATAATCATTTCATATAAAATTAAAGCATGATATTTCATATATTTTATGTTTACACTTATGCTAATATTGTTAGATTAACCTGCAGAACAAGTCCATATGTCCAGACTGATGCTGTGTGCTCCACTGAAGTGCCTTCTTGATGTGTCGCTTCAGCAGAGCTTTGTAACTATGTAGTTTCTTTGAGGTCGAAGTCAATACCTTCTGGAGTACATGTGGAAGTTTGAACGAGTGAGTCTGAAGCCCAGTGAATGGATCTGAACCAGAGAGTGACTCGCACACAAAGTACACGGCTGCCAAAAACTCTTGAACACTGGTGTGGATGAAGTAGAAGTTCTTCTCCAGTGTGAGCGTAGTGCTGTCCTCTTTCAGGATCTCCACCAGGAAGATGCGCAGGAGGTCGGCACGGTCCAGGGAGAGGGCTTGCAGGTCGGAGCAGTTAAAGAGAAACCGTCTCTCCAGCAGCCCCTTGAAAGCCAGGGCTCCAAGCCCTCTCAGGACTGGACGGCTTTCCTGCAAGATACGAGGAGCTTCCTGAAGGAGGCACCAACGAGAACCCCCCTGCCTGCCCTCTCCATGAAACACTAGAATGGACTTTAGGAAAGAACAGTAGATGTCTGTGACTGTCAGTGTCTTCACTGAGGCTGGAGTCAATCTATTTATTAACACAGCACTAGTTTGAGCAAGGGGACCTGGTGCTGACGGCGTCACACTCTCAGTCACACTTTCACTGTTGTCCACTGCAGGGACTGCGGCACTAGGATGTGTGAGGCCACGGCTGCCATTGTACAAGGCCGTGGACACAATCCAACAGAAGGCAGGGATGTGACACATAAGCTGCAAGGGCTTATGGGTAGAGACATAATCCCACACCTCTGCTCCGGCCTGTGCTGAGCTGCTGCTCTGCCTGAAATACTCCTGCTGCTGAGCCGGTGAGAAGCCCAGTACGCCGACGAAGATGTTCACAAGTTCCGGAGAGACTTTGGAGACGGCGTGGGGTCGGGAGGTGAGAAGGATGGAGATGCCTGGGAGCAGGTTGCCCTTGATAAGATTCACCACCATAGCGCTCACGGATGTGGCCCGCTCAGGGTCCGAACACTTGGGGGTGTGAGTGAAGTCCAGTGGAAAGCAGAATTCATCTAGTCCGTCAAGGATGAGAAGGATGCGCTCAAGCTTGTCTGTCATGATCTCAGTCAGGACAGGCTTAAGATGGCTGTAATGCATCGACAACAAGCCCTGCAAACTCTCAGGCTCTGTGAGCAGGTTTAGCTCCCGAAAAGACAGAGACAGTACAATCTTTTGACTGTCTTCTTGCAAGGACCACTCCTGGACGAGCCGTCGGACTACCGTGGTCTTCCCACTGCCAGCCACACCTGACAGTAGTGTCAGCCTTTCCCCTGGGACAGACAACAGACTCTGGTACATCTCCTTGAACACACAGATCCCCCCCTGACCCTCACTCTCCTGTGCATGACTGCGGAACAACTCCCCGACCATGGCCACTTCATGCTGATGTTGCACGTGTACCTCATATCCTGGTCTCCTAGTCAGCGTAATGTCAGTGTAGGCCCTAGCTTTACTGCTATCTCGAGCTTTACATCTGATGCTACCAGAGTGTTTAGGACTGTGTTCCATGCCTAATATGTCTTTGTGTTTTTGAAGTTGCTCTTGTAAACATTGCTGGTTGGAGATGCTCGATTGCTCAGTTCCTGAGGTAGTCTGGACTCTTGGCATTACTTTAAAGAAGGCACAGCAGGCCTCCTCTCCTCTGCCGTACAGCACGTCCAACAGGTTCCTCATGCGATCGTGGTCTCCAAGACCCCCGTCACCTCTCACTAAACTCACATCCTCTTCAGTGACAGCACCAGCTTCAAAGAGTAGATCCAGAAGCGATGTCACATGCTTACTCCAAGCTTCAACAAGCTCCACGCGGCTCTCCCGTACCTGTTCACTAAATGGTCCCACAGCCATTTGCAGGACAGTTACACAAAGACGAAAATGTTACCTGTAATGACAAAGAGGGTACACACCTTCAGACATAAAAAGGCATAGGGAACATGTTCATTCAAACATATGTCATGACAAGATGGAATTAAAGGCATGTGAGATTTATTGGCTATGAGAGTCCACTGGAACCTTTCATGCTGTAGTTTCTAATGGCTATCAGTCAGTATGACAGCATTCACTGCACGGCATCTTTGGATTGTTCATCGGAATCTGTCTCTTACGTCAGCACAGCTGAGCACAGGAATATTCAACAAGTCTTGACATCTTATGAAAAAGGCCAGGTGGCAGATTTCAGTGGCACATATGATATCTTATCACAGGCCATTGAGGCCTGTATTCTTTCCTAAAGGAATAGGGCCTACTCAAAAAAAGACTGACTATCTTAGTGTAGGCATACTCTAATTAAGACCTGAAAAGTTGTTAATGGAAAGGGCAAGATGATACTTTTGTGCTAGGAGTCGGAGAATACCTCAATGCAGTAACTTATCAAGAAACTGACTTGGAGTTATAACATACTGGGCTATAAAAACAGCAGCAACAAAAACGCATGTGGAATTTGACAGGAGTGAAAAAAATATGTTGGGGCGTGCCAAAAACATTTATTGACCTGGATGAGGATATTTACTTAATTCATATCAGAACTAATCTTTTATTGTCCTGTAAGTCATGCAAATTGCGCACTGTGTTAAGCTCGTACGCGCGGTGGCTAAAAGAGCGATGCCGGTGTAGCCTAGAGATCGACTAAAGTGGAATCATACCAAGCGAAGTAATATCAGTACGTACCTGGGAAGATGACGGATTAGTAGCCTGTAATTTGGCGGGTAGGCCTATATCAAATAGCTAATGATCCAGTTAATTTCTCAGATCTTCGGTAAAGCAAGCTGTTTTCACGTGAGCGCTTGTTATATTCACAAACTTGACAGCGAACGTTATGATGGACAGGGTGTTCGTCGGCTCTGATGCAATTGTGGAACTCCTCCAAATGGCTGTCGATGTATTTCCCCAATTCTTAGCAAAGATCCACAATTAAGCCGTTTCTATGCTACAACACTCTCCTTCCAAAAATGAGATTTAAATAGGTAGGTAGGGAGGGAGGCCTAATTGGCTATTTTTACAAAATAGGTAGGCCTAGTCTACGCTAAAGTCTTACAAAAAGATAGCAAACCTTTTACTTTCAGTTTCGGATTGCAGCACCTAAAGTAGTCTTAACTTCATTCATAAATTCTGGCATCCAGTATCCAATTATTTCTGCCCAAATTCTCACATAGACGGTCACTATCTCTGCTAACAAAGCAATCCAAGACGAGATGGAAAATGCCTATTATTTAGTGCTTTATTTTTTAAGCTTGAGTTTATAATAGTCAGTGTATACGTTAAGAGTATTTTGTTCAGCTGTATAAATGTGTACACAATGTGAATTTGCTTTTCAATTAGAACCATATAACATATTGTATTTGAAAGGATTGACATATTTTAATAGCCTATGCAGTTTCAGAGCACATTAGGTCAATGATTCCAAACATGTCTGAGAAAAATAAAATGCTGAAAAAAAAAAACTGGTAGAAATGCATTAAACATTTATATCTGAAGGCACAATAGTGTCATTCTACAAAGGAATAAAAAAACACAGTGCCTCCTTTCACTCCTTGTATCTCATCACAGCTTTGCAAGATTACTTATGACAACTGATGAATAAGGAGGTCAGAACAAAACAAAAACATTTAATGCTGTCCTGGCTAATGTCAGTGCAGTGCAGTGGCACATTAGAAGCTGTGATCAGGTCAATCATAACCAAATTTCTGAAAACACAGCTTGGTAATGACAGAGTATGGGTACATGCTCTCAACCTGGGCGTACAAGAGTGTTTGGATCCCTTTTCCAGTTCTTTAAGAGTAGAATGGTCTAAGTATAAGCATTTCTGCTAAGGTTAGAGAATTGTGGGCAAGTACATTTTATATCACTTTCAGAAAGTCCATTAACATTGCATATATATATAATATGGTGCAAATGTTTTGAGTTTCAAAAACTTTTAAATAAATCTTATATTACACAAATAGTATAAAATAATTACAAATAGTGGATTATATTGAATTTGTTGTAAGAGATAAATTGCCTTCTTTTTTATACAAAGTATTCAGATGACAAAAAATATAGTGTTTTTGGTCTTGTTGTTTTTACTCTACAATTAACTTTACATTTGATCCAAAACACCACCACACTGGAGTCATCCTTCACATTAATCCTCATCCGAGAATAACTGGTTCAGAGAAGCTTAACAACAAGCTAAACAGTTATGAATTATGCAGTAGGCTACTAAGCAAGGCAAAACAAAATACAAAGCAATTCTTAGATCACTCCAAGTGCTTCGCCTGAACAAAATGGATATCAGTCAAAACTAAAAGTAAAAAAAATAACATCATGTTTTGTCAAATGTTGGAAAAGATTTGTTAAGTAGAATTTCAATACCTACATACACAAAGCGTTCTTACAGGAATACACAATTTAAACTATATATCTGTGTACACCTTTCTGTCTTTGGTGTAAATCATAGTGCTGAGACTCTGCTTAATCAGAAAGTCATAATACCAAGATGATGTAAATGCTTACCATTGGTACACTTTAAAGTTATATTAATCCAGTGTATTGGTAGAATTACACGGTCTCTTTAAGTGTAGTTGCATGTTGAGATTGCTGTGTTTTTACAGTGAAATACAGGACTATGCAACAAGTTCCCTTTCAGACTCCACATTGTCATACATGCAACATAAATAAGGTAGTGTCTGCTTTAGATAAAGGCACCAGTTTAGGATGACACTGGACAGAAGCCACACTACAGTGCCCTTGTTTCCTCCCCACCTCTCCTTCTCTCCTAAGTATCTACCTTCTGGACGTTACTACTCAGTGTATGTGTCTTCGGACTTTAAAGGGGGAATCCAAGTGACCAACCAGAATTCTGAAACACTGTGAGCTTCCCCACATTTCCAGCTAATTCTTCACTTCGTGCCCTGCACATAGACTTACACCACTTAAGTAATTCCCCTTCAATTACTTTGAACTTATTTGGCAAAAAAAATAAATAAAAATAAACTGCATGTGTACCTCAGACATGGCCATCTTTCTAAACACAACAACTGATCATTTCCCAAATATCCAAACTAACAAAACTAAACAAAAGTGCCTAGACATAGCTTTGTAGTGCATTGTGCACTGAATGCAGAAGCATACAGGGTCAGAAGCTGCATATGTGACAGAAGACAACTGATGAAGCTGAACAGAGAGCAGTGATACAAACTAACAGTTAACCCTGATTATTTCCAATGACTTAGCTGAGGTTATCTCTCTAGCATGTTTCCAATGGATCCCTCTCCCCAAATAAGCAACAGATAAAGAACAGAAAGAATGCAGTAAAACATTGTTATTTCTTGGCTTCAAATATAAAATTATAATATTCAAATGACAACAGTATTAATCCCCCAAAAATATATATATATGTATATATAAACATAAATATTGATTAGTTCGCTTGAAAATTTCACAATTGGAAGCATAATCATTTGCGCTGGCATGTGATTGATGAGGCAGACGAGTTGGTCTGCGGTCGTGATTGGCAGACAGAAGGGTAGATCTGGACAGGAAGTCCAGTGTGGAATCAGGAAGTGCTTAGTAACTGTCATCATCTTGAGTTGAGGCGAGGAGCAGTCTGCAAAACCAAAACCAAAACAATGAATAAATTAAATAAATTAATAAAAACATTAGGTGTTCTTTTCCCATATCATGCATGTCTTCAAAGGCCATGTGTGTCTTTTAAAGATGTGTATTATTTAAAACTCCAAGTCAAACTTACCACAGACAGGTGTCCATTCTTGGCTTTGCCAATGATCAGGTCTGAGCCAGCAGTGAAGTCTATGGTCCCTTCTTTTCCTTGACTCCCTGTGAATGTTATACTGCTGATAAAGAGAGGGAGAGAGGAACAGATAGAGAGAGAGAGAGAGAGAGAGAGAGAGAGAGAGAGAGAGAGGAGAAACCACTTTATTTTCACAAACAGCTCTGTGAATCACTAGAGTACATTAGAACAGTTCATATTGTTAAAAGGATAACCTGGATAACTTTCACTGCACGTGGACTTGACTCCACTTATGCACTACTATCTCCTTGTGCTGTGCTCTTTAAGGTTTCTTCTATGTAGTGTAATAGTTATCCTACTTTGTAAGTCGCTTAGGATAAACACATTTGCTAAATGCATAAATGTAAATGTAAATGTAAATACTGTTGAAAGCAAAACAGAGGGGGGTCCTAAACACTCACCTCCCCGGGTTGATGTTGATGCTGTTTATTTTGTCGGCACAGATCGCCAGTTTTGTCAGAGTCTCAATGACATGATCACTCTGAAGGACCACGTCCCCCTGCATAGGACAACAACAACAACAAAATTAGCTCTTAGTCTAGACCTGTAATTACTTTACATTTTAGACCACATTCCATCTCTTGATGTCAATGCTACTGTTATTTATTTATTTATTTATTTATTTATTGTTATTTATCATTTTATTGATTTGTTTATTCCATGGATAACAAATGACAAAACAAACTAAAAGGTCAGCTTCATAACAAGGCTGGAACAATAGGGACTAGTTCACTCCAGCCTTCAGATGATTCAGTCTCACCTTCTGTTTGTTATCCTCACAGGGCACGTGCAGAACAAAGATGCCATCACTGAGGGAGCTCACAGAGATTCCTGAGGAAAGAGTTATAGGAGACACAGGTGTTATGGTCTCTCATGACATTCTTTCTCCACATGCTATTCCAAGACAACCCACACATCAACTAAACCAGCACACTATAACACACAATAACAGCCTGCCTGTTGTAATCACAAGGAAACGCTTCAGGTATTTGTTCCATATAGTTTGGGATAGGCTTGGTATAACCTGTTACCTTTCAGAGTGGGGTAGTCAATGCGCTGTTTCAGTTTGGCCTCCTCTACGATGATGGCACAGTTTGCCGTGAGGAGGAGCTGCCGGGAACGTGCTTTGTATCCTTTCCTGTCGTACTTGGTCACTGGGACTGCGTACTGTTTGCAGAGACACAATAGAGCTTACTGTTAACCGCACAGAAACAAAACAAAAACAAAGAAAATACACCCCCACAGACACACACCCTCAAACTAGTAAACAGCACAGAATATATAAAGAACTTACTCGTGTTTGGTTTATATACTGTATTCTCCCAATTTAATTTTGATAAGGAGAAGCACTTGTACTTTAACTTACCTTCATCTTCTCGCTTCCCAGAGACTGAAGCACTTTGGGGTTGATGTCCTCTCCATCTAGCCAGAAATAAAGATTTTAAAGTCATGCACACAATTCCATAAATGGCCTGAAAGCCACTAGCATAAGAAATGCAATAAGTGACCTATGATGGGGGAGGCTAGCAAAGCTAATGTACTCACTGAGCCTGGTGCCCACAAAGAGTTTGGGGACGCTCTGGGGGTAGTTATCCTTCTTATCCTTGAAGATCTCACTTGCCACCATTTTCTGCTCCATCTAGAATGTAGATTCACAAGCAAGATGGAGGAGAAACAACAGTGAGTGGTTAGAGAAGAAAATAGAGGGTCTACTTTGCATGCATTTTTTATTTTCTCTTGAACTCACTTGGTGTTTCCATTCTGGGCTAATACTCTTGCAGTACTTCCATACCATGTTCTGCATGCACATTTTGCGCAGGTTCTCTGACGCCTGTTTGAAACGACACAGAATTGGACAAAAGTACAAAGTCAGGTCTTTGTCTGATACACAGGGCCTGCGGCTCAAGGGATTGTGAGTATTCTGTACCTCGGCCAGCGCGGGTGGGGGGGTAGGCCAGCTTTTGTCCAGCACTGACTTGGGCAGGCTCCTGTGGAGTTTCATCAGGAATGAGTAGCGCACATAGTCCAAGAAGTACTCATTCTCTGCGCACCGTGGCTCATGTCTGTAGATAAAGCCCTTGATGAACCTGAGGAGAGGGGAGGAGCAGTGTTTGAGAGGTGGCTTCAGTCAAACCCTTAGATGCTGGTGTCTATAGCATGGATTCCTTAGCCAACAGTGCCATAGGACCCCACTAATTATAGTACAATTTAAATTGTTTCTATCCAGTTTAAAAAATGAAGTCAATATATAGCCAATAACTGCGTGTAAAAAAGGAATTGAAATTTGTCATTGCTGTTTGCTATTAAGTTAATCCCCTGGAGCAGTATGGTCCCAAGTCCACAGTGAAAGCCTGATGAGTCATACGCCTTTGTCCATTTTTTTTTTTAAACAGCTAAACCTCCCACCACGTAAAAGCTGTTAAGTCATTACTGCCAGATGCACAGAAAATGAAAAGTCATTTAGCCTCATACAGGATCCTTACCTCTTTTAAAAATAAAAAAGGCTTTTCTTCTTGTAATAGGTTGGAACAGTTCCCTATATAAAAGGAAGTCCTCATCTCAACATTATGTCACATGTTGGGACATTTGATTAGATACACGCAAACATATTTGTTACCATTACAGCTCCTGTGGTAAATTACTGTGGGATTTCAATCAGCGTTGCCCTTTAGGATACTTTTTGCAAGCTAGGGGATATGCACACTATTTTTGGGACAATGTGAATTCTATTTATTATTATATTATTATTATTATCTTCCAGAGCTATTAGCAAGCCACCTCCAATGGCACTCGTGTCATTATGCATGGATGCCTTGAACACGGCTTCTTTTTTATTTCAGATGAATCCAACTCAGAAATATATGTCTCCCAAAGCAGTGTTAAAGAACATAATTCTACTGGATGTGAAGTAGGCGCACGCACTTGCGGATGGTGTCGGCGGCCTGCCTCCTGCGCTGGGCTCTCCGGCGGGCCAGCATTCCCCTCCACCACGCCTGGATTGCGATGGCTGCAGGGTCACATGTCAGATAGAGTCAAGTGGACTGGCATTACAGGAAACTGTCTCACAGCAACGCAGTGATGCAATAGTAACATGTGATAAAAAGTAAGAAGAAGCTGAAATCACACACCAGAGTTTCTCAGTTTGCGGTACTTGGTCTTTTGGCTGTAGCCCTTCCAGCCTGCCTGCAGTTTGGTAGCTTAAAAAAAAGCATAAAACATTTGTTCATAAATATGATTGGAGCATAATCCTTCATTATACTCATTTATTATAAATTCAGTCGGACAATACAGTTAGTAGACTGATCAACAAACCTACCTATACTGTGTTTCCTTGTTTCCAATGCTTCCTCGGTGGCAAACAGAGTCTTTGGGAATCGGATGAAGATCTTAGACCTGTGGAGGCAGGAATGTAATGAGGATCACAGCGCCTACTAAATGTCACTGTAGGACATTTGTTGGATGTGTCCGGTTGCCCTTTGTTACTGCAGAAGCAGAATGGGCTACATAAGCCATCCAATGGCTGATCTCCTTTCCTGATGACCAACCTGCCCAGTTTGTATTCCTCAGGCTTGTAGCCCAGGTGTTTGACCAGTGTGGACACTCCATCCACTAGACGGCCGTTCCAGCTGGGCCAGGTATCTGGACACAGGGGCTTGTATCTAGAGTGAAGAGAAGGGAACAGTGCAGAATTACATTTATATTTAATATAAATTTAAAAATATATATAAGCCATCATCAAATATTAGGAAAATTGAACAATATATATATTTTTTAAATCATGTACATGAACATACTTCATATATAGTCAGTTTATTCAAGTACTTTTATGGTGCATTGTTCAGATGCAGAAGTGTACCTCTGCAGGAAGATCTCATAGCGACGGCGGTATGCAAATCCAGCTCTTCTCACCCTCAGGTTCTCCATGAGACCCAGGTACTTCACCTGGTGCCTGATCAGAACCTCATCAAAACGACCTAGCAGAACAACAAAAACGGTCTCATCAACTCTGGGGTAAGATAAAAAAAAAAAAAAAACTCAACAAAACAACCAGGCAGAACCACACACAGGCTCTCATTAACACTGGGGCAACAAGAAGAAGTCATCAGGACTGAGCAGAAGCACATACAGGGACTCCTCAACACATCAATGCAACAAGGAAAACACAGAAGGATAAAACACACGCAAATATGACCTCATGTTCCCAGACTAAAATGTGTTTGTGTGTGTGTATGTGTGTGTCTTTTACTAAGAGAGACTGTGTGTTTTAGTGAGAGAGTTGAATTACAGTGAGATTCCCCAGCAAGAGAACACTATTTACCATGAAGAATGAATATAAATATTTACACACTTCATTATGCTATCTCATAAACAGCTTTGGCTTTATGTCCAGAATAGCATTGGAATGTTTATATCCATCAACCACTACTGTAAATTTAAATTACTGTAAGTCGTTATGTGTCCACAATACAAATACAGCAGCTATCAGCGGCATCATAGATACCAGTACTGAATGAGCATTTGTTCAGAAAAAAATATTAGTCAGTGAAACAGTGACACAAAGAAAACACTCTGTTCGTGTTATGGCCGAGAGCATCTCTATTCCCTGTACAATTTCTAACACCCCACAATCAACTCTGACAATACCTTCCAAAACCTAACCTACAATGGGTGTGATCAAATGCATCAGAAATAAACAGAAATTATGCACAAAGAAAAATATTATGCTTTTATCACCATGTATACATTGTTTGTTATTACTATATAAATAAACACCCATGTATATTAATTATATATGAAATCACTTTTGCTGGAAAGCTTCTGAATGTTCAGTGTCCCAGTCCCGCTAACGTACCTGCTTGTTTGGCATCGTTGGGCTTGATGCAGCGCACGTACGACGGCTCCTTCGACATCAGAATTTCCATCAACTTGGCCAGGCTGTTCTTGAACTGAGTGGCCGTCTGCAGGCAGCAACAGCACACAAGCACAAGCCAGTGAAACACAACGACACAGAGAGAGGCAGAGAGAAGGACAGCGAGTCACAAACAGAGAGAGAGACACAGAAAGAGGGAGAGAAGAAGTGACTGGGGGGGGAGAACACGGGTCCTAGTGTGCAGGTCTGACCAGGCGCTGACAGCGTTGTTTGGATGGAGGGGGGTAGGGTGGGGGGCGCCTGGTCGTCAACAATGCCCACAAACAGTCAACAAGAGCGGGCCACCCACGGCCGGCCAATGGGCTGTGGCACAGTGGGAGCCGGGGAGGTTCGGGGCCAGCTGGGAAACAGTGAGCGGAGTGTCAAGGGCACCCGAGAGTCAGGGCATTCTTTGGGCCGTGGGCCACCGGCCGGCGGGGCCCGGGGAGAGATTCCCCGAGTATCACCACATCTGATGCCATGCACAGAGGCGTGGATATGGGCCAGCGAGACTGGCGGGAGGTTGGTTTGAAAACAAGCAGGCTGTGAAGAGTGAAACAAAGACAAGAAAAAAAAAAGCGAGCTGGTTCTCACCGTCTCAGGCCGCTTCTTGTCGGTCAGCTCCTCCTTGTTGAAGCACTGGGTGAGGATCTTGTTCTCTGACCGGCACATAACCTGGCAGCACACAGACACAACACAGATGAAAATCATAACAACCACAAGGGCCTCTTATTAGCAAATAGCACAGCAAGGCCAGAATGTGTTCCTTTGACATCTTCTCTTCCTGATTGGGCTTACCTCCTTTAGGTTCCTGAACAGGAGGTCATTGTTTTTGTCAAGGAAACCTTAGAATAGAACAAAGAGAAAACTGATTACTAAGAGAAAAAAATATGAATATTTCTGGTGTTTTTGTTCTCCTACTAGAGCTGTATAAATAATATCTTTGGTGTTTTTGGATCATGCCTACTGTATAAAAAAATAAATGACATTTTAGTTTAAACTAATAATTATTATTATGACTGATTTTTGGTTGTAATCAAATGGCCCTCCTGCCTCTGAGCCATCTGCTGTAACCTCCTGCGACCTCTCACCATTCACATTGTAGTTAACCTCTCCAGCATAGTGTTGCAGTCTGAACTCTTCCCGACCCATGACCTTCCGGGTTTTTCCGTCGGCAAGCTTATGACTAGAAAAAGTGCGCGCACACACACACACAGACACACACACACACACACACACAAAACCCATTAATCCAGCTCCTGTATTATCTAAGCTTCTTAACAGGATGTTTTTTCATAGATAAGATTTTAGATTAGCGCCCAGTTATAAGTGTGACAAACACACACACACAGGCAAATCTAGTGTGCGTCCAGTGGAGTGGGGTTGGGTTGGGTCTGGGACTCACGTTACAAAATGAGCATGTCCCCCTACGGTTTCCTCCAGCTTCTCCAGGAAGGTGATATCTGTGGCATCTCCAGGCCTGAGGCACTCCTCGTCCTGAAGGACACAAGGAGAAGCAGTGGAGGTGGGAGAGAGAGAGAGAAAGAGGGAGGGAGAGTAGAGAAAGGTCAAACAAAAAGAGAAGTAGACAAAGCACAGAGAAGAAGAAAGAGGGAAGTGAAACCAGGGCCGACAGAACTTAGGATATGTGCCCACTTAAAAAAAATGAGCAGGCAAATAAATAAATAAGTGAATAAATAATAAATGAATAAATAAAAACTAAGAAACTTGACCTTCTTTTCTTACCAAAATAGAAATGATGCCTTTGAATTTCTCTTCCACCAGATCACAGATGATTTTGTTGTTGAAATATTGCACGGGCTCCCACTGTCACAGGAGAGAAAAACAACAACAAGCAGACAGAGTTCATTACTGCATCTGTAATTGAATGATAAATATTTATCACTGTTAAAATTGTCATGGCTATAAAAACCAGACATTTTCAGAATGTGAGGAATCCCCCCCTCTGATGCATTCTGATCCCACTCTAGACATGGGGGGGTCACCAAACAAACCCTCCTTTTATCGGTGGCCCGGGCAGAGATGTTTTTAGAGTGCGTTTGAGAGCGGTTTGGCATTTCCATACAAACGACACAGAACAGGACCCACTTCACACATCAGATCATAATGTGTTCTTTGACTGGACACACACGACACATAGTGGCTTGGCCCCCACTCCCCAACGTCATGGATAATCAACGTTGTCTGCCCCACACACCCTCTTATATATTGTGTTAGGATGACCACTGCTATCCCATAATATATGCCAACAATGCAAGCCATACGTGTTTGGGGAGCAAAGTGTTATGTATGAGAGGAACTACACATTCACAGGATACTATACTAAGTGAAATACTATGACATAGCTGTAACGTGCATCAATGCCTACAACAAGGCTGGCCTAATGTATAGTAACCTTTCCTGTGATTTAAATCAAACTAAACTGAATATTTTCCATACATCTTCATACTTTTTTCATATCGTACAGCCCAGATAGAACGTAATGTTTCTGAAATTCTACATAATCTTTGAGGACTTACAACGTCACAGTATTCTGCATCAATCTACAATATAAATATTACAAATACAAGGTGTGAAATGAAATGCCCCATGCGGTACAGACTGAAAACATTAATTCATTTGTGTGTGTGTGTGTGTGTGTGTTTGTGTGTGTGTGTGTGTATGTGTTTGTGTATGTGTTAAAGCTGGCATGCATGAGGTAATTATAGCTGTGATAGCTGTGTACATGACACAGCAGACCAGGGCTAATTAGTAAATGACTCATGCATTAGGTGACACACAGGGGAACACTTACTCACTGGTGCTATGATTGTGTGTTAAATAAGAGAGTTAAGAGCTTTGGGTTTATATACTTTGTTAAAGCAGCACCAATGAGTTTTGAAAATCACACTCTCTACAGATTTGAACAGAAGCTTGCCATAAGGCAAGTCAGTTATAGTTTTACTTGAACTGCAGATCGCTACCCAATTGGGCAAACTGTATTAAACGGTATTAAAGCCAATAGAGGGCTGCAAAGCAAATGCAGCAAGTATCGTTCACTTTGTTACGAGTTGATGGACCACCGAAACAATTTTAAACACATTATTTAAAGGTTTTAAAAGGTCTTTGGTGCTGCTTTAAGACAGCTTTGAGTTTATTAATATTATACCATTTTAATAATAAACATACTTGGATATAGTGATGTAAGGTAGGGTGCAAAGGATGGTCAAGTAGCTTATTTATTTGTGAGTAAGACAAATGATTCAGTGCTATACATGTGTGTGTGTGTGTACTGTGTAGAGCCCAAACCTTGATGGGGTACTGGTACTGCTGTGTGTGTGTGTGTGTGTGTGTATGTGTGTGTATGTGTGTGTGTGTGTGTGAGTGTGTGTGTACAGGACAGATGAGGTGTGGGTGTGAGAGAGAATGAAAGAGTGTATGTGTGAACCCTCACCGTGATTCCTTCTGCCTCGTACTCATCCTGCTCAGACTTCAGAGTGAGCTCAATGAACAGCTGCTGGAGTTTCTCATTGCAATAGTTGATGCAGAACTGCTCAAAGCTACAGAAAAGGCACAACAGACAGAAGTGAGGCACAAGTAAACATCTGTGGCAACTGCAAATCAAAGTAAATTCAAGTTTACCCAAATCACATTCATTCAATTTATGTTTATTCAGGCTGTCCACAACAAAATTCAACATATTTTTGACTCAAGACTTTGAGATGATCTATTGTACCTGTTGTTCTGGAAGACTTCGAAACCGTAGATGTCCAGGAGACCAATTACAGATGCATTCTTGCTTGTGTGCTGTGAGTCATCCTGCAAAATGTGCCACTGAGTCAACAAAAGAGCAATTCTCCCCTTCAAAAGAGCCATTCAGAGATTGCATCTTTCCCAGGCCCCACAGCTGTAGTTTCGAAGTACGACCAGTTGGGGGAGCCAAATATCAATGTTGGTGGAAGAGCAGCTTAAGGCTATCAGGATTGTTACTGACTTCTCCTTGAGCTGTGGCAGAAGCCAAGCCCCAGTCTCACTGGACTGCCATACAGGGGAAGGGGAGAGAGTGGACGCGTGTGTGTGTGTGTGTGTGTGTGTGTGTGTGTGTGTGTGTGATATTATTTCGAGAGTGATGTACCCACACTCTAATGGACAAATAATGAGCAGTGGGGGGACTGGACATTGGAAGCTGTCTGGCAGGAGATGCTAACCTGATCTGTCCGTCCACCAGTGAGAGGTCAGTGAAAGGGGAGGGGAAACTGAGACACACTGGAGGAGGCGTGTTGGAAGGGCAAGGGTCTCTAGTGGTAAAGGTGCTGCGAGCGTACCTTGAACGCCAGGGAGTCGTTGATCTTGTTGACCAGCCAGGAGAAGGTGCGGCCGTACACAGCCTTGGAGAGGGCATCGCGAGCAGCCGCAGCCTGCTCCTGGTTCAAAGGACTCATCAGCTGTGACACACACACACACACACACACAGACAGACAGAGACAAACACACACACACAAACACACACACACACCGGAAAACACCTATTGTTACACACACTTCACGCATTGACATGAAAGAATGTCGATGTGTGACAGCCACACCCTGTAGGAATGCATGGCTGCTGCAAGCCCTCATGGCTGCTTCTGCTGCCGCTGCAATCCGAGAGCTGACAGCTGCTTACATACCTCCTCGCCTTTGGCAATGATCTTCTTATGGGTGAGAGCCTCCCTCAGCACTGCAACATCCACTCCTATCAGCTACGACAGCCAAAAAAAAGGGAGACTTGTTATACAGACAGCAGCAGGACACTGTCTAGTGGAGTTCTAGTGGAGTGGCATTCCTAACAGGGCTCCAGACAGACAGGCACATGGGCGTCAGAAGAACTTGTGTCTGGTGCCACAGATCATTGACACACTGGTGCCCCGCCAATCTTGACAGTTGCCTCACAGATTTCAGAAGGAAACTTTCAATGCTCCGGCTTCATCTCAAGCAAGCCTGTATGGACAACTAGGACACAGTGGCCCAAATTTCTGGGCTGACCTGTGCATGGACTACTTCTAAACTGACCTCGACCTTAGGGTTGTGTTTAGGCTGCAGCTGAATTATGTGCAGATAACAAAAGTCTGAGTGAATGAGCACAAGTCAATGTGAACAGTTCAGTGTGGAGCTCTGCTTCAATGGAGGAGTTGGACTCGTGTGTTGTGTGTATTACCCTGGACATGTATTTGATCTGCGACTCGGACGTGATCCACGCATTCCCGCTCTCCTCGGCTCCAAACTGCACATTCCCCAGGTGAAGCACGCTGGCAATAATGTTGAGCAGCTCCTGCAGGGAGACGGAGCAAACAGGGGCGGTGGAGAGAAGGAGGAGGAGGACAGAGAGATAGATGGGTGGAGAGGTTGGAGGAGGTGGGGAGACGTGGGCGGAGGGGGGTAAAGAGCACAGATAGGGAGGGCCGAAAAATACACAGGCAGATCAAAAGGTGCAGATAAGATAGCAGTAATTTTACGCCTGTGTTGGCTAATGCTTTATAACCGTGTTACATGGCAGTGTGTTTGGCTAGGGAGGAGACTAGTCATGATGCTATCACAGCGAGCATAATCAGCTCCTCTTCCTCTGGGCATCTCAGAGGCACTTGGAATGGCCTCTAAACCCAGCCCAAGGGCGGCCCAAACCCGACCCTAGCCCTCAGAACAGTCTCCTTCTCAAACACCGAGCTCTGACCTCCCTCACTGAGGATCAGCACATGTCAATGCTCCCTTGAGAGAAGGGACAAAGGGTGGGGGTTGGGGGTTGGGTTTATGTCTGTGTCGTCTTAGAATCTCTTGTTAGCAGACAGGCAACAAACACACACACACACACACACACACACACACGCAAGCACCCACTGTATATGCACAGTGTACAACAGACCCACTTAAACACAATAAAAGGTCATGACCATGCATGGACATCCACACAAAAATAATATAGGCCACACACACACACACACACACACACACACACACACACACACACA
>JAGFZM010002304.1:101967-116251 GCA_017657215.1 Limnothrissa miodon
CACACACACACACACACACACACACACACACACACACACACACAGCCCTGCAGAATATGTTTTGTCCAATAAATATGAAGCAGAATGTTCTAGTAGGGGGGGGGCGTCTCTTACCTCCACCTCATCCTCGTTAAAGCCGATGACAGTCAGTGCCTTCGTCACCATCTTCCAGTCGCTGCGGTCGTTGATGGAGCTCACCTTGGGGCAGTTTCCCTAAAGAAGCACACCCCCACCCCCAAACGCACATTACTGTCTGCATTGTACCATCACCATTGGATATACAAACATGAGTGTAGATAACAATGTCAACCAATGCTGCCGTCTTGCTGATTAGGTCTCTGGTTAGTGTGATCTGCTTTTTAGTCACTGTGCATTGTCTAGCACATTCACACTACATGAGCAGGACAGCTCAAAATGAGTCATGAAGCTCAATAGTCTGACTCGGTCGTAGCCACTTTCACACACGTCTGCACTCCTTCTTGCACGGGTAACTGCTAGACTTGCATCACATAATGAAAGCTGCAAGTATGAGCAATGAATTCCCATGTGTAAGAGAAAGGGTGTGTGCGTTGAGTGAGTAAATGAACTGAGGGACACCCATTCTGTATGTTGGGAGAGTGAGAATGGTATGTATGGGAAGGGTAGTTTTTTTTGTTATCAAATCAGCAAGGTTAATAGTCCTTGATGTGCGACTGATTGTCGTCTAGGGTTAGTCAGTCTGGATTATAGTGTGTGTGTGTGTGTGTGTGTGTGTGCGTCTCTGTGTGTGTGTCTGTGTGAGAGAGAGTGTGTGTGAGTGAGTGAGTGAGTGAGAGGTTGGTGAGAGGTTGGTGCTGAAGACAAACATTAACCTGTGGAGCATTTAGGTGAGAATGTATGTATGTATGTATGTATGTGTGTGTGTTTGTAAGTGTGTGTGTGTGTGTGAGTGTGTGTGTGAGAGAGTGAGAGAGAGAGCGAGAGAAGGAAAGGGAGGGAGAGAGAAAGAGAGAGAGCAAGAGAGAGAGAGAGAGAGAGAGAGAGAGGGAAAGGGAGGGAGAGAGAAAGAGAGAGAGCGCGAGATAGAGAGAGAGAGAGAGTGAAAGATTGAGATTTACATGGAAATCTGCCCTGGTGGAGGCTGCCTAGTGGATAAGGTCTCTAGGAACGAGAGCTCTTCCTGGGGAAACTCCCCCAGGGTCAGAGGAGACAGGAGGACTGATCCATACTTCCTCCATTAAAACAGCAAGGGGGGAGGGAGACCTGTGTGTGTGTGTGTGTGTGTGTGTGTGTGTGTGTGTCTGTGTGTGTATGTATGTGTTTATTCTGATCCCTCAATGTGTCTGAATCATAAACATGTGTTGGTTCTGCTATGCATGCATGTGTGTGTGTGTGGGTGTAAATGTGTATGTTTGTGTATGCATATTTATGTATGCATGTCTGTGTATGTTTGTGTATGCATGTGTGAGTGTGTGAGTGTGTCTAAGTGTAGAACCCAAAACCTTGATAAAGTACTGGTACTGCTGTGTGTTGAGAGTGTGTTGACTGTGTGTGGAGTGTGCATGTGTGTGTGTGTGCATGTGTGTGTGTGTGCATGTGTGTGTGTGTGTGTGTGTGTGTAGAGCCCAAACCTTGATGAGGTACTGGTACTGCTGTTTGTTGAGTGTGTGTGTGTGTGTGGTTGTGTGGAGCCCAAACCATGATGAGGTACTGGTACTGCTGTGTGTGTGTGTGTGTGTGTGTGTGTATATATAGAGCCCAAACCTTGATGAGGTACTGGTACTGCTGTGTGTTGCGCTCCAGGCCCAGCCTCCGCAGCAGGTCCTCCTCGCCGCCCTCGATCAGCTGGTAGAAGATGTGGAAGTTGCGCTCGCCGTGGCTCTGGTGCACCACGCGCGACTTCTCCAGCAGGTAGTTGAGGATGTGGCCGCCCACCGGGGCCCCCTGCCACGGCCGCGGGAAGAAGGGAGACGAGGCAGACGAGGAGGAGAAGGAAGGGGAACGAGAGGAACGAGTGATGCAGGGGTACTGGGGTAGAATGGCATTGTGCAAAAATACAAGCAGGGGCAGAAGAACCCAACCCCCATGCATAGGTCCCATATCATGCACCATTAATACATTGAAGGAGGAACAACCACATATCATGGGTATATATTAAAGGGAAAACAGGGTGATGAAAAGTAAGTATTTATAAACACAGAAGTCCTGCTCGTACAAACAGACGAGACACAATTAACGAGTAGCGTGACTCGCTCACCTTGAAGTCAAACTGGATGTCCATGTACTTTCCGAAGCGGCTGGAGTTGTCATTGCGCAGCGTTTTAGCGTTCCCGAAAGCCTGCGGAAACAGGCAGGGAGAAAAACAGAGGAGATCAAATAAAGATGAATACCAGGTACGGCACCGTGGGCCCGGGAGCAGACAGAGGACCTGCTGCGTCCTTCCCAGACACGGGGGCCAGATCACAGAGGGCGCAGCTCCGCTCACACCTCCGCGCACATCTGCCAGACATCTGGAGGCCACCGTGGCGTAGCCACAACACACGGAGGCTGCATCCGCCCACCCGCCCGACTGCCTGACTGACGGCCTCAACACCACCCTCCCGCCCCCCCCTCCCTTCGGCCCGCCACCCCGCCGTGACATTCTCAGACATCCTGCCCCTGTACTGTAATTTGTGTGTGTGTCTGCACTGTACAGTACACAACACCCCTTCCCCCAGCCCTGTACACTGTTTAAGACCTGCTCCTGGTCATTAACGGCATAGTGTGAGACAAGGTCGTTTAGGCAGTGAGCGAAGACTGCATGCAGCTGCCTAGACATGGCCTGAAGGGGAAGGGCTGCAGAGATGTTTGTCTGTGTTCTTAATGTATGAGTGTGTGTAAGTGTGTGTGTGTGTGTGTGTGTGTGTGTGTGTGTGTGAAATGTGTGAGTGTGTGTGTGTTTGAGGTACATTCGAGTGGATCCTACCGAGACATGCATTCAGAAGCATGCACAGCTATGCAACAACAAAACAGTCTTTGGTGACTTATTTTAGACTAAACACATTTGAAATAATAGTATGCTCCATTTCAGCATTTGCCATTTGACTTTTCTTTAACCCAGCATGTTATTACTGACTGTATAATCCTAATTTATATGTGTCGTAAATTATTAAGTCTCATATGACAATATTCAGTGAATATTTTCTTTAAAATTTCCCAGTTGAGCGGTTAATA
This sequence comes from Limnothrissa miodon, assembly GCA_017657215.1. Taxonomy (NCBI): domain Eukaryota; kingdom Metazoa; phylum Chordata; class Actinopteri; order Clupeiformes; family Clupeidae; genus Limnothrissa; species Limnothrissa miodon. Next base: position 105,160 of record JAGFZM010002304.1, read on the forward strand.
AGTATTAATAAATAGATAAATAAAAAAATGTGGCCAGGATTGTTTACCTCTAGGACGGGATTAGACTGCAGAAGTCGGTCCTTGACTGTCTGCACTTGCTCGCTGGCGGGACAGGTGATGGCATAGTACTGCAGCACCTTCTTGGAGGCCTCCGTCTTGCCTGCTCCGCTCTCCCCAGAGATGAGAATGCACTGGTCCTTCCGCTCGGTGCGCATGGAGCGGTAGGCATTATCCGACACAGCGTAGCTGAGGAGACAGACGGACCAGAGTGAACAACAGAAAGGAATCTGTATAACCTAAGGTATCTAAACAACTGAGGTGCCAAACCACACACTTTAAGCATGACTGTGGCAATTTGGCTCAATGAAACCAAGAATATTAACTTCATCAGGATCACAACTGAGAAATTATCTAGTGTTTGAGTCTTTTCTAAATCATTGTCTACTGTTTTATGTAGAGCATACCGAGTTGCCCTGGGCAGGAAGTGCTCTTTAAAATTCCACTGCCATTCATTCATTCATTCATTCATTCATTCATTCATTCATTCATTCATTCATTCAATCATTCAATTATTCACCTTTCATTCATTTATTCTTCATTCAAATGTTCATTCGTTCCTGCGCTGGAGATTATATAATTTGGTCACACGCAGGTCTTGTTGGGAAAGGCCAACTGCATTGCCAGTTCATGCGGCTGTGGGCACATTTAGCTACATGTATGTATGAGGTCTGTGCCATGCTTATCTGGGCTTGGCTTGGCTGGATAGGGCAAACAGTGCAGAGAATGAGAGCCTGCTTCTGTCCATCAGGCTGACTGGGGGTCTGGGAGCCTCACTGGAAGTGGGCATACCAGTGACAGGGATTTTGTTTTTTCAGGCCCCTGCGCTGCGTCACTGTAAGCTGAGATAGACGCCCAGCTAGTGGCAGCTCATGCACAGAGCCCCATCTCGGACTATGAGAGGGCCATCTCCCTTTACAAGCCCTCTGGAGGCACCTTCAAGGCTCAACCCTGAAACCAGCAGCATAAGAATAAAAACCTGAACCTTCAGCCAATTTGGACAGACTAAAAATAGTGCAGGTGTGTTTGTGTGTGTGTGTGTGTGTGTGTGTAAGAACATACTAGCCAGGTCTTGGGAGTCTAGGGGAGCTCATGGCAAAGACTGCCTCATGCATTCCGCGACCACACTGGTCAGCAAGTTCAAATATTCCAAAGGAATTCCCATATCTCTTAGCAACGTCTACAACAGGCCGTGCAAACATGGTGCCCATGCATCAAGCCAACTGTTTGTCCACTCGATAGCGATTACATAAGCAGACAGACTCCCCTCCACACTCCAGCAAGGCTCGCTCACTGACTCACTCACATGTGGGGGGAGACCTCGTAGAAGTTGACTCCCCGGTATCGCTCCATGTGCTGCTTGGTGTAGATTTCCAGGTCCTTGTACGGGTTCACCGACACCAATACTGAGCCAATGTACGTCTGCAGGGGGTGAAGGGAGCGGGAGTGAGGTGGGCATACACACACACACACACACACACACACACACAAACACAAACACAAAGATAAGACACACAGACACACATGCACATGCACACTCACACGTACAAAGTGGGAGAGAGAGAACATCTGTTTTTAATGTTTTTTCTTTTTCAGTTTTTTTTTTGCTGGTTGCTGACTGATTGAAGAGAAGCACAACTGGATGCAAACTTGGAAAAACCCATCAATGATGACCCTGCACACTCACCGACAACTACAGTAAAACCCACAGCTCCAGCCCCTCCTTATTCTATCCTCAAACAACCCAGCCCAACCCAACCTGAAAAGGTGTTCCTGTGCACTGTTTGTGGACGTTACTTACGTAGATGAGGTTCTCTTTGAACCTCTTGCGCAGGTTCTCGATGAAGGCCACCTCGCTGGTGTGGTTCTCCAGCAGAACAAAGTCCTGCACACCCACCCGGTCTCTGGCTGTTAGGGCGCTCTCCATCATTGCCCGCACCCCGTCTGCGCCAACCGCCTGAGGGATAGAGAGAGAGAGAGGGAGAGAGAGAGAAGGAGTGATAGACAGAAAGAGGAGAGAGAAAGCGCAGCTGTCAAAACACAAACTCTCAGAGACTCACCGACAACAGGCACTGCCCCCACAGAGCAGGTGACTGATATTTTCTAAGCTGTTGGCTGCTGCAAAGTGCTTCAATATGTCTTCAAAGTGGCTCTGACAGTGCACAACAGGTCCTCCTGTTTGCCGTCTGACTGCAAGTGCTTACGAGACGAGACGTTACGGCACAGCCAAGCTGCCCACCAGACACTCAGTGTGGCAGGTTAAACATGCTCAAGGGAACATGTTTGCTTAACGGCACACGCCGCGTGAATAACTTAACACAAAAAATGACAAGCACCAGCTCCGGCCTTTGTTTTCCAAAAGGTGACAACAAACGTCAAACGACAAACAAAAAAAAAAAAGAAAAAAAAAAAAGTCGCACCTTCATATCCCATCAATGGCACTGCCCGGGACAGATGTGCAACACCACCCAGAGAGTAATGTTTTCTCTTTTGCTTTGCGGGAGAGAGATGCAAGCTGAGCTAGAGTCAGAGAATGCACTTACAGACGGGATGTCATCCATGCCCTTGAAGAAGCTGCCCTTTTCCACAATGGAGCTTTGTGTTTTGCGCAACAGGTCTCCCAGTTTGCTTAGATCCATGGCCCCGGTTTTAACTTGTTGTTTTTTTTTCCTCCCTCCCCCCTTCCAACGGCAAAAACTTTCCTCTTGAGCCAAAAGTGAGCGGAGAGGATGTCGTCAACGCAGGGATGCGTGTGTGTGTATATGTGTGTGGAAAGTGTCTGTCCCTGCACGCGCGTTCTCTTGCCACACACCGACACGCACACGCACTCTTGCTCTCTCGCACACACACTGACACCCTTCACGTTAATGAAGACTTCTTTGTACTACGGGCGACAGAGGATTTACTGTAATGGTGTTCCTCCAAACAACAACGCGCAGGGATGAACACAGCAGCAGATGCAGAGAAAAACACACACACACACAGTTTCTCTTTATCTCTCACTCTCTCTCTCTCTTTCTCTCTCTCATGCACACACACACAGACAAATAGGCCAATATTCTGCAGCCAAATGTGAACACAACAGCTGCACATGCTGTTGTTTTGTTATTGACACAGCAGACCTGTGTGTCTGGGGAGTGGCAGCACACCTGAGAAAGAGCTTTAATTAACAAGAGCAACAAGGCAACTTCAGCACCGGTGGCTAGAGCACCTCCTCACTCGAGCACAAAGAGGAGGAGGAGGAGAAGGGGGGTGGGGTGGAATGGAGGGAGAGTGGATGGGGAGGTGGCAGATGAGAGGGCAGGAGGCAGGGAAAACACAGGGAATGAATGGAACGGAGGCAGCAGAGCAGCGGAATAGTCCGGTGCCAGGAAGTGACTGCGCTCTTTCTGTCCCTCTCATTCCTCATTACCATCATCCTCATCATCACACTGATGGCTTGCAGCGGCGCCACTGTTAGTGACTCTCTCACTCCTGCTTTAATGTTCCAGAGACAACTCCCCTCCACTCATCGCACAGGCCTTTTTAATATCGCCTTTATTGTCACACTCCTAAGTCATCAGACTCCTCTCAGCACCACTCCTCCCATCCAATCCTTCCCTCCCTCCCTCCCCTCTCTCTCTCTCTCTCTCTGGCTCTAACTAAAAGAATCACAAATGTTCAGGAAATGTTCCTCTTTGTGGTTACTGCTAAACAAATGATTTGTCATGTAGACATTACCTATAGAAATGATTATTTCCGGACCAGACGGAGCTCAAAGCGCACCCTGCTGTCCACTGTTGCCTCTACGGGTGCTCTGTGTTACATAAGCAGACAGAGATCGGAACACACTTCTATCTAGGGATTTCTGGCTGAGTAAAAGTCAGCCTTTTTAATGGAGGTCTAATGCCAGCTTGAGTGGCACTGGCTGTTTTAGATGACAGATTTATGCTGCTCCCCCATTCTAAAGACCAAAGACAAATGTGTGATTATATTTGATTTCAATGATTATGTCATAAGCTTGTGCGCTGCTAAGATGACAGGTGCAGCAGAGAACAAACCGAATCACCTAAACAAGGGCTTTGTTTGATTAAGCGATTACTTAGGTGATTACACAAGCTTATGTACGTGGCTGGGTTTCTACAAAGACCTGTTGCTACTGGTGGTAAGCAAAGACGTAGGGGTGGGCAATATAGTCTAAAATTTATATTGCGATATATTTTGAACCATAGACGGCAGATGATATATATCACGGTATACTTTGGTATGTAACTTACAGCATAACAGTTTCTTAATGGTTACCATAGCACAAAGTCAATATGTACAACAGTTGTTTAGTCATCGTTCGGAGGTTATATTGGACTCTCAAATTCACACAGAAGTAAACTCTTAAGCTGCATTTGAGTCAGGCAGTAGCTGTTCAATTTATAGGCTCTTACAGTTTCGTTGTAAGAATGAAAAGGTACTATCAATAAGATGAAGCTACAGGTCAACATTTTTTCACATGGTTGAGGAAACGCAATGATCCTATCACGGTATGGCGATATGGCCCAAAATCTCTATCATTGGCAAAATTCATATTGCATACGGTATATATCGTCTATATTGCCCACCCCTACAAAGACGTCACACAGTATTCAAAGCAGAGGTTCCTGTTCATCTCCACTATTAGTCAAATGCTGGGGAGAGCCAGGTGCAGCAGAGGTTCCACTTTAGTGACTCATCTCCACAGTCACCTGTCAATTGAGGTGTGTCTGTGTTTGTGTGTGTGTGTGTGTGTGTGTGTGTGTGTGTGCATGTATGTGTGTCTTATGAGTTGTTTTGTGTGTGAGAAAGGGGTGTTCTTTCCAATGCTTTTACTGTCTCTCTCTCTCACACACACACAAACAAATATACACACACACACACACACACACACCTCATCTCTTCTCACATCTCTGCGAGTGGCCACTCTCCCAGGCCTCATAACCCTTGTCTTGTTAGGGAAGGTTTCGTCATCCAGGCATCCTCGGTTGGTCACATAAAACCGACAAGGACGTGTTGAAAGCGATCACAGTGGCACACTACAAAAACAACCACCGCTGCCAAGGGCCCTTGCAAATGCAACCGTAGTCCCCTAACAAGAGAGGAAGCTCTTGTTTCTCACCGAGCCCTCGCACCTCCTTTTCCAAACAGAATTCTCGGAGCTCCTGCTCCATTACTTCATTGTTCCCATGTTGGGTCTTTATAGTTGGGTCTTCCTGCTCCCACCCCAGCCAACCCGGCGTTCCCCATCCGGCATCCATGTGGCCCCCAGGCCGGCACCCCCCAGTGCTTACCTAGGCCTGCACTCAGCCTGGCCCTGCCATGCGCTCACACTTTCCAGATCCTGGGGACTGTGCAGCAAACAAAGGAGCCGGGGAAAGAGAGACAACCCTAGCGAACAGGCTGGCCCTGCACAGCAGAGCTGCACACACACACACACACACACACGCACACACACACACACGACTTCTATGGCATGCCTCTTTATCACGCTTGGCAACTCTCTGGGAATCTTTTCTGTCCATCTCTTTCTCACTCCTTTCGCCCCCTTCAATCTGTTTCTTTGGCTCTTCATCCATCTCACCCTTTCCTTACTCTTCCTTTCCTCTGTTTTTTCATTTCCCAACATTTCCCTCTAATTGCCCAAAGTTATCTTTGTCAATGGGCTTTTCTCAACACTGACATTTCGCGTCTCGTCTCTCCTCTCCTCCCAACTGTGGTCCCCTGTCCTCCTCAGGAGAACGTGAGGCCCAGCTGGGTCGGCTGAGACTGAGGGAGTGAGCTAAACTGCAAACAATGCTTGCTCTTTGGGCTTTGACCTTCCTGCAGCCACATGCACAAGGCAAGGACAAAAAAATAAATAAATAAATCGAGGCGGTTTGCTGGGCACATCGGTTAAATATGGAACAGCTCAGAAACGGCATCGGCTGCGTCAGCGTCTCGTGTGCGCATCATGTTGCAGTGCTGTCGATAGGAAAGAGAAGTTATTCCGAGCCGGGGCCACATTTCAGATTGATGTTTTTGAGTTGGAAGTGCACAAACATGAGTCTGCCAGCATAGTCTCAGGGACCCTGTTCAAGCACAGCTTTCCATTACATGGAGCAGCCACTGCCATGACTTAAGAGCACTCACTACACACTCACTCGAAGCTCTGTGAAACAGCCATTGTGTCGGGTTAGAAAACAGGGCTGAAGGAAACGGTAATGCTGCATTTTTGTACACTGATTCAACCTTCCAGCTGCCTAGAGCCCCCCCACCCACCCCTGTACTCCGTTCTTAATAATAAACTCTCTTTCTGTGGGAAAAGATGATGTACACAGCAATTTAACCCCGCCTAATATTGATGAAAATGTTACGTGACGGTACATGAAATGGAAATGGTCATGTAGAATGACAAAGAATGAAAGGGCTAAAGTGGTGGGGTGGTGGTGGTGAGTGTGTGTGTGTGAGGGGGAAGGGGGTGTTTTGGGGGGGCAGTGGTTCCCTGCTGATAGCTGAACTGAGGCAGAGGGCGAGAGGTGGCATGGGGTCACCCACTCACTGTTCTTACACAGCTGGATGGAGAACTCCAAATACTGTGGTGCGAACTTCACCAAAGTTTTTAAGTTGCTGGTAGAAAAAGTTGCTGGGCTGCATTATAAGCGACACGAGAAAGTGTGACTCAACTATCTTTCCTGGGATCTATCAAACTCTCTTCTGAAATCACCAGAATGCAACATTCAGTGTTTTGCTTTTTGGTTCACTCGTTTTGAAGGGGAGAACATTTGTTTCTATTCATCCTTGTATAAGGTCTTAACAGTTGCTAAACTTCAAATGCCGCAAAAAGAAAGTTATCATGTAAACAAGGCCATTTAGGTCCTGATTAGCCGTGACTGCAGTGCAGCAGGACGCTGATGGACCAGAGCTCACAGCTGCTTTGTGGCCACCTCCAGGGGAAAGTGGATGGACAGGTGAGACAGCCTCCATCTCAGCAGGTGAAATGTTCAAAGTAAACAAAAACATGTGCATCGGCCAACAAAGACACGCCACACACTCCCCACATACGCACACGCGCACACACACACACGCACGCAAGGACCCCACCAGTAGACTGGGCTTGGCAGCTGTCCAGTTTAGACCACAAACTTATGGGGAACAATGGAAAGTATTCAGAGTGAACCCATGACAGTGTAGAGGGCATTTAGATGACAAGTCAGCAGGAAAAAATTCCTGAAGTCCACCTCTGCTGTAACTAGAGAGGCAGAGGCTGTGTGCAGCCAGTATGGGTCAAAGAAGATTGTGTTTTTTAAAGTGGCACTTTTAAGGTGATACACAGTAGATGGTGCTCTTTTCTGTGGGTGTGTGTCTGCTTTCTAGTTTGGCCCACAATAAGCAGCGCAGCAGGTGTGTGTATGCAAGTGTTTTCAGTAAACAAATAACAATAAAGGCTTTGAGGATTCTCCAAACAGGCCTCCTATTGGGAGGGAAAACTGAAAGTAAAATGAAAAAAAGAGAAAGAGAGTGAGAGTGTGAGTCAGGAAGAAAGTAAGAGTGAGAGAATAAAGAAAGGAAAACAAAAGGAGTGAAAATGACAAATGAGGCAAAAAGTTGGGTGACTCGGGTGAACAGGAAGCTCTATCGATACCGCAAGTCATCCGTCATTGGTCTTGACTCTACCAAGTGACTGCCTTCCGGTTTTATGTAATTTAAGATGTTTACATGGTTACAGGCATACATAGTTACATGATATCTGATAGGAGAGTTGTGAGATGTTGCTTAGGCCTGGGAACGGCACACCAGCGTCGGATGTGGAAGATATAAGGAGACTGCAGATATAACGCACGGTGGCAGTTTCACACCTTCAGGGACAAGCCCCAAAAGGGGTGGCTGCACTGAGGGCCAGATTTAGGGAAGCCTTTCCTCCAACATCATGGGAACACTTCTGAATCACTGGACTCTCTCCCTCTCTCTCTCTTTCTCTTCTTCTATCTCTCTCTCAATAACTAGCCCACTCAGCACTCGAGTTCCTTTGATTGACAGTCATTAGGCTGTGAAACGATTGCACAGAATGCCTGAGGGATGACAGCGATGGAAAGCAATGTGTGGGGCGGGTCAGGCCTGCGAGGGCCAAGAGGCAGCAGTTTCATTACCGGCTACACACTCTCCCCCTGTCTCAGTGCCAAAGAATATAACAGGAGGGGTAGCGTGGTGACGGTGAGACAGTGATTGCTTTTACCCACCGTGCTAGAACACCCACACAGCGCACACACATGCACTAACATGCACAACAACACACATTACATCATGGGAATGAGAACCAAGAACATGTTCGCCGATCAACAGTCTGTTACCATGACAATTGAGGTATATTTGGCACCCTCACACTACTTTCGAAGCAAACAGTAAAGAAATTGCTAATTTAAGTCAATGCAAAAAACAACACATATGCAAAACAAATGTGTGCAAATTCTCCACCTGAAATACATAAGTTCAATGAGCACAAACATCTGCAGTAGTCCCAACATCATAAACACAGACACTTCAAAGCAAACAACGGGCAGCTAGTTTACAGTGAGCCGTGCTGGCAAGCTACTTTTCTTACCATTGCGCGGTACTTCATCTTGAGTCTCTCTCTGTCCCTTCTGTAGGCACAAATCTTTTTCCTGTTTCCTGTATTTCCAAAACAGCTGTCCACGTCAGAGGAATCGTGCAAAACGGTTGTTATTATAACTTTGCCTGCTCTGCATGTGGGAGACTTCCAGCTGCCATCTCTTCTCTAGTTACTTCTCCTCTCTCTCTCTCTCTGTAAATCTCTCCTCTCTATGTACTTTACTGCCCTTCTTGCCGTTCCTTTCTTTCATGCTCCTTCAGTCTCCTTCTCTCTCTCCCTCTCTCTGTCTATGCTGAGGAACAAGTCCTTCTGAAAAGTGCCACCCTCTCTCCTCACCTCCCTCCCACCCCCTCCTCACCTACCCACCCACCCCTGTTTGGATGGTGTTTGGCTCTGGCCTTTAAGGGGTTTATAGTGAAAGGTAAAACTCCTATCGGGCTGGAAGTCCATGTGCTTTCTTCTCTCCAAGGCTGCTCTTAAAAGCAGACTGAAGGGCAGAAAAAGCCACCCTCAATGACACACACACTCACACACACACACACTCACATCTGGACACGTCAATAAAAAAGAAGAAAAGGGTGCACATTTTCTTCCCTTTCCTTCAGGGGACTGGAAGGCAGGCTAGACGGGACCAGGGCAGGGGCCATTAACAGACGTGTCAGTATCTCTGAGAGAATATCAAATATGTCCAAATAAAAATCAGCGCCGAGCCATGTGTGTTTTTTTTCCCCCTTTCCTTCCTCTTCACATCCCTCCCTCTTTTTCTTTCGTTTTCTCTCCCTCCCTCTCTTCATCCCATCAGTCCACCTCCCTTCTTCCTCTGCTTCTGCAAACTAAGGCGGATTGAACAGTCTCCATGGGATTCCCCCTCCATAAACGTAGTGACTGGGGCATAAAAGCATTGGGATGACTCAGGGCTCACAGCGCACAGCTCACGCCATAAGCCATTGCATCTGTTGCACTGCCAGCACTCAGTCAGTCAGTGACCAGTAGATTTACAGTTGAAATAAATACTACTGCCACATGACCCAATAACTCAGTCCAGTCAGAGGCACTGTGTGTGTGTGTGTGTGTGTGTGTGTGTGTGTGTGTGTGGTAGCAAAAAGGAGTCCCAGCCTGCCATGTACCCAGTCTATACGGGCAAACAGTGCAGGACCGGCAAGGGCTGGAAGCTTGAGAACTGTGTCTCAGTGAATAAATACTGGGGTCTCCCTTAGGTAATGTCTACAAGGACAAGCTTCAGACAGGTTTTCAGAGAGTTTGGGTGTATGTACTGTGTGTGCAGCTGAGCTTGGGCACAGCTTGCTCTCCTGAGTGACTGGTCGCTGTCCACTGAGGACACAACAGGGTTAATGTATGAGGTGTGTGTGTGTGTGTGTGTGTGCGCGTGTGTGCAGGATACACCCCTTTCAGTTCCTGACCATGCTGCTTGACTAAGCACAGCACAGGACAGCACACAAACACACACACATACAGTCCTGTCTAAATGTAGGTACAGCTCAGTGCCAAGGTCACCCCTGTAACCCCGCTGTGGCAGAGTAGCGCCCTCTACTGTGCGCCGCTGGCCTCTCCAGGTGGGCGCGGGGAAGGTGGGCTTTTGTGAAGTCTGATACTCTCTGTGTGACTTTTGGAAAAACACATTAGAATGCTGCTGAATGTTGATGTGTTAGATGGATGCTAATGCCTTCTCGCACATCGCCTTCCTCCCCCCCCCCTTTCTTTCTCTCCCTAACTCTCAACTCTTTTGTCTACACTTTTTTCTTGCTCTCCATTTGCCCAGTATAATCAGAGCCCCCGCCTGCAAGAATCTGAGTAATGTTTTCCAGACGGTGTGATTTTCTCTTTCTTTTTCCCCCTCTCCCTCGCTCTCTCCCTCTCCGCTCTTTCTGGGAAAACTGGCATCACTGGGCCAACTCACACACAGGGGGAAGGCTGAGAATAAGACAGCCAGACAAATAGGCTAATGGTAGAGCAAAGCTCTTGTTCTTTTACTCCACCTCTCACTGCATGTGTGTGTGTGTGTGTGTGTGTGTGTGTGTGTGTGTGTGTATTTGTGTGTCTGACTGACGGAAGAATCTTTTTTTTATGGCCAGAGAGCAATATAACTCTTTTGTTGGAAACAAACAAAAACTTGGCGGCAGACTGGTTGGCAACCATGACAACCATATCAACAATCGCGGACAGTGCTGAGTGGTACGGTTGCATATTTGTTTTGGCTAAAGCCAGCCAGCTCTGATCAGATCAACTTTTTATAGTCACTAGTCTTGGCCTTGGCCTTCACTTTGTGTGTCGGGCAATCAGACCTTGTAATTGCTAAGCCTTGATCAGACAACTACAGTACAATTAGGCCACTGGAACTAGGGGTCAGAATAAGATCTCTCTCTCTCTCTCTCTCTCTCTCTCTCTCTCTCACTCACTCACTTACTCTCTCACTCTCTCTCA
>JAGFZM010002304.1:117339-163426 GCA_017657215.1 Limnothrissa miodon
AGAGAGAGAGAGAGAGAGAGAGAGAGAGAGAGAGAGAGAGAGAGAGAGAGAGAGAGAGAAAGGAAGAAAGAAAGAAAGGTAAATTCAAGTAATGTGAGGGATATGAGACTACTACAATGCCACTTAATCTGTCTGACTGCCCTCTTCCCTTCTTTCACTATCCCTCCCTGTTGCATTCTCTTGTAACCCTCTGTTTTAAGCCACCACTCCCCCCCCCCCCCCCCACACACACACACACACACACCCACACCCTACTCTCCACTTTCCCTAAGTGTCTAAAAATACCCACATGCTGACTCTCTCTCGTTTTCTCTCTCTCTCTCTCTCTCTCTCTCTCCATCACGGCTATTTGTGTTTTTTTGTATGTCTGTGAGTGTAGCTGTGGGAGCATTTAGGCAGCTCCGGCCTCATCAGGGTTCACCCTTCTGTGCTCAAGAAGGCCAGGGAACTGAAAGAAGCTTTAGCAAGGCCAGTGTTGTCGACGAACCACCTCTGGGTACTTACAAGGGTATTATGGCTTATCCTATTGACGGTACGGTCATTTTACCAGATTCTAAAAAAAAAAGTAATTCAGTAATTTAGTCATTAGTAATTTAGCAAAGTAAAGGCATGGAGACAGGAAACCCACCAAAAACTCATCAGCGGAAATAGTCAATAGTCATCTAAACACACTCTAAACACCATGGTGCCTCCTGTAAGGGCCAGCCCAGGCACAAAGAGGGACGCAGAAAACCTCCACCCTTAAAGACCCAGTGTGTGATCCTAAAGGAGTTTGGCTCTTCGGCACCTCTGCAGAGAAACTTGATCTCGAAGAAAAACAGAGGGAATTCATAGCTTTGTGGGAACCTTCGTAGGAGGAGCGAGCCAGCGTTGGTAAGTGATCACCAGACCAGGGTCCAGGACGTCTGCTAGAGTCATAGTCCTGCGGACTAATCGACTGCAGTTCCCAACAACATCATCCCAGCAGCTAGACAGAGCCAGGCTCTCCCCTTGGCCTGTCTGCCCACATGACTCCATTATACTCAGTCCTTGAGAAGAAGACAAAACATGATCAAACAGCCTGATCTGAGGGCTAGAACACCAGAGAAGTCTTAGCTGCACCAGACGGATGTGGGGGTAGAGGAGTGTGAAAAAGGATCCCGGATGTCCAGGATGTCGGATGACCGGAGAGGATCAAGACCAAAAGACCACATGTGGGCAACAAGAGTGGTCAAATAAAGGAGAGAGAGAGAGAGAGAGAGATTGAACAGAAAATGATAAGGAGGGGGAAAAAAGACAGGGTAGAAAAAAAACGGAGGGAAGTCAGGGGAGTGCTAGCCGAGCAGTGATGTCATGGCAGAAAAATGTCAGCCATGTGGGCGGAAAAGAGGCGGTTGAGAAAGAGAGTGATGGGGAGCTCCATTAGGAGGAAGGAGAAGAAGGAGAGGAAGAAGAAAAAGGAGAAGGAGAATAAGAAAAAATGGAATGGAGTCTGAAATTAGACTAGCAAAGATAGGGGAAGCCGCGGGGCACAGCGCGGGCAACAAAAAGGATACGACATGTGAGGTTTATGATGTAACGCTGAGCCTGCAGTAACCCAGCGAGTCATCCGAGTCATACGAGATCTGTTTGTGTGATGTGGGGGACTTCTCTCTGTACCTGCACATACCCCCACCCCCTCCCAAAACACTGGGTTTAGTGAATCACCCAAGGCCTGCCACTAGAGTGCGAGTGTCTGCTTCTCTGTGTTAAACCAGGAGGTCCTTTTTCAGAAGTGAGAACTTTCCAGACACAGCAGAGAGTGACTCACTGCATACACAGACCCTGCTCTGGCTTACTGAAACAGGGAGATATGTGCAACCCGCGTCCACTTTTAATCGAATGTCGTTTGTCAAACACCAGTGGCTGGAATCCCAGGCTAATCAATTGCTGCAACAGCACCGAGTTGAGAGGAGGGAGGAGGAATGTGTAAGAAAATGCACACAGGGACAAACACACAAGAGACACACACACACACAGTACACTCTCACAGACGCCACATCTTTTTTTCTGCCTAGCCAGCACTCTGGTCTCTCCGGCATTTCCTTTAAGTGTTCCATAAAGCAATAATTTCTGACGGCCCAAGACCTCCCTCAGTTACTTGTGCTGGAATATGTGAGAGGAGGGGAGGAGTGTTTTCACTGGAAGGGGAACCACCAATTACCTGATTGCTTCTTTCAATCCAACTAATCCGTCTCGAAAAGGTGTTATTGATGAATCGCTGAACTAATGTTATAAAGCTATTGAGGAAATGATGGAAACCCCCTAGACAGAGAAAGAAAGAAAGACAGGCAGAGTGTGTGTGATTTTGGCTGTGCATCAAAGCAAGTCCAGCACTGCAAATGTAGGCTAAATATACATTTAGTGCGAGTTTCAAAAACTGACTTCATTTACATTTACATTTATGCATTTAGCAGACGCTTTTATCCAAAGCGACTTACAAAATGAGGATAACAATCAAGCTACATAGCAGAAACCTTAAGGAGCATAGTGCTAGGGGATAGTGCTTCAGTTCATTTTAGTGCTAGGATAGAAGATATTCTCTGAACAGCTGGGTCTTTAGGAGCTTTTTGAAGGCCTCCAGAGATGGCCCTGTTCTGATTGTTTTTGGTAGGTCATTCCACCAGCGTGGGACGACACATGAGAAGAGTCTGGATTGCCTTGGACTTCAACAAACTATGGAGGGATATGTGTTTTCCATCTGGATAGATTATGATAATGATAGATTAAGATAATATATCAATATAATGTTGAAGCCATAACTTGTGAGGCCCTAGTTGCTGGCACTGGAAACATCTGATTTAGCAACTTGCTCTGTCTGTTGCTTAAGTGGTGGCTAAGCACACAAAATTCAAGTTCACAAGTTCAAGTACAATACCAGAAGAGTCCATAATAGGACAAAAGATAGTATTGCCTTCGTTCTTTCAGTTGAAACACACCGTGGTATGTAAACATAACCGTTTGTTTTATTTCCAACTTTTTCAAGGCAATCGTGGAAATGTATTTTATTTACATATAAGAGACGTGAACATCCTCATGCACTGAGCTTCATTAGGCATGGCAACAAAGGTCTCAACTATCCCTTGATCAGGTTGTATTTTGTCATTATTATTAGTGGCTTGTAAAAAAAGGACCTGACCAAAGATTCTAGAATTCCAGATTTGAAACCAACCAGGAGGTGTGTGGCTGTACTGGGCGCTATGCGTTGACTCCGAGGAACCTCAGCCCTCATCCATTATGGTCAATGATGGGGAGGGGCGGAGAGCGAGATGGGGCACGCAGGCAGGCAAAGAACTCCAAGCATTTTACGTTCCCATTTTACGCAGCCCCTCAAGCCTCTGCCCTTACCCTAACCCTCTACCCCTACACACACACACACACACACACACACACACACAAAATGCCACCATCATGCTTCTCTGGTGATTTGAAGTGCTGTGGGCTGAGGGCAGGGTTGGGGAGACTGGAGCCTTGCGCTGCTGAAGCAGCTGTGGGCTGGCAGCCGCCCCTCTCTCTCTCCCTCCTCTTCCTCCTCCTCCTCCTCCTCCCAGGCGTATTAATACCCTGCAGGCCTTATAAGGGCAGGTCAGGCAGCAGCATGCAGGGCAGGGGGTTCCCACAGCTCTGCACTTCTCAGCTCGCCGGCATGTTGCTCTCCTCTCCCGACTGGGAAGGAAGATGGTGGGATGACACCAGCTCACCACTTCCTGTTCTCTCTCGTCTCGATCCCTTTGCTTTCTACAAAACACACCCCAACCCCAACTCTCCAATTCAATCTACTGTTTTGTAAATTGCCTACCAAGAACTGAAAACCTACTGCTGGTATGATGAGGCTCAACAGTGGGGTTGAGGCTGTCTCTTGCTAAAAGAAAGGGTACTGTGCTGTCAATGGAGGACTAGAAACACTAATTCTGTTTACATAGCAAAGCCATTGGAAGTGGCTTGCATAAGACACCCTTTATGATAGTGCCAAATATCCCCCCTGGGCCTTTCCTGTTTACACTGGTCATCCTTCTTCAACTGACTTGCATAGGGAAACAACCCCATTGTTCTAGTCAAAATACACAATATTCCATTTCACACACAACTGCCAAGTCTCCGACTCCCATTTCCAGGTTTCGCCAATTGATCATCCAAGATACACACCCACAGACAAACGAGCATCTGCCAGTGAACCACACAGAAGCCTTCAGAAGTGTGCTATTGTTAGCTTAATTATTCTGTTTTGATATTAAAGTTATGTGTTTTGGCTAGAGTGTGAGTGTGTGGGTGTAAATGCCTTTGACTATGTCCCAAAGACTGACAAAAAGACACCGCTCTGGCTCAGCAGGTTGCCGAGTAGCCAATAGGGCTCGGGGTCAAAGTCAACTTTAAGCAACTGGTTGTAAAATACAGTAAAATACAGAGCAAACGGTCACAGTTTTACTTCAACAGAGAGGGCCTGTCCTGCCAGAGGAAATGCTGGAGATTTCCAGTCACTCAGAACTTAATTGAGAGACGCAGTTACTTTGCTGGGACAAATTTAGATGACGAGTGGTTTCGAACCACGTCTGGAAAAACCCAGCATGTTGTAATCACTTCAGGCTCAACTATGAGCGTTGTTAAGAGATTGATGTACAGCTTTCAGTGAAATATGGCAGAAGACTCCCAAAGGAATTCTTGCGGGGAGGAGTGCCGGGCTGCTGCTGACATTCGACAAGGCGTTTCGAGAGCACACGCTAACAGTTGCATTACGACATTGCAGCAATTATAACAAAATCGTTGCCCAAAAATGGAATTATAACGGGGTCAAGCTGAACTCAATGCATCTGCTTCTGCTCACATGCATGCACACGTGTGCACATCAAAACAGAATGAAAGAAATGGCTGATGGACAATCAAATTTGTCAGCACTACATTTTCATGAACTTTTGTGTTTTCTTTGTGTGTGTGTGTGTGTGTGTGTATATGATAGATACATAGGTACATAGATACTTTATTGATCCCCAAGGGGAAATTCAAGGTCCCAGCAGCTTAAAAAAATCACACACACAACATATACTACAGTGTACACAGGATGATAAGAAGCAGATCAACAAAACAACATAACTATGTGTGTGTGTTGCGGGTTTGTGTGTGTCTGGGGGGTGGATGGGTGGGATAGGAAATAGTACAGTAATGTATAATTTGTTTCTATTCTTATATAATCTTATTCTTTGTATAACTTGATGTTTTAATTAACAGGTAACATTACCATGCTCTACCTGGCAGGGGGACTACCGATGGATATTAGCCCTTTGGCTACAATTGGTGTATACATTGTATGAATGTACATTAATGTACACGGTCCCTCTATAACAAATAAAGACTAAAGAACGAAAGATAAAGACACTGGCACACACACACACACACACACACAAATATAGAGGGGTCTCACTTAGGGGTAAAATCACTGGTTGATTATTATTCATCAGCTTTACAGCTCTCTATCACATAGCAATAGCAATGCGAGCAGGCCAGGATGTCACCACGCCCTCTCATTCCACGAATGACCAATTACCCAGTGTCTATGTGAAACCCATAAAACCAGTACGTACTCATAATTCATGGTTGATATATTGCACCTTTTAAGGTGTAGATTCCAGCGTGCAGTTAATCTAGGCCCTAAGTGCAGGCAGAGGCCCAATCGGTTTTGAGAGATTAATGCCGCTAGTGTAGGAGGTACACACAGGTCTAAAGAGGGCTAAAAAATCCCTGGTTTGTGCATACCCTTTTTATCTTCAGTATGGCATGAGGGTAGTTATAGTTCTGACAGTTAGCATTCCAAAACCTCCACTCATTTCTTAAGAGGTCATTGGGAATGAGGTAACTGCAGGGGCGTAGCGTCCGACGGTGCAACTGGTGCGGCGCACCGGGGCCCTCTCTTGTTTGAGGGGCCCCTACATACATCGCAACACCCGCAACTAACCGTGGATATTAACTACGCATACTCAGCTGCTTAACTTACGTTTTGCTTAACTGAAGTGAACAGAGTGCTATTTATGTGCCTCACTATCTCCTACAACATGGTCATGGTGACAACCATTTCTCCAATTCTTGTATTTTCTCTTACTTTTCTTGTCAATTTGATTGTACTAATGACATTTCGATGTTAGAATCAAAATTAAATAATAACAACTAATAACATTATTGATTATTTTATCTTATTTTATCTTTATATTTACAAGATGTAACATGGCCTGCTGGGAAATATGTCTGTCCAATCATAACATTTTTATGTCATTTCTGATCTTCTACATGTGTTAGTAAATGTAAACCGGTAACGGCCTACTACTACTCTGACTAAAGTTGTGGAAAGTCAGCAAAAATGTACAAGAAGCCCAAAAGTGGCACTTAAAAACTTGGATGTAAGGAATTCGAAATTAGCAAAATTAGACGTATTTTTAACGCCGCCGTCAAGTTCAGATTCAGTGATTGACAGTGCTAATATCATCCAGCACTCAGACTTGGATGATAATGCTACCACCACACCATGCTATCACCACAACAGTGAACGAGTTTGCTGAGCAGAAGGCACACAAAGTTCACTTCTGACGAGTGCAAGGGGATATTTTTGCTTATTACGGCAACTGATCGGCTAATCAGGTTGTGGTTAAATGGGCACTGTGCCATCATGTATGTGTCTGTTTGCTCTTTGATGAGGCCATTGTTGTGCTGCCTGCAAAGGAACGTGGTGTGTTCAGTTGAATGGATTTGTATGCGTTCTGTTCTTGATCGTAAGCTGTGTGCAGGTTATGCAAATAACGTTGTCCATTGTAATAATGATTGTGTGTGTGTTCTTCTTTCCCTCTGTGGATGGTCAGTGTGTGTGTTGAGATATATGCTAGTTGTCACTGTGCAAGGTTATAATAGTGATTGTGTGTCCTTTTTTGTTTGTGGGCCTTGGGCTGTAGAGGTAGGCCCTATAGGAAGTGGATGTATGTTTCTAGCACAGGGATGGGTCGAGAGAGCGTGGGTTGGGGGGGCAGTTTGCACCGGGGCCTTGCGCAACTACGCTACGCCACTGGGTAACTGAGCTCAGAATGCAAACTATAGGCTGAGCGAATGACACAAAACTACTCTGGTCAGAAAGCACAAATTTCTCTTGTGAATTTCCACTGTGAGCAGAAACCATTCATAACCTGAGAAATGCCTTTCAGAGTTAGAGAAATGCAATAAGCTGACATAATGTGCTTGACTGTCACTTCATCAGAACAGTCTGCCTAAAACAATGCGCATCTTTCACAAAAGAAATCGTCAGCCGACAGCAGTCACAAGATCCATGTCAGGGGTCTGTATTCAATTTAGCCTCCGTAACCTCCATCTAGTTATGTAATAGCTTAAGGCCTAGCAGGTCCACCTGTGGATCTATAATATCACAGACTACATGCTTCCCTTCACATCTGCCAGCTGCTCAGCTGCGGAAAGACACAAAACCAGAGAGCAGGCAGTGGAATCTCTCCCCACCCCAACCCCCCCCACCCCCCCTTTTTTGTTGCAGAGGAATGTCTGGGTTCCATCCCACTCTATGCTCTCCTGGCTGTCCAGTATTGCAAGAGCGACTAATGGCCTGTTGCACAACTCTTGACGTTTATCTCGCTGGCTCCCCGCAGCTCGCATAGCTGGGAGCTCACTCTGTTGGGCACGACACCCTTTCCCCGTTCCTGGCGGTGGAGGGGGGCACAGTAGTGCCACCGCCACCACCTGCAAGCACACATTGTCCTTCCCATCACCCACCTAATGCCGACAGGGACGGCACTTTCACTCCCCAGCAGTATCTCTCTCTCTCTCTCTCTCTCTCTCTCTCTTTCTCCATTCCCTCCCTTCTTTTTGTTTGAGCGAGGTGGAAGCCAGGCCACACCTGGTTAGCATTGCAGTGCTTATCACTGCCATAGAGCCTGTCTGGTTAAAGGTTAACATCCACAAGGTCTGTGAAGGTGGGGTGGGGGGGGGGGGGGGGGGGTTGGGGTTTGGGGGAGTCAAAGTCTGTGCTTTCCCCTTTATAAAGATAGATAGGGCCGGGGGAGAAAAAAAAAGCAGAGGAAAGCCTATGAACTTTGCCATGCAGGCGTCTTTAGCACTCAACAGGCAGGGTCATGGGTGTCATGGTATGTGCATAATCAGAAACAGCAGGGAGGAGAGGAATCGTGACCACACACCCTTAGCACTCTCAGCACGCCGGAGAGATTTACACACACGGGAGAGAGTAGGAGTGAAAGCAAGGTTCAGATTGATAAGGGTGTATGGTGTGCTCTGTGATAGGTGTTAATGGCGCAAAAGGGGTAAGTTCACACATTTCACAGGAATGGTCTAACCAGAACGGTTTGGGTGGCGGGACTGAGTTTCTTTCCAAACACCTACCTTCTCCATCCCAGTGGTACAGATAGTCTGAAACATAATGACTCAAGTTATTATTTTTTGTAGCAAACCTTACCAAGATACAATATAGCAATCCATTGTCCTGCCCAGGTCTCACCACATGCAGATGTCTCTCTCACATCCTTAATAGCAGACTCCAACTGACCAATAATACACTACTGGACCAGTGTCTGATCATAGCAACAGCCCATGAGTGCTGGCATTCTATGGCTATGTAAATAAAACATGAGCCGAGGTTTTATTGATGAAGGCAATGATCCACACCCCACCACCACCACCACTGCAACCTCCCTCAATGGAGCCACGCTCTGAGCTCCTCAGGGGTCATAAAGGAGAATATAACAGTAGGCTAGGCTATAGCTATGCCTGCCCCTAACAGTTTCCAATTTTACAAATATGTTGGCAGGCCCACAAGCTCCACAAAGCCAAGCTAGCAGGAATAAAACATTGGAATACAGAAGTCCTAACCACCACGTTAGATGAAGTTAGATCTGCATCTGTGTGAGTGTGCACATGTGAGTATGCAGAGCCAAGACAAAAGCAACCGCATATTCACATAGCATAATGCACAGTGGGGTTGCAGAGTTCATGGAGTGTGACGCACAATGCCCACTAGGCACAACATGGCTGCGCTGAAGGTTCAGTTTTAAACATACTCTCAGCTGAATCACCAGGCTTATTTAACACACACACAGGTCTGGTCTTTTTCTCTCCCTTTCATCCCCTTGATACGGAGTGGGATCATGACCAAGGGTGGGGCCCTTTCTTCAGTGGAAAACTCTGAGTGGAAAAGCCACAGCTAAATGGAGGCTAACTGCCTATCCTGCAGCAAGCCTGTGACTCACCACAGGACACAAGGACGAATGTGCCTTTCCCAGGAACACACACACCCACACACACACACACACACACACACACACACACACAGGCACACGTCCACTGTTTCACCCTCTGATGCCCATATCTCCCCTATGCTATGCCTTTCTGTAAACACCCATTTTTGGCTGTAGTTTAGACTTTAAACCAAGCATGTCAATACATATACTCTCCATAACACCGCAGCACTCTCTTACAAAGTCCTTTCAGTTATTCTCATATTCTCATTTCATGATAACATTCACAATCATATTGTGCAATTTGATATTGTGTGAGTGCTGCTGGCATTATACTGTTGGCTGGATTTGGTGGGTATATGATAAATTGGATGATGCGAGAGAGGTATGACACAGCAGTTGAGAGAGAAACACAATTTGGCAAAAATGGCAAGTAAATCCTGGCGGTTTCCCGTCACACCAGGTGTGTCCTGTTTGAAATCACTTGAGACCAAAAAGCTTTGACAGTTACTTTAACAGGGCAATAGAGAGGTTAAGGTGCTGCAAGTTGTAAGACAACAAGCCCATTTCTATATTAGCCTACATAAAAGAACAATTGGAGGTTTATTTTCATTGCATTGACAGAAGCATTGACAGAAGCATAGTTGAAACACTGTTAATACAAACCAAGAGTATTTTAGGTTCTACTGACCTTTCCTGAAGTCTGCGTCAAACTTGAAACTGAGTCTGCTATGAGAGCTCAAAGGACTCCAAATACTAAAAACAGCTGGAGAAAAGCTTAGCCCAGCTCAACCCTATTCAGTCAAAACCAGAATCGGACTGTATGCCAGTCTTGCAAAGTGCATCTTACTGCCATTATGTAAAAGTGGCTGTGCACAGTCCATGGAATTGGGAGCATGTCATGCTGTTATGGAAAGGTCTATTGACAAACTGTTCCATTCAGCTCCAACTCAATTAGTAAACAGACACATCATTTGACCGAGTCAACATTGATTGTGGATCAAAATTAGCTGCTGACAGCATGAAGCGAAAAAACAAAACCAAATCCTTGATTCAATCTCAACAGTAGCCTACATCCAACCTCAACCAACAGTATCATCAACATGTAGCAGACTGTGTGGGAGAGGCGGACCCAACTTCAAAATATCCTTGATATGGACCAAACCAGACGTCTAACCATCAGTAAGATGTGTAGGCCTACTGTGCTTCACAGGTGTGACACGCTTTCAGCACGTGTGACAGGAGGGTAGGGATCCCTAGGTCCATTGAAGATTAGGAAGGTTACCCTCTCATTGCATTGGCTACAAACACTCATAGCTTACAATCAGAAGTAGAGAAGTCATTCCACAAACTGAAAAAAATACACCGCCACTCGAAGTGGGGTTTTGCTGAACAATTGCATTCTTTGAGCTAGTCGCCGACTGTCCCACTTCAGTTAGTTTGGTGAAGTTATGTTTAAGTGTTTAAAGTATGGGGAAAATAGAATGATGCCAGAACAAAAAAATGCTTTCCACGACAAGCGAAATCGTTTATTCACGCGAAGTGCTATAGGCCCACATTTATTAAGTTTTGTCACAATATAGGCATACAAGCACCAAAAGTCATTGAAGAACTGAATGCAACCCAATAGCAACTTCCATTCACGTTAGGTGTGGTTGTTGAGTCCGCCCATGCAATATTAGGCTGTAACGTTAAAGCCAGATGAGCGTGAACAATTTATAAAGTCGACACGAGACAACAAATAAAATTGGATTCATCCGAATAGAGGCTTCAAAACATCAACCCGTCATTCAAACTAATGTTATAGCCTTTAGCGATGTTCGCACGTTTCCATGACATTACCCAGGCACAATCATCATTGTATCGTTGTAAAAGAACTGACATAAATAGGCTACATCTTAATGCCGTCTGTAGGTTATCATAATTTTGTTAAATCGAAAGTAGTGTGTTACAAAATGCGTTACAATGAGTTACAAAATCCTAAAACACTGCGAGGAGCATGGAACGTGTCACAGCTTGTGAGAAATTCTCAAGCGTTTTCATGAGACCTACCTACCTTGTAAACTTCTGCTGTAAACACGACAAATCTGCTTCTCCCAAATGACAAATAATCTTCACCGGTAGACTGTCAGTGACAACATTCATAGGGTGAATTTCCTTACGTAGCCTACGAGGAACTGTTATTAATCCTGTGGTGCTGTCCTTCAGATGGTCCTCTGAGACTAACGTTAGTGGATAGTCCCAACTCTGCGTCCTTCGTTTATCCTACACTCCTTTCCACTTAGCGTAACCAATGCTATTCTACGAAAAATGACAGCTTGGGTTAATAAATCACGCTTTAATTTTGACAGAAAAGTACTTGCCCTGCAGTTTCCTCGTTAATAATGTCCCATTTACTTGCTCCAGCATAAAATATATGGTAATGTTAATTACGCTTTATAATAAAGTAGCCTACCAATCTTTACTTTTGTCTTGGACCACACTTGTAGGACAACTACTCACACCCCCCTCCCCTCCCTTCAAACATTGCCTACGACAAAAAAGAATAGCAGGAAGTCCTTCAAACCAATCCACGCTGTTATCGAGACCATTTAAAACTATTCTCGTTGGCATTCTGGTATAGCTGGAATTCGCCAGATATAATAGCTTATTTTTTGCAGATAAATATTTTACTTCGTGGCAGCCTTTAAACTGATACGAGGGCTTATGGCAGAAATCTAAAAAATAAAAACAAAACTAGAAAAATAGGTTAATAGCCTACAAAATGTCTAATTCACAATATTATCTGTAAGTAAGTGATATTACTGATGTAGCCTAATGGATAAGTAGGTTAAGATTTCATATCCTAGGCCTATCGATCTGCCTACCTCTTATCGTTAAAGCAGACCATATAGAACAGGCAACACCTACAGTACACTTAGACATAGTCAATTCAGTGTCTGCATTATATTACCCCCTGCTGACAAAACCCCTGCTACTGCAACTTTGTGCTTTTCCAAGGGTGCAAAGGTCTAACGAGAAACGTGTATTCACTCTTAAAAGACATTAAACACTTAAAATGTATTGTCAATTTAGTTTAGAACAAACTGATGAACACCTTTTCATTAATTATGCTTCTGTGGCTTTTTTTCTTCCCAATCAAGTGTATATGACTCCCTTCTTTGTGAGACTGAGGCAATCTTCACAACCACTGTAACAGAACACCGATGTCTGTCCCTGGGTGGAGTGATCAATACTGTTTCATCAAAGCTTTGTTTTTTTCAGCTGTAGTGCAAACCACAGCCCTGTATTAAGGCTGTGGGCCTAGCTAAGCAGAGAGGAAAGCTCGCTTCCTGTTGACGCGGCAGTGTTGGACAGACAGGCTGGACTTCAGGGTGTGTTCCATCTTAACAAACTGCATGGCTGTGGGCATTTATGGGTGTTTAACACATTAACCAGCAGTAGATCTGCACAGATGAACCCACCATATTTTAGAGGCAGTGCCATAAAAACTTATTACTGTATCAAATATCACTTTCTCTTTCTCACACCAACCATGAACCCATCCACCCTCTTCTCACTCCCTTACATACAGACACACACACACACACACACACAGTGATGTGACCTTAGAGGAATGTTAATGAAAATATTCCACTCCTGTATTTTAGTGTTTCCTGTGCATTCCAGACACATTCCTTTCCAAGCCATTACAATTATAGCTGCAGCATACTGTATAATCATTGCTTGCCCGTAATTATCCATAAATCCTGTGTGATTGAATGGGCAGTTATTTTATGGCACATAGTGTATTGTATACTGCTTATTGTGATATGTAAGGACAGCATTTAAAAAACCTACTCTGTATCCAGGATATCTCTATGGTGGATTGCTCCATGGAAACTGATAGACAACAAAACTGTCTATTAAAGCACATGCAGCAGTTGTTTTTAGTTATCTTCCATTTGGTAGCCTTGCATGATAGATACTGCTCTAATAATACCACATGAAAAATTCTAAACCAATTCTAAATTCTGCCAAATCACAGATATGAAGGTAAGTTTAAACAATATTTTGGACGCTGTGTATCTTTATGCTTCCTAAAGTTCAACACTATCTGTGTTATTTGGACTTGCTGGGCAGGGAAAGCCCACATCCTGCATTCCTTAGATTGTGTTATTATTATACTCAGAACTACCTCTATGTCATTTGTCTTCCTCACCTTGTGTGAGGAAACAGTGGAGATAGTCACTCCGAGTTTGATGCATTACATGTATAAGAGCAAGCATTTATGCAGTCTGACTTGTCTGACAATGTTAGCTTTTAATCTCTTCAGGCAACATCACATTGCCATTCACATGCTTCTCATCCATACTGCACGCATTAAAGATCCACTGTGCGCTCACAACCTCAGGCTAACCAGCCTGAAAAAAGTCAAATGAGAGTGGAATTGATTTCTCTCCCTCTGTCCAGGGCAGGCCATCTCTATATCACAGGCTATGGCTAAAGGCAACTTGCTACGGTATACTATGTCTAAAGAAACACAAAATATAAAACTCATCAGTTTAACGTATCAAGTACCCATTTAGTGTGAAATGACTGAATCCATCTTAGACAAAATAGATTGCCTGGACTAAAAATGGCATTTGTCTGGCCATGACAATGTCACACCATGTGAACTCAGACATTCGAGGTGTGCATCGCCAGTAGAGTGTCAGTCACTAATACAGTCTACAGTCAGTGTGGCATCAAAATGAAAATGTTATCGTAAGATAAAACGACATTGTATTTTCACTATTGCACTGGATAACATTTAGTGAATACACTTAATTCTGTTTCACACAGAGCTTAGAGTCATCAGGCCCGTGTCATCACTTTAATAGGTGGGCACAGAGTTTTAATGCATTTGTAAAACTTTAAGAAACAGAGTTAATGGTTGGACTGACCTTGCAGTTGTGGCAGTAGCTCTCCCCATTTTTCCCCGGAGGCAGGATGATCTCCCCAGTGGGCACTAGCTGGATCTTTAACTCCATCATGTTGACTGGGTGTCCACGGCTGTCCCTGTCCTTCCACCCTGGCTGTCAGTCACTTCAGGAAGAGAGCTCGTACGTGTGCCTCAGTGGATCCTGCGTGGAATAGGAGAAAGTTGGCCGGTCCAGAGAGTGTAGAACATACCACAATGAGACGCTGGTAAAAGAAAAATGAGGATCACAGCTGCAGGCTGTCTAGTAAAAATGAGAGAAAGAGTGAGTGTAGGGGAGTAAACGAGTAGGAAGGACAGAGAGGGGGAGAGTCAGGAGGTGTTACCTGTTGCTGAGCAGGCGGCGTTTGCGTATTTCCTCCGAGGCTTGGGGAGATGGAGAGGGTCAGGGTGTCTTCCCACTGCCAGGCCAGCCGCTGCAGCGTAATTGATGTTTTGCCTTAGCTCAAGGCCCCCGTCTGACTCGTGGACACACTCTCTCTCTCTCTGTGGCTCTTGCCCGTCAGCGCTTCCTCCAAGATTCAGCATCCTGTCTTGCACATTCCCGTGGTAAACACCGGAGGAGCAGTGCTTCCCCTGGATGTGCAATAGGGAGGCACACATAGCCCTCCCCACATGCGGCTTCAAATCTTGAACCAAAACAAAAAAACAAATACCTACTGCCTCTCCCCACAGGGGAGAACTAAATATTTATGTAGAACGTCTGTCCGGCTGGCGTGAAATGGGGGGGAGTGGGCCTTGTGCCACTCACTAAGACTATGTACTGACAAGAGTGAGAACAAATATGTGTAACCTTGTAACTCTTCAAGTGTGACTAAAAAAACTGTGACCCGTTTCCAGCATTCTTCTGGATTTGTAGCAGTGTCTGCAGCTGGGATCAAAACAACTACTGTGGCATATTGTGATTTCTTTATTAACTTTACTTGTTTGCTTTTTTCTATGAATGGATTTTAGTTCTCTCTATAAAAAAAATCTGTGGTTTCGGTGTGTGGTGGTGACCAACTGTGAAGTGGTTTGAGTCTATTATGTTGTGACTTTTCAAAAGCCTGTTAATTTTGTCTTGGTTCCTCATTGACACAAATTACACAATAGTCTAACGAGTGAGGGCTTCCTGCAACCTTGCCTCTCCATCCCTTCAAGAGACACTTTTGCACGTGTATCAATACCCAGCCCAGATCCAGGTGCAGGGTGTTTTTACATAAGACACAGTGTGTCCTGTCCTGGCGCACAGTTTTTACAGGGTTGCTAGCTTGTCTATGCCAAGTAAAACAGAAAAAAACGTACCCAGCACGTGAACAATAGTGTGTCTCTTGTGTGTGGTACTATCTGTGACAGTCAGTGATGGGTGTGCCTGGGGTGTGTAGACCTGGGACAGGGAGGAAGTGACAGCTACACACATCCTCTGACCTGTGACACGTGCTTAAAATCAGCCGTTCTTTGAGCATCAACAGGAAATAGTGGCCTTGGTGTTAAAGTACAACAGGTCTTCTGAAAGACAAGGAGTTTGTTTGGCAATGAGGGAATGAAAAACACACTAGATTTTAATAATGACATTTGAGTATATGTGGTTAATGCAATCCTTGGGTCAATGTCTAAGTTCCTACTGATAAGAATTACAACTAGAATGGTTGGAATAACTGATAAGCAACAAAAGCTGAGATAAAACCAAAAAGCTTAGGGTTCAAAATCAAACAGAGAAGCTTGTCTCCAAGGGTGAAGTCTTTCTTAGAATAGCCTACTCCATGAGTCAGACAAACATGCAGACATTCACAGACCACCTCTCCCACCCAAACCCCTACCACTAACACACACACATACACACACACATTCTTCAGACATGCCTCAGAACGCATGCTGCCTCTCACTTGCCCTTCAGCTTTCTGTTCATAATTTGAATATCTGAATGTCACAGAACAGCAGGGTAGAGGGATGAACTGAACTGCTTAGAGTTATTCTTAGACAGTTCTTCCACAAAACCAGACCACCACCTCCTGAGGTTTCTGGATGAACTGGACAGGGTGTGGGTACCACTTGCCCCACCGGCGTCTCAGAGGCAACGCTGGAAAGACATCCTGTTTGTGAGAGACCTCAGTTGGAGGGGGAGCAATTAGCAGAGTGGGTAGGTGCAATGGAAGCTGAAGGTGAAGAGGAATGGTCACTGGGCACTGTCGATAAAGCTCCAAAGCACAGTCTGTGGGAATCAGGCTGCTGGGGTAGGGGTTGGGCCTGAAGGGCGGCTGGACCGAGCTGGACCTATTTTTAACAGATGAAAAGGAAGTTAGTAATATTTTACTGCCATTCAATTTCCTCCATCTGATTCGGTGTCCCAGGCAGCCCCCTCAATACCCAGAATTCCACAGTGGGTTCCAGAGGGAGGAAGGGACCTCTTGTGTTACTTGAGTATTCGTCAGGTCCAAGTATTTCATAAGTGCCAAAGGAATGCTTTGGACAGCAACTAAATAAACACATACCTGGGGCAATACACCCATAACTAGAAGGAAATTACATAACTGTCTTAAAAAGGGGAGAGAACACATTTTAAAAACTTCTCAGCAAATTAACCTTTCTTTGTGTTAGGCTGAATATAAGGATCCATCACCTAAGTGAACTCCCTCAACTTTGACTATGTTGCCCTCTTCTGGTGATGGTAACTCAGGACGTGCAAGGGTAAAGGTTCCCAAAACGTTGGTCCTTAAACCATTTTGCTGCTTACTTCATCAATTGTATTTTTTTGTTTGTCACTGTGAAATTCACTGATGTAAATTTTGTTGTCTATATATTTGCAAACAGGTCTGCAACAAAGTCTGTGAATTAAGATATTTTGTACATTTCATTTCCATTACATTTCCATGATCAAGATGCCCAGAAAAATCAAGAAGCAAAAGGTGCAAAGGTAAAAAATGGTCACATAAATCACATTTTAGACATTTAGAAACAGATTCAGATAGGTAAATTGTGAAGTATTTTAGTACACATGCAACAACAATCTAGTGTCAGGGGATAGATGAAAATGGGTAGATAAATTACATTGACCAACATTCTGTCATCCAGTCTGTGCCCTTTTTACCTGGCAGGCGCCAGACTGATAGACAAGACAGAAAGTCAAAAAAGATGACTCAAACCAAAAAGAAGAGGAGGAAGGAAGGAAAGAGTGACAGGGAGGAAGACAAACAAGTGAGGCCTCTGACCACAAGTCCTCTGCTGTATGACCCTGAGGTCAGCTCTCACTTACATCTGCTTTTGCATGGTTCTATTCTGAACCACTCATCTGGCCTGGTTATGGAAAGATTGGATATATTTTTAAACCCACAGTTGAAACTATTCTTCCAGCCAGAATCAACAAAAAGAAACAAATCCCCCAGCTGCTTCTGGGAAGTACCCTCTTTGTTCAGTGATGAATGATTCATAGCTATCTGTATCACTTAAACAAAATTTTAGATTTGTTTTTGTCCAAAAAATCTTAATACATTTTAGAAATATATTATCATGTTTTAAACATAACTTGGCTTTAGAATTTAGCAACCATTTGTATGAAGACAACAAAGATAGACAAAAACTTTGCATTGTATCCACTGCAATCAAACAAATAACCTAGGCGGATGATTTAATGTGTGCAAACCTATTATACTGTGTTTATACCATTGAATGGGTGCTTAAAGAACTTGTCTCTACTAGGTTGCTTTGCAGGAGCTTCTCCTTCGCCACCCCAGTGAAACAGCAGATGGAGAGCAGTCCCTGGATGACCTCCGCTCTCAGCTGTTTGAGAGAGAGAAGGCTGTAAGAACTCTTTATCAGCTGCACCTAAACCTCAATCCCTAAAATTACAGAAACACAGGTCATGAAGCCGAAAACAACCTTGTGTTTTCTATCACAGTATGCCAAGGATCCATCAATCAAGATAAGAAGCTGCCTGTCCGGGAAGATTTGTCGCTTTGAGCTGCCAATGGACTTGCAAGAGTTGGAAGGTATACGGAAACATACACAGGTAGACCTGCTGATTAAATATTGAGCATTGGTTTGTTAAGATTTTGATTTGTTTTACTTTTGCCCCGTGTCAGTTCTCTCCCCAGAGACCTACCTTAAGAAATACTGCTGTGTGAGTCAGCACAAGAGAAATGCCTACTTGAAAGTTTTTAGAAAGATTGTTAACAGACAGAAAAAGTCCCTGTCTTTTAGGGTAAGTAATTTCATCAGGAATTTTAATTGTGTAAAGTTAGACTATGCATACTGCAAAATAGGTAGCATCTTTAAAAAAATCAAATAAACAGTTGGGTAAATACACTGCTCAAAAATAAGGAACACATAAAACAAAGCCTACTGAATTAGAACAATTCTTAGTTTTACAATTGGCAACTTTTTATTGGCACTTGTCAAAGATGAGTACAGGTTCACAGTTGAGCACATATGACTGACCTTATAGTTCCTTCAGAGGCAAAGGGTAATATGCTGCTGGTAACATCATAGGACATGACATGACTGATTTAGTGGCGAGCCACTTATGGGGAGGCATATTTCTAGGATTGCACAGCAAGCCAACAGTACTCTGCATGAAAAATAAGTCCCTGTAAGACCTTATGGTCCAGATGGGCACAGTGTTTCATTTCATGTTGTTCCATCACAGATTAGACAATTTATCAGTAAAAGACCTCCTCTAATTTTCTTAAGTATTATCAAAATTTTAAATCCTGTAACGTTAATTTTCGTTAGGACATGGAACTTGCCCTGAATGACATACACCTGGGATATATGGACTCAAAGCAGTTCCAGTGGCTGATGGATTTATGTGATGTACAAAGACAAACCGAGATTGACACGGACCTCTACTGCTCGATCTGCTCCCTCTCTGAAAGAATGCTGTATACCAACATTGTGTAAGAAGTCTTGTTCAAGCAAATTCTTTTGCCGAAAAATATCTTGACGTATTTCAATCCGCATAATGATTCTCAGTATGCACATTTAAAGAGATTCTCTGATAGACTGTGACCATAAGTACATCAACATATGTAGTGCCACTTACTACTGACATTTGATTGGTATGTCTGACCTTGTCCAGTTTGCTTCTTCTTGAGCAGAATGGATGACATGGAGGAGGCCGAGACCAGACAGAAGGAGCTGCTAGAGGAGGCAGATTTCTGCAGTTTGCCGGCAAAGTTGAGTGGATACAACATCGCACCAGCACTGACCAGATTACTTCTACAGCTGTGACCTGGCTGGAACTGATGGCATTGCTTGCATTTATCCATTGTGAATAGTACCTGTTATTGATATAATGCAATGTGAACATAATCTAACAATCAGTCCATGCCAAAGAATGTGTACATACATTAATAATGCATATATTATAGATTGTATAATTGAAAGACATAACTTAAGGCTTCCAGTGTCAAGTATTTTTAAACATTAAAGAGATGACACTTTTCATGTAGGGTTTTTCCATTTTATTTTAAGTTTAAATGTTAATTCCATGCTGTGTCTCAATACAGATTCTATATCTGTGGCTCCAGTCAGATATCCAGTAGTACAAATTAGCTTCAAGTTAAACATGAAAAAGAGAAAGAAAGAAAAAAGAATCAGCTATATAAATGAGGTGGGGGCAGAAAGGAAGAAAGAAACTTGTCTATCCTCATGCAGGTTTAAAATCAATCGTTTGGTGCTAACTCATTCCCCACAGCCAATGGACACCCGCACGTTTTTCTTTTCTGAGACTTAAAAGCAACAAGGCCCCATTTCCTTTTTTTGAGCTGATAGCAGCCATTATCTGAACTCAGCATTTCTGCGTGATACAGTATTTTAGCACAACGTACAGTCCAGAACACGGCAAAACACTACTACATATCTTCTACGGTATAAATGTTAAGCATTTGCTCCACATGGATATCAAGAAATTTGCCAACTTCCTCTGAGTGACTTTGTTTTACCACAGAAAGAGCACTTTGTTCAGACCTGCCCTTTTAAAGGTTTTATGATTCTTTTTAAAGTTGCATCTGATGTTTGCACTATAACAGACATATTACAGCTCCCACAACTAATGATAGTAGACATAAGTAATAAAAGTTAATCTTCTTTAATATTACATTAAGAAAAAAAACAAACAAAAAATAACACATCCAGCAACTGATAAAAATGTTGAGGAAAAGCAAATAAACATAAAAAAAATTGTACCAGAAATAAAGGGGAAAAACAGGGACTCCTAACTGACAATGTTTTATTTATTTTAGTGAGTGGTATTCTGTGTTGAATAATGGGGCGTAATCCCAAAAATGAAAAGAAAAAAAAATAGAAAAGAAAAAAAGGAGGGGAGGGGGGACATGGAGGGGCCCTGGAGGCATTTGAGCTGTTGAGGAGTACCACTCAAGGGCGGGCTCTGTGTCTCCCTTCTGTGATACTGAGGGTGGGCAGGGGGGCTGGGGTGGGAGTGGGGGGTGGGTGGAGTCTAACATTGGCTGTGATTTCTCACTGATTCTCATCCTCCACATCTTGCAGCGCTTCTTTGTTCTGTTCCTCTCCTATTGACAACGAGGAAAGAAAGAAATCCACGTTAGCCAAGCAAAAGAGAGCACACTTAAAATGTGAGCAGAAAAAAAAACTATATGTTATAATGAAAAAAAAATTAATGAGTCTTTCAATTTTCCCATGCTCCAAAGTAAACTGTGAAGACGACGTCTACAGTTTTTTTTTTTACTTTCCGTGAGGCACACTTGCAATCAGAACATGCTTGGTCAACACACAGTTTCAACTTTTTCCCATGCAAACCAGTGGATGGCCAGTGTCAAGAGGAGGAGACACACACACACACTACAACTCCATAAATAAGCACCCAAAGATATTCCCAAATCTTAGTAAAAAGCACATCAGACCATCTTGAAGGATTGGTAGTCACATGCATGTAACAACAACAAACTAATGACGGCTAAACATCAAGGAGAAAAGGCTGAACGGCTGAACGGTTGAATATTAACTTAGATTACTTCAATTGAAATCAGTGTCACTGGCATCACTGAATAGTCTAGGTATCTGGACGGCATAAAAATGTCAAACCAAACAATATGTCAGTTTATTCAAGCCAGTCTATGATGAAATCAATGATCCAGGTAACAGTCAATGACATAAATGTCAAGAACAGGATATGTGGCCGAGAATACTGAAAATCAACTTAAGCGTTAAGAGCATACGCGTACAAATTAAAGACACAGACCTACTGCATAGGTCAAGATGGGATCAGTACAAGCAAGTGAGGGAGGAAAAAAACTATACCTTGGGCTGTTGGTAAGGGTAAACAGTGCCCCCCCCCCCCCCCCCCCCCCCCAAAAAAGTAGTGGGTCAGTGAACGTGTGCAAAGTGGGTTAGTGTTTAAAAAGAGCAAGCCAGGCAACACTGGAGAAGACTTACAAAAATACAGTTTTATAGGGAATGAGCATTTTTATTCCCCTTAGGAATCTACATTGTGGAGGAGATGGAAAGAGGAGGTATGAGTCCTATGGTCTGAGTTAGAGCTTAGAAACATGGCTTGGTCATGTAAAGGTAGTGGGGAAAAAACAGGTGGAATTCACATAAATGTGTTAAAACTAGATTGCTCTCTCCCAGGTTATGTGTAACTATTTAATAGCTGTTTCAATGGTTTTTAGTTCAACAGACTGAGGAAAAGACTGCATACTTTGCTTGAAACACACATAACCTGCTACACATAAAGCTAGGAGAGTATTCACAAATATATATTGACCACACCATGGAAAGCCAACTTTCCATCATACACGTACAAAAGCAAATGAAATTAGATGGAGAACCTTCTCATACTTACCATCACCCTGCATGTCTGAAGTCCATAGTGTCAGGTTGTCACGTAACAACTGCATGATGAGCGTGGAATCCTTGTAGCTCTCTTCACTCAGCGTGTCCAATTCTGCGATAGCATCATCAAATGCTGCTTTTGCCAACCTAAAAATATCAACAATTAATGTACCCGTGGACCACCCACTGAACTAGTCGTCGATGGCTTTCAATTCAAATCTGTGCAACAGATTCAAGATAGGTTATAATAAATCTGGATGATCAGTGTTGGCCACAAACTCTGACATGTATTTACCTGCATGCACGGTCAGGAGAGTTCAGGATTTCATAGTAAAATACAGAGAAGTTAAGTGCAAGACCCAGGCGAATAGGATGGGTGGGTGGAAGTTCAGTCATAGCTATGTCACTTGCAGCTTTGTAAGCTACTAAACTGTTTTCTGCTGCCTCCTTCCTGTCATTTCCCGTTGCAAACTCTGCCAGATACCGGTGGTAGTCACCTTTCCTGAAAAGAAAGAACAAGAGGAAAGGCGTAACTTCATATTTCTGGTGGGGGAAAAAAACCTCACAATAATACATTCTGATTGATGGAAAGTGGTATGCCATACATTTTGTAGTAGAAGACTTTGGATTCTCCTGAAGTGGAAGATGGAATAAGATACTTCTCCAACACATCCAGGATGTCATTGCAGATTGATTTAAGCTCAGTTTCAACCTTGCAACAGAGAGAATGAAGACATGACATCAATGGAAATCATTTATTGTGATAGAAGCATGTCTAGTAGACTGCTGTGTTTTTTCCACCCACAGATCTCCATCTTACCGTTTGCCTGTATTCCCGGATCATTTTCAATTTGGCTTCCCCACCTTTATTCTCTTCTTTCTGTTCAATACTACTGATTATCCGCCAGGATGCTCTCCTCGCCCCAATAACATTCTTGTAGGCAACTGAAAGAAGATTTCGCTCCTCCACTGTTAACTCCACCTCCATGCCAGCTACATTCTTCATTGATTCAACCATTTCTGAAACAAACCATATCACAAAGTAAAAAACACACACATC
Source organism: Limnothrissa miodon (assembly GCA_017657215.1). Lineage (NCBI taxonomy): Eukaryota > Metazoa > Chordata > Actinopteri > Clupeiformes > Clupeidae > Limnothrissa > Limnothrissa miodon. The sequence goes on from JAGFZM010002304.1 coordinate 140,396, forward strand.
TCATACAAAAATGTCCCAGGGCAAATTGTCTGGGCCAGTTTTTCCTGCACATCACCGTGCTTATTCAGTTCAGTTCACAGACTTCTCACAGTCAGTAGAATATATATTCTCCACAGGGAGAAATTGTCCTGCATATTCAAAATCAGCCACTCACAAAAACCCCATTAAGGTACAAAAGAGTGATACGCCTATTAAAAATGTATTTTCCACAACATTGTGAAATTTTCATTTCAACTAGTTTAACGATAAAAACCCTAATGTGTGTTGATGCCAAACACTAGAAAAATATGCTGTCAAGTTTGTCGCTGAAAGACCAAACGTCACCAAGCAAACGTGCACAGTGCACACACCCTTATTGGCAGTCACTTTAAAGTAAGCCCTGAAAGATAACCTAGGACAACCAAAGAAGGAAATATTCAGCAACAATTCCTATTCACCTGACACTTGTGCACGCACTTGGTCTACTTATAGTTGGTAAAATTCGAAAATAACGGCTAACTACTTATCCGTTAAATATTTCGAAATTCCATCCAACATTAGAAGTCTTGAATTAGCTGCTAACATTTCTAAAGTAACATTTCTTATTAAAACGCTGACGGAATGAGATTTGGGTTAGTTAAATAAAATTAAGACAACAATAAATGTTATTGTTTACTTGTTGTGCTAATATCGATGATGACAACTCGCCAGTGCTACTAATTTGTAAATTACGGTTACAAACTGGATCCCAACTACTGCAATGACACAGTTAACGTTAGCTAGCTTGCTAAAAATTGTAACGGATATGGGACTTGCCCTAATGTTAACGTTACCGTCATTGTTCATCATTGTCCTAATTAGACTGAGCTAAGATGAGACCACTTATATCTAATATTAACTTTACAGTTAACGTTATTACTATGTCGAGCCTGCAAAATGGCTAAGGTTGAACATTAATGCCTCACTGCCACCGAGCTGGTTAACTTATCACACTAACTGGCTAATGCTTGTAGAACCCACGATATAATTTAGCAACGATAGCCAACAAGAAGTCGGGCGTTGGGAGTGCCAAATTGAAGAAGTCAAAATCAGAGGCGTTACAAGTTATTGCTACAAATGCGTTCCGCCTGCAGGCCACAAATATCTATTAACAGTGATGATTTGTTCGCAAGTCAATATTCATAATCAGTGAGAGAATCCTTAGGGGCTAACTACGCTAACCAGCTAATATTCTCCGCCATTTTGTCTCCCTAACCATCTCCATCTTTAAACCTCAGTAGCTCATCAAACATCTTACACTCCCCGCTAGAGGGAGGATGAGTGAAGAATACTGAATGAAAGTAAAATCTCCCTCTTTATGTCTCGCGTCTACTTGATTAATATACGCAATGACACTTCAACATCAACAAACAGCTTGTAGTCAAGCTAACTAGCATGTAATGCTAGGTCCAAGTTTAATGGCTAACATTAGCTGGCTGGTTTAATAACTAACGTTCGCTAACGTTAGCTTGCCTGTTAGGTTATAAGCTTAATTGAACTTACCATCGTATCTCTCTGCCTGTTCGGCAAGTTTGGCCTGGTAAACTAACTCCTCCCGATCACCCATTTCGGTATGTTCTTAAAGTGGCGTTGTTAAGTAAAGGATTTGAGCAGTAGATTGGCACTACTAGCCAGCAGTTTCAGTTGTAGCAGTGGTAGCAACTGGAGCGGTGTTCCCACTCCACCGGTAAACGCGAATAAAGATGGCGTTGGATTTCCATCCGGGAATCTACACACAACACTGACCACACCATGCTCCAACATCCAGAGATGAACTTGTGGAAATGGGGCATGGGGGAATGTTATTGTCTTATTTGATTTCTAACATTTCATCATTGTTTGCCAAAATCTCTTTTAGTTGCATGATGAACTTGGATAAAAGTGTAAAACTAAGTGTTATACATAGGCTATGACATTGTGCACTAGGTGTGTCAAGTCAAGTGTTTTTAATTGTCATTTCAGCCCTATATTCACAGTATAAAGTCAGATGAGACAACGTTCCACACTGGATCTAAGTGGTGCTACCTTAAGATAACAATAAATAAGACACTGGGACAGGCTATGGTGCACGCAGGCATATAAAAATCTACTTAGTATGCTACATATAAAGTTAATCTACATCTACTGCACCTACATTATAAATATACTATAAAGTGTGTCAAGACAATAGACAGTAAGACAGGGCAAAGAAAAACCTTGAACTGAGCAGGGTTTAGGTAGGTGATATGGTAATAGCATAATATAGGTGTGCATTCAGTTTAGTGTATTGAGCAGCAGGTGCTTGAGGTAGAGTATACTAAAACAGAAGGTGCATTGTGCATATTTTGTCAGATCAGTCTGGCAGCATAACAATCATGTATATGGCAGAAGGGAGAAAAGTCCATGGCATGCATGGTGTGTGGTGTCTTTCACAATGGTTGAGGATTTGCACAGACAGTGTGTGGTGTATATGTTGGGAATGTGAAGGAAGAGAGGTCCCTATATCTCAGCTGTCCTCACAATCCTTTGCTGCATGGGCCTTTGTCTCTGCAGCAGTGCAGTTCCCAAACAACGCTGTGAGGGCACTGCTGAGGATGCACTCAATGGTACCCCTGTAGAAGGTTATCAGGATGGGGGTGGGTAGGTAGGCCTTCCGCAGCTTCCAAGTAGCCTTTGCTGAGCTTTCTTGGTAATGTGTGTGATGTTCTTGGTCCATGTGAGGTTGTCTGTGATGTGCACTCACTGGAATTTTGTGTTGTGAACAATCTCCACTCCAGTGGGCTGTGCTTGCTTGAAGGTAAAATAAAATTAAAAACAAAATAAAATAAAACCTTTTTTAAGAATGACATTACACTGTGATGATATGATCAACCACTGACCAAACACTGGTTCTCACACACTGCAGATGTTTGATCAGGCTATGTGTGTGAACTTGAGAACCAGTAGAAGGGTTTTGTAGGCCCTTAGCTCGTTTACATTAAAACATTTTAGGGTAGTGGAAGATTATCTCTTAATTGCAGCACATACACAAACACATCTCACTGGCAAAATTAAAATTAATTTCCCAGGTTCCAGTTCCAGGTCTGTCAGAGGGAAAACAAGACATTGTTGTACAAAGTATTTAATATACCGTATGTTGCATTTAATTTCATGTTGCATTTCCTTCACTTTACTCTATGGTTATGCCACAAGGATCACTTGTTGCAATACACTGTGGGCTACATTTTGGGTGATGTGTGTCTGGTTTCCATACTTAAATGAAAGACAAATTGAAATACTATTGTCATTAATCAAGATATTTTTTTGTCTATTTTCCCTTAACAGTAGGCCAATCAATTTCATTCAAGAAACTGATGTACATGTACTAGGCTATTAAACTCCATGCATGTCCAAATAATCGGATCTGGTTAGTCACATTTTTTTTAATTGAACAAGATGCCTTTGGATAACCTACATTTCTGTTATTTAAGTAGCTGTAAGTACAGTGAAACACAGGCCTAAGCTAGGCAATGTTTTAATAATCAGAATCAGTAACGATACGAACATATGACTTCAATGTGGAAAATAATTGTTTTATGAAAATTTGCCCTTGTGTCAGGGGATAACAACCAAATGATACTCTTTGGGATGGTCCTTTTATCTTCCGCAACAGAAGGCGGCGGTAGTTTCCCTCGATATGAAGAGACCACCAGAGCCCGTTAAAAGGTCTCTGAAGAAACGTTGTTATTCGCGGAGCCTGAGATGGGTACAACTTATGTTAACTTATTGGGCTAGCATTAAGGGACAGTATGATGACCAACCAATAAGAGATGTTTTAAAAAACTGTTGGGAACATGATAAGGTCAGTTTCAGAAGCTTTGGGTGGATGGCTGATGCTAAGGCGGAGAGAATAGGGTTGCACCAATTGGTGAATTGTCCTACTGTTCCCCTGTCTCCTATCCAGCCATGGCCTTTTCCCCTACCATTAGTAGATCTGGGTATTCATCTAGAAATGAAAAAGAAACCAAAGGAGTTGTTAATTGGGGATATGGTGCATAACTATGCAGATTCATTTCCCAGGCCACACACTCATGTTTACAGATGGTTCAAAAGATCCAGGAAAAGGATGCGCTGGTTCAGCAGTATACGTATCACATATAGACTTAAGTATTAAGAAAAGAATAACTGACCACATGTCTGTTTATACCACAGAGCTGGTTGCAATAATGCTGGCACTAGAATGGATTATGGGAAATTGTGTTTTAAAGCCAGTCATAATTTCTGATAGCTATTCAGCTCTCCAAAGCATTCAATCTAGTAAGTCATTTAGAGGTGACCTGGTTAATGAAATCTATACATGTCTTTATAAAATACAGCTAATGGGAATGTGTGGCAGGAGTATTGGGATGGTAATGAAAAGGGGAGACATCTTCACAAAATCCAAAAAGAGGTTGGCAGAGGAAGGGTAGCGGGGAGAAATAGAAGAGATGAAGCTATAATCACACGATTAAGAATAGGACACACAGGCTTAAATCACTCTTTGAAAATATTGGGTAGGCACCAGACAGGAAAATGTGATTACTGTGGTCAATCAGAAACAGTGGAGCATACACTACTACAATGCAAACAGCATGAAACACAGAGGAACCAGCTTTTTCAATCCCTTAAAACTATTAAGCATAGCAATTTTACTCTATCAGGATAATTAAGCAAAACATCTAGCCATACATATAATTTCATTCTCAGGTTCCTAAAAGAAACTGGGCTAACCTCAAGAATATATATATTTTTCTTTTTCTTTTCTTTTCCCTCTTCCCATTTACCCTTTTACTTTGGATTAGTACTCTAATTCTTGGCCTGGAGTAGCTTCCAGTTTACCTGCTCCATACTCCAACCCAGTCGGTGGCGGTAATGCACCTTTTCAGTTGGTTGCCAACCGCCATTAAAACAGAAAGAAGAAGAAGAAGAAGTTGTTATTCGCGGACATTTTTGAATTTGTCTCTGACGTTAGAGTCAGAGCCGCCTATTTGAACGGACTAACAATTCCAAATAACAGAAGTGTAGAAGTCGTTTTCATCTGCCCGGTACGGACATTTAATTTTATGCCGTTTTGTTATGAAGGCGTTATTGAGATAAACAATAACAATTTTTGCTGGTAATTATATCTGCGTTAAAATCGTCTGTCTGAGAATCGTCTGTCGAAATAATTAGCAGGAAGCTAACTAAACGTTAGTGTCTCTGAGACTCGAACACGTCATGTATCTGTTTTAGACTTCCCGGAAATACAACATTTGTTTTCCAGTTTAGTGAAGGCCTTCTGGAATGCCAAGTTTATTTGATGTAATGCCTAATTTTATGTTTACATCCTCTCAGCGTCAAAATGAACCGGCGTCCTGGCAGTAGATATTCAGAACAGCCACTTCGTGTGGCAGGGAATAGAATGAGCATGGTCAACGCCACCCCTCAGAGGTTGTACTTGGTTTCCATGTTTGTTTTGGATCAGCAGTGTGTAAATAAGGACCTTTTTGGGTTAACACATGCGTTAATATCTTGGTTTTACTTTTCTTTCATAGCAAGAACCTTTTTGGGAAATTAAGTTTATCAAAGGTACCCGCATCTGGGAAATCAGAACGAAAAACAAGCTTTTATGGAAAGTGAGTGTACAAGTTTTTACTAATAATTGAATAACAATGACACTTATTCTATCCGTCTGGCCTAACGTTTAGTAATGTTACTTAACTGAGTTAAGAATAAAAATGTCAATTTTCTTGCCAAGCATCAGTCAACAATAATATGCCATCTCGTTTCAGCGCATCCTCAGGAAACCAACGGAATAGCTTCTTCGGGACCTATGGAGGTTCTGAAAAGATTAAAGATCCCCGCCCTTTACATGACAAGGCTTACATTCAGCAGTGCATTAAACAGCTTTGTGAGGTCTGTTTGTTTCTCTTCAACCCTAGGAATATTTTAAAACCTATAACGATAGTTTCCGCACAAATGTAACCTTATTTGGGGTGGGGAACTGATTCATTTATTGATTCTGCTTATCAGTTCCACTCTTCATCAGTTTTCAGTCATTTTTAGCATCAACCCTAAAGGCCAATTAGATCAATACCAATGTATGTACACAAAAAATAGCCTTAGTGTGAATACAAGAAACATGACGTGACATGAGTTTTTCTTATAAGCTGAAAGGGTCTCTGATATGATATTCCCTGAAGAGACCCCTATGACAAAGGTCTGGTAACAGATTATGGTAACCGTAACAACAGCAAACAGCCTTGTGGATCTACTTTGTCACAAAACTTTCTTCCAATAAGAAAGCCGTGGATGTGTTTGGTCCCCTCTAACTTCATCCCTGTTTGGACTCTTGAAAGAACTAGGCTGAGGTAAATGCTGACAAAGTAGCATCTCATGCTGGAGCAAATGAGTGCACGCAATGAGACAAGACATATGTATCAACTCGTCTAAGTTGAAGGAAGAATATATTTCAATATTGAAAAACAATGTGATGTTGCTTTAAACAAAATAACCCAATGAATATAAAAATAAATGAGCAATACATCTGCTTTCGACAAACTGCAATACTACAATAATGTTTTTGTCAACTGAAAAAATGTTAGAAATGTAAATGTTATAACTTGTCAAGTAACCACCACAAAATCTTTGTTTTACTCTTATATGAATGTAACCAACTATTCTGTTTTCAGTGTATTGGAGGCAATGTCTTATTATCGATTATTTTTGTGGATCTGTGTGCAGTGAGCTGATACGTGTGAGAGTAATGCTTGTGAACTGCATATTTAATATGGTTCATCTCTTCCTGATCTACCGGTATGTCATTTCTTCTTGTAGTTTCTGTCAGACAATGCTTTTCCTGGGACAATTACTGTCAAGTCACTCCAGTCACCCTCCACAAAGGAGTTTCTGAAGATTTTTGAGTTTATCTTGAGTCTGCTTGATTCCACCTTCCAGATGCCCACAGTCAGAATTGAAGAAGAAGTACCAAGAATTTTCAGAGACCTGGGGTATGTTTATTGAATTGGTCTTTTACTCTGCTTCTGTAGACCATTTTTCATCTAATGCAAAAGTAAGATTAAAACTATATAAGATATTCTATGAAGATGGAAGGCTTTATCATTCACTAGCACTTTATTTGTCAGCATTTATGCTCCATTGGTGTTTTCTGTTCTGCTTGTTACATTGCTCCCCACCTGGTAGTTTCAAGTAATGTAAAATAATGTATTCATGTTTGCGATGTATTCTTGTGATGTGGTTATGATGTTGAAGAGGAAATATACATTGTGTAATTACAGGTACCCTTTTGTACTCTCCAAAAGCTCCATGTATTCAGTTGGGGCTCCCCACACATGGCCACAAGTCCTGGGGGCGCTTGTGTGGCTCATGGACTCTGCAAGGGTAAGACCACTGACTAACTTGGTAAAAATGACCACAAGTCTACATGTAATGTGGGAGCCGAACCAGCAGAAAAATGCATGACAGTTGCCCCCCTCCGGTGTTGACTGGGCCATTTGACCCGTGTTTTCCAGCTGTTCAGCTCCACGCGAGAACAGGACCTGCTCTTCTCAGATTTCCCAGATGACAACACAGACATAGAGGAAGCAGTCGAGTACAACAAGGTATAGTACATTCATTGGTCTTTAATGTTCCTTAAACCTTCCCTTTTCAAAAAAAAGAAATTTCCAAGGAGTTTGTATGTTTCTCTTTTGCTTTTAGCTATTCATGGACTACACGTGTAAGACCTACAACAGGTTTATGCAGGGAGAAGACTTGTTTGAGGAGGAGGACGCAACTTACCTCAACTCATTCAGTGAGCTTGTTGTTGTTGGTTTTTATATATGGAAAATACACAATAACAAACTTAAGCATTTGTCTCAGAGAATCGTGCTTGAATTGATTCTGTAATTCCATCAGCAACAGGCATAAAATAGACCAATTGTGGCACATTTTGTGTTTATTAATGTGCATGTGTTGGATAAACCTTACTAAAATGAATGCATAAGTTACACATAATTAACATTAGCAATCCTGTAACCCTTTCCCCAGAGAGGCTTTGTGGCAATGTGGACGAGGAGCACCTGGAGTCACAGTGGCAGAGGTACCAGGCCCTGGTAGAGGAGGTGGAGAAACTGGAGAAGGAAAGCCACAAGGTCGGTTGAAGACACAGGAACTTCCTTTCTCTATTTCCACCACATTGATTGATATGTATGTTTCCCAATCTGTGTTTTGTGTGTTCGATGGTCTGTGTATTGTGCATCAATATATCTCATATCTAGGATCCACTCATGAACAAGCGTACACAGAAGCTCCACATGCAGACAGACCTGCAGAAGATTCGGGAATACCGTGACAACCTGGAAGCGTTTAAAACTAACCAAGACAACAAGGCCACTGCTCTGGCTGAAGAACTCGAGGCTACGAGTGAGTGTTATTAGAATGTTGATTCCCACCCCACCCCATTTCATTTCATCATTCCTCTCATATTTCAAATTTGGCCTTGCGTTTTTTTTTGACAACGGTGCATCAGAGGACAAACCGTAGTTTAAAACTGGCAGACTTGCCTGGGAAGTTATCTTTTCTGTACATGCACACAGCCCTACAGCGTGACACCCTGAAACAGGAACAGGCCCGGCTCCAGAACATCCTGCAGAACCAGAAGTTCACGCCGGCTGACATTGAACGGATCAACCGAGAGCGCAACGAGCTCCAGCAGATGCTGGATGGCCTGAACCGCAGTCTGGAGGAGACCCAGCAGCAGCTGTGGGCTGAGGAGATTACCAAGGCCAAGGCCAAAGATGAGGTGAGAGAGAAAATGGTATTTTTTTTGTGTGTGTTGTTGGCACAATAGATTATGATTTGAGTTATTATTAATTTCACTATTTTTAGGGCTAACATTTTCCTTGCTTAGTTGTTTTATTTCACATGTGTGATAAAGAAAGCATGCCATGTTTTCTCACAAAAAAAAACTTTTCAGTGAAGGTATTATTGAAGAATGCTCCTGCTGGATCTATTTTATCTGTCTATTAAAGGCGGGAGGTGTTTGTCAAGATCCACCTAAACTGTAAATTGCTGAAGCAAACCTTGTTACGTTTGTTTATGGGTTCTTTTCAGACATTTTTATATAAATCAACACACAATTCAGATAACGCACAAAGAAACTAATATGGAAAAATGTCTAATGGACTTGAAATTCAACTTAAGTATATTTTTAGTACAGATAGCTAAAAATGTAATGGGGAAGAAGGAAGGGAGGGGAAGGGAAATAGAATACTATAGTTTAAGGAATTAGAAAGTATCTTGTTGCCTGCCCATTCTATTCCCCATATGTGTGATTTTTTTTTTCTTTCTACAAATCTATGTTAATTAAGTAGGCACATACTTTACAAAAAGAGAACTTAAATTGGATAATTTAAACATCTAGTATCACTAATGCATTCTAATACGATTCCCGACCTGGCTTGAAATCATCTTTGTGCTTGAAATCCACAGGCTGAGAAGGAGCTTGCGGAGTACCACAAGCTCGCTCGTAAACTGAAGCTCATCCCCCTGTCGGCAGCAAATGCCTGTGGACACGACTTTGAGATCAAAAGTCTTCGGGAATATGGCGCAGCGGCCATGACGGAGTACAAAGCACACATTCAGGTACAAAGCCCCCCCCCCCTCCTGTGTTAATAGTGCTTAGAATTGGTATCCATAGATTTTGGTGTTTTGAATGCGTGTTAAGAGTCCGAATCTGTTTTGTTCCACAGAATCCCCTAAGAAAAATGATAACAGATGTAGAGGACGAGTTTAATAGGTTGACCAATAAGAATCTGAGTCTGCAAGAATCTCTAGAGCAAGTATGTGACCATCCCAGAGTACACATTGAAACGACTAGGGATGCAAACTGTGCACAAACATTGTTACATATCTGTAGTGACAAAGATCTGCCTTTATTCTGTTGTAGGTTAAGTCCAACATATTCGACAAATCTAACGACGTAAAGCAGTTGAAGGAACAAATCAGGAGACTGGATGAGCAGCTGGAGCTTGATTTCCAGGCAAGCACCGCTTCCTATTGCTTCTTTCCTCTCCACCCCAGACACCGGAGCTATGGACCACTAGGTCATTTTTAATCTTTCTGGACGTTGCTCTGTGTGTGTGTGTGTGTGTGTGTGTGTGTGTGTAGGACCTGGCTGGTGAAGAGGAAAGATGGGCAGCAGAGATTGAGTCTGCGGAAAGTCACAGAAAGCTTCTAGAAAAAAAGGTCATGGATGGATACGACGAGGCCATGGAACAGCTTAAAGCAGCCCAGCAACAGTCAGTACACCTAAACTACACAATAGACAGGCATGATGACATTTATAAAAATAATAATTTTCCCGTCCTATTAGGTACCATCTAGTCCTGCAGGAGACCAAAGAGGAGCGGCGCACCGTCACAAACAACGTAGCCGCTGTATTGGGTGCAGCATTTAACCACTTGCCGCTTTTAGAAGTAGGTGTTGAATTTTCAGAGCTCTATTGTTTTTGATCATTGACATGTTGTTTATACCATTTATTAATAGTCCTGTGCATTGTTGCTTTTGCAGAAAAACATTGCTGACCAGGCAGAAAGACTTGACCGCTTACACAAGGAGGTGTTGCAGCAGGATGAAGTTGATCTGAAACAAATGAAAGCAATGATGGCCAACTACATAGCTAAGGTCAACATCTACTGCAGCAGACAGAACACAGAATCACAAGATTGAAGACTGGTGCCCAACCTTTAAGCCAACTGACTGTCGATAAAACATTTAACTCGTTTTTTAAAATGCTAGATGTCCAGAAAAGAGTTATTTTAGGAAACCATTTACTTTGTTACTAATAAATGTGTATTTTTCCTCATTGTAATTGTAAAATGTTTTTGTATTTCAGTCTGTGTTACAGTGACACTTTAATTGATAATAAATACTGAATAATGTAAAATTTCTTCATAAAGCAAGAATGATTTCATGAAATCATTTTATAGGTCTTTAATGGCAAATACAAAAAAATAACACAGCCAACAATACCACATTTTAAATGCTTAGGATGGAAAGTGCCACTTTGGTCTGTGAAATCACAGCATGGTGCCATGATTATTTTTCAGCAATTTAAGCTTGTTACAAGCAAAACCAAATCAGAACCATTCATGTTGGAGGAACAGAAAAGGCAAAAGCATTTCTTCTTAAATGTAGAATGTACAATCACTCTATACACCATTCCTCCCCATGAAAGGGTAGGGCTAAATAAAAAAAAGCTAAGCCTACTGGTGAATAGTCTTTTTCCCTACATATAATTTCTCCTCTCATCAGCTCATGGTCCCTGGGACAGTAGTGTTCTCATTCGTGTCCATTCTGGATTTTCTGCTTGGCCAGCAGCAGGTCCATATATGCCCCCTCGATCAAGTCCTCCTCCTTCACTCCCAGCTCCTCCATCAGTTTGTGGGCAATAGAGACACCCTCCTCTGTGCTCTGGCCTTCCTTCATCACCACCTGCCCAACGACAGCCAAGTCATGAAGACTCCTTAAATCGTCCAAATGAGCTAGTTTAACTTGCAGATATTATGTAAGTTGAAGGGGAAATATAAACCACTAATGCACTAGAACTATTGTCTAAAATGAAATCCTGGCACCATACAAGGCCTTGGTTATTAATAAGCCTGCATACTCGTTAAGGGGTATACAAACCTCCAGTTCCATAAAATGGCCTAGGCCCTCAACAGTGTCCACATGTACCCTGGTCTGTCCCACCATGAAAAGATGTCGTTCTTTCTTTACCTGTCCCACCATTCCCAAGGCATCTGCAAGAACTTTCTGTGCAGAACAAATCCAAGAGGATACTAAATCAATACAAATAAGACACAGGAGGAGGAATATTGTGGACATGAACTTAGACTAGATTTTCATAGGTTAGGCTACATGTAAGCTGACACCTAAAAGATGCATTTAGATTGAACAGCACAAGTGATTCTATGTGTTAAAGTTTGTTTCATGTTTCTTACTGTAAGTCCCTCTGGGTCAGCAGTGGGAGAAATGGAGTAGTTGGAAAGTTTTGGACCATCCATATCAGGCCTCTCATAGAAAATGAGCTGTCCTTTCCCATCCTATAACCAGACAGCATCAGCATAAAGCACCTCTCAAGGAGAGAATGACTACTTTTGGAGCAATAGACACTCCTGGGCTTACAGCCTATCGTTATGTTGAAGTCTCACCATAAAATCTCTCAATTTCAGACGACCCTTTTCCACAGTGAAAAACGTGTCCTGCTGTCGAATGATGGTTCCATCGGACCCACTCAACTCTTTCGCGCGCTGCATCAAATGCTGCATGTTATGCACGGCCGCTTTTATTTCCACATTGGAGGGCATTTTCAGCTGGGCGGGGTAGACCTGGGACCACCTTAGATTACCTGTAGAGGTTTTTACATGGATAACGTTAATTGAATGTTTCCGCGCTTCAACCATACAGTCTATGGCTTCAACAAAATGAAAGAAAGGTAGTTGCGTTACATTTTTTATATCTGTTTGCATCCGATTCGCTAATTTGTTAACTGCTACGTTAGTAGGTTGTCATCTTAAAACATCTTCGAAACAAAAGTGACATAAGCCTAGTCTAAGCTACTTTCTTACTTTCATCGCAAATAAGTGTAGGCCTACTTACAAAATATATCAAATACAATCAAGAGTTACTCAAAATGTAAAAAAACGTAGATGTCAACTGTAAAACAAATATATTAGTATGACAATAGTCATTAGTATGACAATAGTCGATAGTAAATAACGGCCCACCTGCTTTATGATCTTCACACAACAACAAGACTGGTGTGTGGTGGCGCGCTTTCTCTTCTTCCTGTTATCCACGTGTGTGCTTCTGACTTCGTATATCACTACCACCATCTACTGGTAAAAAAACAGCAAGTCACTCGTTCCAAGACCACTTAATTTTGCGACCTACAGAAGTTGAAACTAACTTCACTTAAAGATTCAAATGAAAGACGCTGAAAGTAGCAACCAAACTGACGTTTGACTTACCTGTACCTGAAAGTTGAACAAAAGAATCCCTTAAGACTTTTTCAGTAAACCCAACCTAATAGGCTAGCTAGAATCAATATATAAAGTTGCCGGGCAGCCTAAAAATGCAGGCCAGCCTAAAATGTGACAATGAGACAAAATCTGAGACCCCCTCAGGTAGATATTGTCTCTGTTTTTTTTTATCCTTATTTTCTGTATATTTCAGATAAAGCTATAAGAGCATCTTAGGCCTACATGAATTGTTTCTAGTTTGCAGTAGTTTGTACAGTTGTAGGCCTATGCAGTTGTAGCCTATGTACACCTTTGAAAATTGGGAATTTAGGCCTACACATAAATATGTTTTGTCATTTTAAGGTGAAATGGCAAATAAACTAAAATGTTTCAAAGAAATACAGTTTAAACGATATGATCATAAACATTGACTTTTTATGGTCCATCTGTCCTGAGTGGAGTTTTGGATGACATCACTGGGGATGGTGGCGATTTGTCTCATTATGTAATCTAAACAGATCTTCCACTTAGGGTGTTCTAAGTGATTGTAAACTAAATACACTAAATATAAGCAAAGAGGCCTGGGGTGGCTGCACTGCTGAACATTTACTGATGTACTGTTAGAGATGGTTGACATTTTACTCAGTCTGAAGCTCCTCTAAAGAAAAGAAGCAGAAAAAAACATCTTATGTTAATTCAGCATGTGTTTTAAGAGACATACGAATAGCATCAGTATATTTACATAAGCCAGTGAATTACATAAACTAGCTTTACAGGACAGAATGAATGCCATATTGTTTTATTGTTTTTAATGCTATGTTGTTGGAGGTTCACAGCTGAGGATCTGTGTTGGATGGAATATGGACTAATGAATGATTTATAGCAGTGGGAATGGTATACAGCAAAAGTAGTCTTCCCCTCACCAGTAAGGGTCTACACTGAGTGTAATGAGTTGGGAATTGCTGTCAGTAAAGTATGGGTACACACACACATACGCAGGAGCATCATGGACATAAAAGGTCTTGGAGCAGCATACACACAGCGTCTTTAGTTCTTCACCTGTGGACTCAGTCAGGACATCTGTCAATTCCAGCCATACTATTTGGCTGTTTCTGGATTACATTTACAGCACTCTTACAACACTGTAAATGAGGATTTACAGCAGTGTTAAACATAAACATAACACGTGTACATACATCATTAGACAAACATCATTGTCATTTTCTCATCTTAATCTATCTCTGTCTCTCTGTCTATCTACCCATCCAGCACAGAAGTATCTATCTGTGTGTCTGTCATTGTTGTTCTCCCAGACTAACCTATAGGCTTGAGAATGCAGCGCCCCTTTCTCTCTCTCCCCCCGTCTAGGCTGAGGATGCAGTGCTGTGGTGAAATATTTGGAAAATTTATCACTAAAACCAAACCAAAGTCTCTTGGCTGTGCTCTTCTCACTCCCTGGCTCCAAATAAGGATCCTTTTTTTCTTTTTCTTTTTCTTTTTTTTACCAAGGGCGAGAGGAAAAAAAGAAAAAGACCAAAGTGACAGAGATGGAGAGAGAGAGAGAGAGAGAGAGAGAGAGAGAGAGAGTGCAATGGAGAGAGGAAGGCTTGCACAGAAGGACCATATCCATTTAAGGCTACGATTTCCTTTTTGTCTTTTGGATGTTTCCCTCCCTCTTGGTTTGGTGGTGAAGTCATTCCAGCTCACCCTCTTCTGAAACGGCACGTCTTAGGAGGAGGATTCGGGCACACATAAAACGCACACACAACCTTGGAGACACGCGCAGTTCCACTTATAAACATACTCACCCAGCACCTCCAGAGGAAAGAATCTTTGTCTTCATTCTTTCTGACAGTGAGTATTTCTCTTTTTTTCCTCAGTGTGGATAATGGAGATACAATTGGAAAGTTGTATGACAAGGGGAAATTCACTAACACTTACTCTGTGGACAGGAAGTCTGGACAGGAGTAAAGGACAGATAATCTATTATATAGTTATTTTAAGTAAAAGTCAGAGCAAAATGCTTTGCACTAGATTTTGTGTAATAAAGTTAGCCATGCCAATTAGTTGATGACTTTTAGTCCTTTGAACTTCTGGAGTGGATGCTCTGTTAGAACAGGACATTGACATTGGTAGAGTATGCAAGTTTTATAGGTTTGGGAAATTAACTGTAATACATTTTGAGTTGATTATGTTTCAAAAGCTCTGATGTTAACAGTGCTTTAGTGAACAACACTAAATGCAGCCTTTGACATGCAGTATGCTTATCACCGTTTATGGAAATGACGCTTTACTGATGGGGATTGCATCAGTTGTGCTGGAGACACCTTTCTGAAACATTAATCCAATAGGCTACATGTGACTTATTCCTATACCCTGTCATTACCCTGTAATATTCGATTAACTAAATGGCCACACCTGCCTGTCTGTTATGTTATAACAAGAAGTTTGTACCCTGCAGCTTGGTTTAAACAGAACATTATTACCTCTTCCTCGTACTACTACAGGCTTTTATTACAGGGTTACATGGTAATATTTTAGACAAAGATCAGAACTAGGTTTAGATACAGACTCTATGAATAGGCCGGACACTACTTTATAAGGCTTGAGCTGCTTTCTAAAGGCCGTAATTTGCTTAAAGATTAAAACGGCTCTGGGTGGCAGTACTAGTAGCAGTGGCAACAGTAGGAGAGGGCGGCTGTCCCAAATGGAGGTGAAGTTGCCTGCATTCCATTGCGTTTACATGCCACAGCCCACATTATTACATCATAGAGGCAGACACAGTTCACTGATCAGGTCTCCAGGAGACATTTTTTTTTCCTCTGCAGACTAGCCAGCGGCCGACATCTCTGTCGGTAGCCATGGAAATTAGAAGAAAAAAAAAAACACCAAGCAATTAAATGTGATGAGATCATGGTCATTCTGGACACACATGAACTCCTGGTTGCTCTCTCTCACACACACACACACACACACAGAGACACACGCATATGCGCGCACACACACACACACACACATGCATTTGCTTTTACAATACCCAGGAGATTGAAGCCCAGCTACTCACTGTTTCAACTAACATTACGATAACTGACAAGTGTCTGGATCAGTCAGGATGTAAACAAGCCTACTGTGTGAAGAGTTTTTTTTTTTTTTTTTTTTTTGTTAACAATAACTGGAAGAAAATTCATGCAATCCCTGGGACATTGATGTGGCCAGAAGAAAGTCCTTGATGTTATTCAGACATGATAATCCTCCATACAATTACAAAGCTGGCTACAGCCAAACTAGGTATCTGACAGAGGGACAGAGTGGAAGAGAAACAGGAAGAAGAGAAAACAGGAAAAGAATTGCTTTATCTGCCATCCTGTTTGCAGTGGCCAAGGAGGAGATACAGCTTTTACAGTAATACATGAGGCCTTGGGGATCCTCATTAAGTCAACAAAATAAACAGGTTTTCCAGCAGAATGACAGATAACAGCTACTTATTGTGTAGCACGATAGACCATGGTTTCTTCTTACGTTTCTTAAGTTTAGACGTAAATGAACGTTTAGGTGCTGACTCATAATTGACTTTGAAAATAGACCCTCATTGTGATAGTTCTGTGCCACAGAGGAGAGGTAAGTAAAGAAAGTGTAATGCCAATGGCCTGATAGCTCCAACAGCTCGTGCTGTCTGCGGGGCCTTCCAAGTGAGGATCCCTGCAGACTCTTAACTGGTAAACTTTGACCTTTGACCTCCAGACCCAGAAAGCCGCAGTCCCCTGACATCAAGATGGCACAACAGGTGAACGTGATTAAGGTTTCATTTTTAAAGAGCTTCGCTGTTGGCTGCGTCTGAGAACCGCAACTGTTATTTTCCACATAATGGCTGTTGATGGTGTTGATATGTGTGCAAATTGTTTACAAAGAATGTCTGTGCTGCAGGGGTGTTTTTGTATATGTGTGTCCTGAGATGTGAAATAAGGACATGAAATCATGCTCAAGTACTCTCCTATTGCACAGCACCACGGCCCAGAGAATTGAATAATCTGTCACACAAACATTTAGATATCCCACAGAGGGAATGAGCCCAGATGGTGTGCATTCGGAGACTGTGAAAATGACGCCTTCAATAAAGCTCCAACATGCAAATACACGCCTTTCACATGCCAATCACCTCTGTATATGTGAAATATATCTGTGTGTATGCTGGGAAAGGGGGTGAGGTGTGAATCATATGTTTTTAATTCAACATATATTTATATTGTATGTGCATACTTGCTTTTCTCTGCGTTACAAGTCTGGCTGTATCCTCACAAGGGTGGCTTTAAGCAAAGCTAACATACCTTTATCCTCAGGGGAAGAAGACCAAATAAGTGTAAGCCTATAAAATGCTGGCCATAGTTCTGAAAGTTCAAGAGCGATAGCCGTGCTGACATGCAAAACACGTTTACTTAGTTTTTCATTTGTGAGAATAACAGGAACTCAATGAGGCCAATGGATCCAAACTGCCTGCTGCCTGTTTGGTAGATAACAGTCGCCAATACAAAACAATTAGAGAAATCTGTTAATTAAGCTATTGTGGTCCTTGACTTGAATGAACCTTATTTGATTTGATTTATACCACATAGCTTCAGACAAGATGAAATTATAGTATAATTCTGTGGGAGTTTATGCTTCAACAATTTGCCAGCTTTTCATCACAAATATAAAAAATATAGATACATTAGCATTGATATGATATTGAGTTTGCAGCAGTTAACCAGATGCCTCATTTGTTTTCCCAAATCTCATTTGCATCACTTTCCTCTTCAAAATGTTTTTTCCCCCTTCATACACCAAAAAAAGGAGACCACGAAGACATAACCCCATTGAACTTAGTCCTCCTTTCACTCTTGCTCTGATTTAAATGTCTTTCATTGCATCTGTCTGCCTTGGCAGAGCACAGGCATGGCCAACAAGGGTCCATCTTACGGCATGAGCCGTGTGGTCCAGGATAAGATCGACAAGAAGTACGACAATGAGCTGGAGGAGCGCCTGGTGGAGTGGATCATCAACCAGTGTGGCTCCGCAGTGGGCAAGCCTGAGGCTGGCAAGCTCGGCTTCCAAGTCTGGCTCAAGGATGGATGTGTGAGTGTGACCTAAAAATGAAACCACCCCAGTAGTGAATGTTGACTATCACCCCATTAAGTCACTATGGCAATCCTTAAAAAGAACCTATTAGAGATTGTCACCATGACAACCCCCTCCAACACCCCCCATCCCCCACCCTCTCACTTGTAAGTCTAGCAACCAAGAGACTTTGTTTTGGTGACCAGAATGGCAGCCAAGTGATACAACGGACAGACATCTTGAGCATGGGAAATGGCTCAACGGAACCAGACTTAGTGACCTCTGGCTTTTGTTCTCAGTTCCCATGTACTGTATCCACTTGAGATTCTTAGTGATTCATTGTCCCTGAAATGTATCTTTGTCTCCACTAAATCTCTAAGGTTCTGAGTGAGCTCATGAACAGTCTTTGCGATGACAAACCCATAAAGAAGATCCAGCGCTCAGATATGGCCTTCAAACAGATGGAGCAGATCTCACAGTTCCTCAGTGCTGCTGAGCGCTACGGCGTCACCAAAACCGACATGTTCCAGACAGTGGATCTTTGGGAAGGCAAGGGAAAAAAACTTGAGCAAACTTATATTTTGAAGATGTACAACTTTTAATTGAAAGTCTAAGTTAGTTAGATGATACAAGCTAAGTTAGTTAGATGATACAAGCAATGCTTTTAAAAAACAAAATTAGGATTGGTCTTCTAGAACACTTTTTAACCTTTTGTTTTTTGCCGTCTTCAGCAAAAGATCTGGCTTCCGTGCAAAGGACACTGATGGCTGTTGGTAGCATCGCAGTCACCAAGGAGGATGGAATGTTTAAGGGGAATCCCGACTGGTTCTTCAAGTAAGTGAACTTTCAAAGACTCTGCCATCATACCAAACAGGCCTGTCAGTGGTAAAGCCTATGTAGCCTATGCATATGGTATTGATAGTTGGTTGCTGCCTCAATTACATTATAGTCAATTACAATTACACTTAGTAACCTAGTTGGTGTTTGCCAGTTCTTCTTATTGTAATGCATCAAAATTGGGCAGTCGTATCGTAGTAATTAAGGAACCTGGCTATCATGCTAGTAGCCTGGAAATTATGGGTTCGAATCCTGGCTGCCACCATTCCGCCCTTGAGCAAGACACTTAACCCTAAATTGCTCAAGGGGAAACTGGCCCTGAGGTAATTGATAGTTGACAAAATGTTAGTCACTTTGGAAAAAGGCTAAAAGCATGAATATAATAAATCAATAAATGGAAATAAAATAATAACTCTAGTAATTTTTTATATTAATAATTCTTTGTGAAACTTCTGCAGGAAAGCTCAGGAGAACCGCAGAGACTTCTCTGACGACCAGATGAAGGACGGAAAGAATGTCATCGGCTTGCAGATGGGCTCCAACAAGGGAGCCTCCCAGTCTGGCATGACTGGCTATGGACGGCCCAGGCAAATCATGAGCTAAACAGGCCAACCACTGCCAGCCCCCAAACCCAATCTGCCCCTGCCCCTCGACTCCATTGCCCTCGCCTCTCTGTATCTGGGAAAAGCACCACATCCCATTACTATATCCAGCAGCACCTCAGATATGCAGATCTCGGACAGGTGCAAGTTTTCCCTCATGATACGGGACTTAAAGTAAAACATTATGTGTTCATAATGCCAAGTTCAATGGAAACACACTGAAGCAGTAATAGCAGACCAAATTGGAATAACAGATGAGTCTAACTAAGCCATAAGTTGGCTGTTTCTCACCAATTTACTTTCACTGCCAGCTCAGGCAAAGGATTATGAATTTTTCACAGTGCTTGCTCTGTCTTTATATTTAAATTACATACTATGTTATGTAATTTACCAAAGTTTTACAGAATGTTCGCAAATTTAAACCAAGTGACCAAAGATTGACAAAAGATTTTTAAACAAATGTGCATGCTTTACAAAAGCCTAGACTCAAGTGTTTTGACTGAATTTGTTGAGGTTTTAATCATTGAAGGCAAAAATTGGACTGATAGATCACAATGCTTTAATGTGGTTGCCCTATTTGGCCACTTTTTCTTCAACTCCGAACGAGCCTTGTGTTTTTCTACTTTGTCTAATTAAATGGTGAACTTCAAAAATATGCCGTCTCAATTTCTTGATAGGCTGAACTCCCACTCACACTGGTCATTCACTGTGGGCTTTTCCACCTTAAGTTATACAATATATTATGTATTATGTATACACATTCAATTCAATCTGCAGTCCTTTAGCTTTCTCTACCTTAGGAAGCCAAGTTTAAAAAGTCACCACTGATTCCAACACCAATATGTAAATGGAGACATTACCGCACAATAAAGTCATTTTTATTTATTCTTATCGGGCCAGTTGTGTTCAACTGAGTCTTTGGGGTTATTCATTGTCCAAGTTAACCTCAGTGAAAATCAGTTGGATAAAAATCTTGAGAAGAATTTCAATATAGCTGCACAACAGGCACACCTCTTGGATAGTGTGTGTTTTAGTGTGGGATATCTTATGTTCATTATAATACAATACTTTTTAAACCCCTGAACATCAGTACTTGATTGATGTTGCAAAAAGTAGATAATTTAATAAAAATATATCACTCTGTAAAACACAATCTTGATTTTTTTTTTACAGTTATTTTTTTCCCCACACCAATGCACACATGCTCTCGCACACACACTCTTGCACACACACATGCAATCGTACCCTGCCGCCCCACATCCAACCTTCCCTGTAACTCCTCTACCTTAAAACACACGCGCACGTGCACGCACACACACACACACACACACACACACACAAACACACTTCTGTGTGTATATATGCAGCATTTAAAAGCAACCATAGTGCACTCCAGCAGTTGGTCAAGGCAGGGAGGGAATCCTCGTTTGAGTCTGATGGGGAAGCTGAATCTCAGCCAACCTCTGAGATCGGTCTGAACAATCCTTTATCCCACCACCCACATTGTGACGCAGAATCTGTCTAGTACCTGGAGGAGGGTACATTTTAATAACGTCAGGCGAATACAATATCTGACACCATTTCCCTAAACCCTGGTCCAGTGGGCAGTGCTTGATATCCCTCCAGTTCATCAGTATCGGTCTACCCCCTCCCCCAAAACAGAGCCTTGTACCCAAAATCCATGACCACCAGCCAAAAGGTTTTTTTTTGCCGCATTTGCAGCACAGATCAGCTGTCCCCACTGAAAGGTGGAAACAAGAGGAGTAAACTATGCACTACTTGAGTGAGCAGAGTCGGCTGCTGGGTAATGGTCATGAGGTGGGGTGGGGGTGGGGCGCTCCGTGTGGCTGTAACAGGCTGTCCCCTGCGAGTGCTAGTCGGAGTCAGAGGGGGACCTCTTGCTCAAGTCTGAGAATATAGTCACTTTGCCCGGGAACAGAGGCACTTTGGCGTCCGTGCTGGCCACGCGCTGGACCTCCAGCTCCAGCTCGGGGCCCTCCTCCAGACGCACGGCCTGGAAGCCGTTCTGACCCCGGCCCCGCCGACCCTTCCACAGCTCCCGCAGGTCCAGGTGAGCCAGGGCCACCTCCAGTGTGTAGTACAGCGACCAGAAAAGCGCAAAGCAGCCCAGCAGCAGCAGAGACTGCAAGGACAGACAGAAACACACACACTTTGAGTTGCGCTCGGGCGAAGTATAAAACATAAAACAAAAATATAAAATCCAAAAAGGAAAAAAAAACACAACAGTCCAGCAGCTGGAACAGTGGCAAACAGCAATGCTGTTTTCTGACATTGAGGAATGTTTGTCCAAAGATCTGCTGTTGATATCAGTAGCAGTCATTATTAACACTGAGGAATGTTTATAAAGCAGACGATCTTTTGCTGATAATGGCTAAAAGCTCATGGTGGCTTGTAGGACCAAGACGTGCATTTTCCTAAAAGTTATTTACTTTTGACTCAGGGCCAGAACATTTTGGTCAAACTCACCTTAAGGCTGTTGGAGGTCAGAGGGTTCACCTTCTCAGGGGCGATATCCAGACCAGGCGGACAGGGCAGGGCAAAACTGCTGTTCAGGTACTGACCACCCATGGCCTCCTCCACTAGCCTGTCCATTCATAAACAAGTACATTAGCATGTATGCATGCAAGAACATGTATTCTAAAACCAGGGAGGTATTTCAAGTGCGTGGTGAAGTGATAGACCTGCATGAGTAAATTTGGTAAATCTCATTCTCTCAAAGAACCAAAATGAGCAGGCTATTAGGTTTCCCTAGCCTGGGCCCACCCATACATACACACACTCCTTCCATAATTATGGTATACAAAGAGTGCAGGAAACACTGAATTACTCCAGACTCTTACACCAGACGTCCAATGTAACCCACCAGACTCCAAAGCACACATGCTCCTCACCTCTGTCTGTGCTTGACCTCATCGAAGGACATGGAGGAGCCGTAGAGAGTGAGCTTCCAGTGGTTCAGGGTGCCCAGTGACTCGCTGGGATCTTCTGGGAGATTAAGACCAATCAAGAGGTTACACAATGACTCAAGTCTGGCTTTCATAAGGATCAGTTGGCAGAAGTTATAAAACGGGATGAGACACAACCTTTGAAAATCAGATAGGCAGTTATTTTCACCATCATTTTATCTCTATAACTTAATGGAGAAAAAAAAGAAACCTTTAGGGAAGAATAAAGGTGTTGCATTCCCCACTTAACAAGTGTGTAGGCTTCCTTTATGATAGAGCATTTTATTCACAGTTTGCAATGGAGTAAAAAGTGCTCCAGTCTTCATGTTTGAAGTGTGCTTACTTGCATGCTAGTATAAACAGGGATTGGGTCAAAAGGGAGAAAGAGGAGACAGTGAAAGGAACAGAGATAGAGAGAGACAGAGAGAGAGTGTGTAAGGGACAGAGAGAGAGGAGAGAGAGAGAGAGAGTAAGGGACAGAGAGAGAGGAGAGAGAGAGAGAGTAGGGGACAGACA
>JAGFZM010002304.1:163436-173440 GCA_017657215.1 Limnothrissa miodon
GGAGAGAGAGAGAGAGTAGGGGACAGACAGACAGAGAGAGAGAGAGAAAGAGAGAGAGAGAGACAGAGAGAGAGAAAGAAACAGAGCATACTGTGGTCGGTGATGAGCAGTGTGTACTGGCCCTCTGCTCGCTCCCCCCAGCAGCGCACGGTGGAGAAGGTCCAGTCGCTGTAGCCGGAGTTGTCGCTGTGGACAGGCAAGACAAAGCGCTTTAGGATTACAACACAGATGGGCTCCCTCTCTTGCCTGGGGCTGTGGGAAGGGTTGTCTGCAGAATTCAAGCCCACTGCTCTCACATACTCTAAAGCTCAAATTTTGTGATTTTTTTGAATCCTTGAGAATCCAAATTCTATACAAACAAAACCACAATGTTTCTTCCTACATCAATAATTAGGAGTAAGTTCAAGTTTTTTGTTGTTGTTTGTTTGAGGTTGCCTAGATGATTGCCGCCTAAACAAGGAACCTGTTCACCCAATCCTTTTCAGTACCAAGATTATACCACATCTGTTTGTGAGGCTATCCTAGTGGTCTACTGTAGGTAGAGTCCGTTTCAGTAAGTTCTGCTCTTTCTATTTCCTTTACTTTCATACAATAAGCATTCATCTCAATTTTCTTTTGGTACTCAAAATATACAAAAAAAAAACAACAAAAAAAACAATGTTAACTAAAATGTATCCATTATTTACCGATTAGAGATTAGAGTTACTTGCGTATTGTACTTAATTTTGTGTTTCAAATTGGGCAACTATTTGTGCTATTTGTACCATGTGGGTGGTTAAACTATGAGGTGTTGGAGTGGGGGTAAACATTAGTAGGTTAGGGCACTTACGAGTCCAGGGCCCGTCGGGCCCCGATGAGGGAGGACATCCCACTTGGGCAGAGCAGCAGAATCTCCACGGTGCCACGGTGAGGGTGTGCCATCGTCACGGTGACTGACACATGCTCTAAGGTCTTCATGCCTGACTGCTGCAGATCAGTTGCTGTGACTGGTGGGCAGGGGTGGACACCACAGGTATATATTAATCGCAGTATTCTTTACGGACATAACATGCACATGTCTGACATTTGCCTGAAAACCATCATCAACGCCTCAGATAAGCCTTGCAATGTAACCAGGGCAATTTTTAAATTTCAATTTTTTTAAACATAACTTTTTTCCGGGTAACTGGTACGTTTCATTCACATAAAAAATCTAGTTTATGGTCAACAAAAGAGTGAATAAATCATTAGTGTGCTGCATATGTCATTTGTGCATACACACACACATACACACACAAACACGCAGCAGAGAAGGGGAAAATTGCAGATGAGAATTGAGTTCTCCTCAGAACTGAACCCCACCCCTCACCCCTCCCATTCCCTCCCCTCCTCTTTTTCTCCTCCTCCTCCTCCCCTCTCTTGAATTCCTCCAGCAGTGTACAGTAATTCGCTGGCATTTCCTCAGCCCTCTGTTTACTAATGCTCTTCACACACTGCCTTGCCATGTAAGGAAGAAGCCTTACTGAGGAGAGGTGTGGGGGAGAGAGAGGGCAGAGGTGGGGGAGGGAGGGAGTGATGGCTAGACAGAGAGAAAAGGTAAGAGACAAGAGAGAGAAAGGGCTATAGAAGCACAGAAAGAGAAAGAAAAGGTGTGCAGAAAAGAAAGAGAAGGTGTGCTTTACAGCAAGAGAGTGATAGTGTGAGTGATGACTAGGCCAGACTTTTCAAGAAAGACAGAGAGAAAAAGAAAAAAGCAGAGAGGGAGAGAGAGAAAGAGAGAGAGAAAGAGAAAGAGTGAGATGGCTAGTGAAACAGATGAACCAGGTACAATAGGTAGGGGGAAAGAAAACCAAATGAAGGGAAAGAATGCAGCTTGACAACCAATATGCAGATGTGATGTCATTAATGGAAAAGCAAGTGAATGTTATTTTGACCTTGTACATGCCTACTTATCCTCACCAACAAACAACAGATTTTCACGAGTAAAAAAAAAAAGACCTAAATGGATGAACTCTCTCATCTACTCCAAACTGATGCAGAATATCCTGTGAAGCTTGGATTTGATCTATAGCACTGTAGAACTGTAGTAGAGTACAAAATTTGACCATTGGTTTCCTGACCCCCCCCCCCCACACACACACACACTTGTGCATACTAATGCACATGTAAATATTTCAGCTTTAGAGTAAAACTGACCCTGGCTGGCTCTTGGTCAGTCATCTCAACACTGCACAAAGTCACGGACTTCCTGAGCACACAACACACTTCAACTTTCATTGTGTGTTTTTCTTCCAAATACCATTTCTGCTTATCGCAAGGACTGTCAGTGCTTCTGCAGGGAGAGCAAGAGAAATGCGTTTCCTCCAAGTTTTTCACATGGGAAGAAAGGGGTCTGCAGTCTAACAAGAGTCGAATGAAAGCTCTTAGAAGCGAAGAACAAAGTGAAATAACCGAGGATTAAGATTATTTTATTCCATATAGGACTGCGTCTAAAATGTGTTGGGTAACTTGGTCTCCGTGGCCTAGTTCTGTGAATAGCCATGTGCAGATGTATGAACAAATAGCATTCATGTACTATTGTGAAGGGCTCACTGCGAAAATGCTGGATGTCCTTAAAAAACCTTGTGTTCAACAAACACACACACACACACACACACACACACACACACAGCACCCTTCTTGATTGCTGAACTTTACACAGAGCAGAGGGAAACTTGTGGTGGGTCCTGGACTCACTCACAAATAATAGAACATGAGTTGGGAACGCAAGAGGCCTTAACAAAGGGGCCGCAAAAGAGGGCGGGAGGAACACAGTGAAACAGAAGTTAAAAAAAAAAAAAAAAAAAAAAAAACAGAGTTGAGGAGTTGGATGGAAGCGTCTGAGAGAGTGTGCTGCCCTGCAGAGCAGAATGGTATGTTACTCTGGTCTGGAGAGTTGGCTGACCTTTTCCACAGCGCAGAAAAGACAAGAGAAGGAGAGGGGGATGAGAGAGAAAAGCAGAAAAAAAGAAAGAAAGAAAGAAAAAAAGAGAGACGAAAAAGACATTAAAGGAAACTTTGAGAGCAGACATATCTTTATGGAGCTTTACAAACGGTGACAATAAAAAAGGGGGAAAGGAGAAACAGAGGAAAGAAAGCAAAGGGGAAAAAAGCTTCTCCTTCTGTTTAAGAGGGAGATGGATAGCCAGCAGGGAACAGGCGTGCAAGAACGGGGGCTACTCAGAGAAAACAAAGCGCACGCCTGAGACAAGAAAAGGGCCAAAAACACAAAAAGCGGCGGAGAAGGATGTCTTCACTTTGGCGTGCTCACGGTGACACAGATGCTGGAAAACATTGCCTAATAAGGCCACACCACTGATTGTCTTTCAGGGAGGCTCTCTCATTCAATCTCCCTCTCTCTCCCTCGCCCTCTCAATGCACTGTATCATAGCCATGCTGCTCATTCATATATACACAGGTTAAATAGCCTTGCCTTGCTATACATTGACGTCAAACTCCCAGGCCTCAGTGCTCTTTGCCTTCACACTCCGTAACTTAATGGCCTCAGTCTTGTTTACATCTACAGCGGTCCACCCCCTCTCTCAGTCCCACACACACACACACACACACACACACACACGTACGTGTTGGAGGAGCAACCTCCCAGCCCCAGTGACTAGTCTCCAAAGCTCCTCCCAGATGATCCCTTGCTCTTTTCCAGAACATTCTCACCAAGGTAAACAAGCCAGCCGTGTTTTGCTAAGCATTTAAATGCCAGCATTGCTGACTTATGAGGCTGTCAGCTGGCAAGGCCCCCAAACACTGAAAGCTATGCGTGCCTTTACATCATCACAAGGTTGTTAACCAGACGTTAGAGCAGCTGACTACTGTTGCCTTTACTCATATCAAACGCGGTAACCGTTGTCAAAATGCCTTTGGCACTACTTTTCATTCTTAAGGTCTTCCTCTGAGGCCTATATGAAGACTCTTTTGACATTTTGAGATCATGTGGTAAGATGTCAAGATCATGTGATGTTCTTGGTGATGGCTATCTAAAGCTTCACATTTGAACAGCTCAAATGCCAAACCCTCCAAATCTACAAGTCTGCCTTCAAAATATACTAAAATCCAGTTGTTTTTCTAATAATTTCTATTAATTTGATGGTTACAAACACATAACCCAAAAACAATCCAATTAGAAAATAATGTTTGTCAGTAAAATCATCACAAACGGACTTGGAGAGTTCTGCTTTGTAATTTTCACACACTGCTATGTGCTGTATGATTTTAGAATACAACTAAAAAGTATTTTTTATTTTTTGTATCTTTGTATGCATGTTTTGTAATGTACCAAATGTATTCTACTAGGCTGCTCTTGGAGACACACTACATAATGCTTACCATTCCAGTTGAGCACCAGACGATCAGGGTAGGGCAGGATCTTCTTCTCCTCTTTCAGCACAGGGCTTTGGTATGATACCAGAAAAGGAACAGAAGTCCACACCTGCAACCACACACACACACACACACACACACACACGAGAATTCAGAATCCAAATAAAGTCACAGAACATTATTTGTATTTCAAAGTTCTAAGTTCAAAGTGTTTGTCACATACATTGAGTTACTATGTAAAACATGTAGTGACATTGCATTCTAAAGAAAAGATGGAGAAAGGCAAAGAAAAGTAGAAAAAAAACTAAATATATAGGCTAGCCTAGGATAATGCTGTTGTCATCTGCCATTGCCATTAGTAGGCTACATTATCCGATCGACTAATAGGATTCAGGGACCATGTCTATTTCAAGCTCAGATGTTTTTGAGATTGTGGTTTCCTTGAAGTCGGGACGCAGGAGTGACATCAAGTAGGCTAGGGGTTGACCAACATCACATTTGAGATCACAGGACAGCAGCCAATCTGCAGGCAGGGCCATCCTCCTCCATACTTGGCCGAACGCAGCCCTGCAGGTCCTCCACCCTATAGGCTACGGTAGGCGATTAACCTCTGTAGCCCTCCACATCAGATGAAGGCGGTAGGGCAGACAGAAAAAGATGGAAAAATACGGCAGGTCGTAATGCATCATACAGATGCACTCCGCAAAAAAAAAGAAAAAAGAAAAAAGAAACTAACAAAAGTCAAATCCAAGCTCCTCCAAACTCACGAAGACTGACAAAAGCAAAAACTAACAATAACTATTAAAAGACATAGTAGGCTACAGTATAGTGTTAGAAATTAAATAAGAAACGTAAAAAAAACCCAGAAAGGGTTAAAAAAGTAGTGGAGCTAAGGTTAACGGCAGCCATCATATAGCGCCATCACCATAGCAACCGAACCCATTTTCGTTCCTGCATCAAAGAGATTTGATCAGAGGTGCAAGATGTTGCTAAAGGCAAAACTCAGAGCTTTGGATTAAACAGTGCTGAGGTTGGGGCAGGGCTCCAAGAGTGCATTGTTTAAGGTACCTTAGCAGCGTTGACAAGCCTCCAGGCATTGAGAAGTCCAAAGCCGTGCTGATGACTGTGGTGGAACCCAGCGCCATTAATCTCCCAGTCAGCCCGCGAATCAGTATACTACACACACACACACACACACACACACACACAAAATGAAACAGATGTTCATGTTAACGTTGTTCATCAGTTTTTTGTTCACTGGAATTGAAAATAATATGTATTTTTAAGGGTGTATTTGTGTGCACTGTGTTCCTGGCGATTCTTAGTGGGGAGCGTTTGCAGAGACATTGCTCCTGCTTACGTGCTGCTGTGCTGTACCTGTGTGGCCGTGTAGGTGATGATGTGCTGCACATCCCTCCAGGTGAGACAGGAGCGCACCTGCAGCATCAGCGCAATCATGCCCGCCGCCAGCGGAGCAGCGGCCGAGGTGCCCGTGTGGGCATCGGTGCAGCCCGTGCCCTCCTGCAGGGACCAGTCTGACGTCACCTGGAGACCACACACAGGTAGAGCTGAACATTAAGAGATATTCACGCCAAAAACAATAACTGGACTATTACCATAACATAAAAACATATTGCTCTCATTAATATGAATGACAGTGTTATTCACTTACAAGTACATACTTAACGATGTCACTGAAACCGATTTTTGAATGATAAAAGCTTCACAGCCAATCAGAATCTATGGAAATGTACTCATTATTTCATTCACATGAAAAAGGATGGACCTCAGTATGGACAGAAATACAGGCGCAATTACTTCTATAGATATTGCTCTAAATGTGAACGGCCCTTTAGCTTGAAGTCTCAAAATGGTCACCTCTGTGACTGTACATACATATACTACAAACAATGCAGAGCTAAAACATACAGTTACAAGTTATACTGCACACAGCATCAACTGATGACATACCAAGTTATGTTTGGTGTGAAGCGAGAGCTTTGAACATAGCCCAGACTACTCGTGTCACCAATTACACATCCAGACTCCAGCCTCTAGGCGCCAACGTCACTGCGACTCGGCGCTCAATTTATATCCAGCATTTTCACTCTTTAAGTGCAAGACTACAACGAACTGAAAGAGTTGGTGACTGTGCGCAGCGAATAAATAAAGGAATATAGGGGGTGAGGGGGTTGGCTGGAACAAGATGATTGACTGAAAAGCAGGGGATAAAATGGATGAAGTGAAACAGAAGACAAACGAAGAGAGACAAAGACAGATGGAGACGGACAGAAGCAGAGCACCAAAGATGATGCTGACAGATGGGTGTTCAGTCAACCGTGAGGGTGTGCGTGGTACACTGTGGTCAGGGAAGAACGGAGAGATAGAGAATGCCGGGGGAGAGAGAGAAAAAGAAAGTGAGTGCAACAGAAAAAGAACAATCAAGAGAGCAAGAAAAATAGAAAATCTGACAGAGTAAGAGAAATGGAAAGAAAGACAGAAAGAGTGAGCGAAAGAATGAGAAAGAGTGAGAAGGTACGCTAGAGAAAGAATGAGAGCAAGAATGAGAAAGAGAGAAAGAGAAAGAAAGAACATGGAGAGTAGAATCGGATAAACTGCCAAGCAAACATGAACTCTGTGGGAGAGCAGAGACCTGAAACAGGGCCACAATTCTTTCCCCGGACTCCATTTACCCTTCTTTTTCGATTTCTTCTCTTTTCCGTGTCCCTTCATTTCCTTCGTTCCACAGACACTGTTCCTCGTCTTGATAAACTACCAATGCATGGGACTGA
The DNA here is from genome assembly GCA_017657215.1 of Limnothrissa miodon. Lineage (NCBI taxonomy): Eukaryota > Metazoa > Chordata > Actinopteri > Clupeiformes > Clupeidae > Limnothrissa > Limnothrissa miodon. Next base: position 170,582 of record JAGFZM010002304.1, read on the forward strand.
GGCATAGGCCCTCTGTGGAGTTCATTTAGACACCAGTGAAAGGATACCCAGGGCACCCGGGAAGATTAATGGATTTCATTTCCTAGCCTTGCAGAAATGTACAGTATCAACAACAATTTCATTCTTAAAAATGCTAAACCGCACTGTTCTACCTCCAGGTGGAATGCTCTTGGTGAGTTCCAGCGCTTGAACTTTTGGCTTTAAGCTACTCTCGAACAAAAGCCGAAGCGTGACAGCAAGGATGTGGCAATAAAGCATAAAGCTCAACATGCACGTCACACTCCTTCACTACAGCCCAACCAAGTACAGGCCAAGTTGTCATTCACTTTCATTCATCTACTTTGGGCTAGCAATGGGCCTGGATAACACACTCTGCTCTGCTGCACTTTGTAAAATTGGATGCAATTTTTATTTTATTATTATGTTTTTTTTTTTAATCGCCATGCAACTTCATCAATCTGGCTCGAGTGAAAATAGAGTAAGATTTAACTGTATGCCCCAGGGGGCTGTCTGACAGGACTGAAAAAAAAAGCTGTCAACAAGACTTGTGGTTTTTAAAGTTGCTATCTACAGCACAGAAATTAGTCTGGTCCATGCATAGACAACCTAAAAATGGACCACACAGTGAAGAAAAAACTCTTTGTGAGAGAGAGGGGGACACTGATCCATTCTAAGAAAGGCATGTAGTAGAGGCAGGTTAATAATGTGTTTGTTGAAAAGTTGCTTTTGGCTGCTGTGTGTGTGTGACGGTCACACACACGTACAGAAGATGGAGTGTGTGCATGAACAGTCTATGCGTCAAATCCGGAGGCTATTCCAAAAAAACCCAGCCAGCAAAAGTTATTGTTTAGTCTGCATACCATGGTTTTTGATTGACCATACTGAGGAAGCTTTTTTTCCGGTTGTGATCAAATCTCCTGCTATTATTTTTTTGCCTTTTTCTTCAACTATTCAGGCTCATATTCACCATGATGGGAAACAGACCCAATACCCCAAACTCCTGTGGCAGCAAACAGGTCACTCCAGCCACAGGAAGATACCAGAACGAAAGCTAACAGCTCATTTATTGACATCTGTAAAAACCAGCCTAAACTGTATCGACAAAGCTGTCCACTACTCTATGCTTAGAAACATGGCACAACATCAGTCGGAGGTCAGGACTAAATACTGTACAAGGCCAGCATACAGCATACATGTGGTTGTAATTATTACTCTTGACTGCATGTGGATATCTTGGACCTTGATTCACGGGCATGAACGGGAAAAGTTACGGACACGCCCAGTTTTACTTTCCAGCCTATTTTTTAGGGCTCAGTTACAGACGATGTATTGTGATAAACTAGTTCATGTGGCATGGAAAAAAAAAAAAAAAAAAAAAAATTCACTGTAGTCCCAATTCTAGGGTTTGGTGTGAACTATGAAAAAAGTCACAGGGCATGAATACAAGGAGCACCTGTTCCATGCAAGTATGACTGTTAGCAACAGACAACTGGGGTTTGAGAGCCAGGGAGTGGATATCTGCAGCATGTTTCCTTGGGTGCAGGACAGCCAGAGCCACTCAAAGCGTCTCAACCATAATGACGCCGCACAAGCCCTAATTCTATAAACAGTAATAAAATGCATCAGCAGCTTTTTGTACCACTGCGAAAGCTCAGCACCTGACCTGAGCGTTTGAGTTTGGCTTCAGCACGCATGCTTTGGCCGGTGCGTGCTTTCTCCCTTCTGAAACCGAGGTCTCACTAGGCTGCATGACATCTCAGTGGATGGTTACTAAGAAGCACAAAGCGCTGAAGAAGGGATTAAACACAAATGTAAATGTGCAGATGGTTTTTGCATGATCCTCCATCATGGTTGCCTATAAATTACAGGCCTCGGTCTACAGCGAGATCCGCACATAATCCGCAGCGCTTTGACAGGCTGATGGCAAGTGCGAGTCTCTGCTCGCTTGGAACACCGCAGAGCTCGCAGCAGTCACTCAGCGGCACATATGGCTTTCACAGGAGCCCCCCCGACAATCGCTGGAACAGAAACAGAAGCCTCGGCTGCGTTCGTCGGCCCCCCGGTAGACCTACACAGATCCGACAGAGGATTCTGTATACATTTGATGAATTCATCCAGCCAGTTTACATTTTACATTTACATTTATGCATTTAGCAGACGCTTTTATCCAAAGCGACTTACAAAACGAGGATAACAATCAAGCTACATAGCAGAAACCTTAAGGAGCATAGTGCTAGGGGATAGTGCTTCAGTTCATTTTAGTGCTAGGATAGAAGATGTTCTCTGAATAGCTGGGTCTTTAAGAGCTTTTTGAAGGCCTCCAGAGATGGCCCTGTTCTGATTGTTTTTGGTAGGTCATTTGTAGGCCAGTTGTAGAAAGCACACACACACACACACAAACAAAAACACAGGGACACTGACACACACACAAAGTGGGCAAAGAACATGTGACGAGGCATCACTGCTTAACATCAAGATGGTAGAAGGAGGGGTCATGCCAGGGGAGAGTCAGAGAGTGAGAGAGAGAGAGAGAGTGAGAGTGAGAGTGAGAGAGAGAAAGCAAGAGAAAGAGATGGGAGAAGCTATGTTGGCATGTGGCTCTGCTTATAGGGAGAGAGAGGGAAGAAGAGAGAGAGCCAAAACCTAATTCTGCCTGAGGCCGGCTGAGGTTTTGGCGAGCTGTGGTGGCTCAGAAAACCACAACGGAGCTTTATGCACAAGAGCTGAGATCACTGCGCAAAACCATGTCACCAAGGAGATGGCACCAAACAGGGCCAAACAAATCCTGGTGAGGATTGTAGCGTTTGCCTGTTCTCCACAACCATCCCGAAAATTGCCCACTGGAAATGGTCTAGTATA
>JAGFZM010002304.1:173450-253609 GCA_017657215.1 Limnothrissa miodon
CACACACACACACACACACACAATCACAGATTTAAACTCTCACATTACCACATCACACACACACACAAACATAAAAGTAAGTATATGCAGGGGATTAGCATGACTAAATCCTTTTTGTCGGAGACCAACATGTCCAGACGTACCAAATCCTAACAGGCCCGAAAATACACATGTGTTTACATTCGTCAGCAACTATACTTGGGCTGGGTTGACACAAGCACTGTGATGTGTGCTAGCATAGCTGGAAGCCCCAGCTGGGCCTGACAGGCCTCCTCACCGATGGTAACAGTGTAGATGGAATTGGCGTAACCGTCGTAGTTGCAGTTGTCGTTGTACTGGCCCCCGTTGCCGCTGGCAACAACAAAAATGCTGCCGAAGCCTCTCCTGCCAGCGATCACGCCATGCTGCAGCGCTGCCTAGAGGAGAACAGAGAGAAGCTACAATGTTTTGATGACACCGCAGGAACACCTTCCACTGTAGTGGAGGTATCACACGACGGTCTAGCACCAGGGAGTGTTACTAGTGCACTGTAACGTCAAACAGCAAATAGTCAAAAGAAGCTTCAGAGAAAAAGACAGGAGAAATACTGTATGTACATGTCAGTGTGTTGCATGAATTATAATTATCAACCAGTCATTTCAACCTCAAATGCATTACAACACAGCACAGCACAGCACCTAGGTCCAATGAGGACATTTTTTAATATTCTCTCTAAGTGCTCGGGCTCATGTGCTCATGTCCAGCAGCATCGCGGCGTGGTGCCTTGTGCTGGTCCAACATGGCCACAGTTTACAGGGCCTCAGAGACGCACGGCTATAATGGTTATTCCGCTTTTACTGAAGTTTCCACCGACTGTGCCAAGGCTGCGCCAGGAAACGGAGGGAACAGACAGGACTGAGGGAGGGGAGCCGCCTCCCTCCAAGGACTTCAAGCCTTTAGAGACTTCAATAAAGTATATATCTATCTATCTATCCTCTGCTTTTCTCTCTCGCTCGCTCTCTCTTCCACTTTTCTGCTGAATAAAAAAAGAAAAAAAAATCGTGTAGCTTCCTGTATTGTTCTTAGTCACTTCCATGCACTTATGAGAATCTGGAGGACATACTGAAGGCCTAATGATGGCTAGCAGAGTTCTTAAGAATTAGTTTGAGTTCTTGAAATTTACCATGCCACTGAGAACAACAGGAAGCTGTCAATGAAAAGTTGAACTATTTAGAACCCAAGTAGATGAAATTAACTGATTTTGCTAATCGGAAAACACTCTGGATCAAGCACTGAGAGAGTGGTAGCATTGTTCCTAATTTCCTTATTCATCATTTCAAAAGAGTTTCTGCACCTAAGTGAAATTTCAAGGATAAGTCTGTGAGACACTGCTCTCTGCTGGATAAGCAGAAAAGTGCAGGTTTTCTGGCTGCTCCTTTGCCTGCCTGGGGCAAGTCTGAAAAGGGCGAGACTGGTGAAGTAAGCTGGCTAAATACATTCCTAGGAGTCAAAGCACGACAACAGCCTGTTTAGGCATCAGGCGTCACACACAACAGCAGACGAAGGTGTGAAAGGGTGGAGGCACACAACACACACACAAGGCGCATGTGAGCAGCTAAAGATAAGGCCACTTCTGCTTTCAGCGTTGCTCAAGAATCACATCTCTCTCCGCTGTAAACACACAGTTCAATCTCTGACAAAGTCAGTTTAAACCTTAGGTGCGTGCCATTTCTTGTGTTTGTGTGTGTGAGTGTGTGTGTGTGTGTGTGTGTGAGAGCGTGCTAACCTTGCCCAAAGGATGTGGTCCGTCAACTGTCCGCCCATCATCGTCAGGTCCCCAGCTGCAAGAGAAAAAGGGTTTACGTGACTCACACCTTCACACTTCACACTTTACGCCCCCACAGCTTTAAGCAATTGAAATTCCTGTGTTTAACGTCAGCTAACCAATTCAATCATTTTTTGTCAGCCACAACCCACTTACAGAAATATGGAGCAAACAACTAGTTTCATAATTAGTACAATCCAAACCAACAAACACATTGAATTAGACAAACGGTTATAGAACGATTTTAAGAAACGACCAACCCCACAACAATCATTTATATTTTTGCTTTTGTTAGACCTACTGGCCTACATTCTACATAAAAATAAATGGATTTTCCTCCTTTTTTCAAACTGTATGCATGATGTGTGTGTCATGTTGTGGGAGCTTAACGACACCAGAATTTCCTACAGGATAATAAAAGTCTATATTCATCTATAAGCTTGTTTTGACAGAAAAAGTCAATTTAGCTAACAATGACCAAATAATCAATTTTTATAATGATCATCATCATAATTATTATTTCTTAGAAAGTCATGAAGACTATTATTTTAACTTTAAGGCATATTTTGGTTACCTGCAGCTGTAGACGTCATTGACCTGATAGTGTTTGTTAAAAGCAACAGCTTCCATACTATCAGTTAGTGGTCCATCCAGCACCCTGATACCTATAACAGACATTACAAATGTGTGCAATTTGTTTAAATCATATGATCATAAATCTTGATCAACACACAAACCACAAACACACACACACACACACACACAGAGACACACAAACGTTACTGGTCAAATTCTGTCAAAGCAAATAAAAGCATCCTTGTGCTGAGTTACAATAGTAAGGTTCTAATGAAAATACACAAACGCATTTGGAATTGGAAATCAGTTGGAGCGCCAGACTAATCGCAGTTTCACTGCGATCTTCACAAGTTCACACCTACACCAACGCACCTGCAACTTTGCTGCCGTAAGCAACACCCACGGCACAAAAATTGTTGTTGGAGACGGCTGCTATTTCACCAGCACATCGGGTGCCATGGTGGTTGTCACTCCGGGCATCAGGGTGGGGCATCGGATCAGGGTCATTTGAATTCAAGTCATAGCTGCCTTCAGGGCTCTAAGAGAACAGAGGAAAACAACCATCTCATTCTGCAGAAACGTTTCAGTTTTTGTTAGCATGTTATGTTAAAAGTGTTACAGAACACCATACTCCCTTTCCCAGACATGTCTAAAGAGCACATCGTCTAAATACCAGGGAAAAAGAAGGGAGTATGGTTACAGTCAAAATACTGCTTGTTTATGAGAAATCAGTTTGGGGCAGCTCAAACAGTTGGCAATTGCATCAAGTTGCATCAACTTTCTTCAGGGCAGTTCGATTTACAGTAACCAATATAAATTGAATGTCATATAATATTTTTGATTGCTATCCTTGTTTTGTAAGTCACTTTGGATAAAAGAGTCTGCTAAATGCATAAATGTAAATGTAAATAAAAAATAAAGTAAATGTTTTCAGTAGCAAGTGGTATGCCGCTCAGCACTACCCTGGATTACCCTGCGCAAATTACAGATCCACGTTCAACAGTTACTTACGTAGTTAGGCTGAATATCCGCTAGTGTGTGTTGGACGCCGTCGTCAACGACAACTACTGTGACCCCTGCCCCTGTGATATTGAGCTCCCAGACTCCAGTCACGTTGATATCCATGCCTGTGCGGAGCTCATTGTGCTATTCAGAGATAAGGCAAATTATTATTATTATTATTATTATTATTATTATTATTACTTAAAAAATACAGCACAACCGGTCAGAAAAAAATAGAAAAAAATAACACTTCGTTTCTTTTGTTGCTTCCCCCAGAAAAACTAAATGTGCAACACCTTAATCTATCACAACTTTTTTCAGAGCATTATGAACACTATGGAGAAAGCAAGACATTCTAAGAACAGAAGCAAATAGTTAAAGGGGGTTAGGAATATTGTTTTTGAGTTGTCAAAAAAAGAGCTGCAAGAATTTTCGGATGAAACAGGAAGTTAGCTAGACAGTTTAAGGTCAGGTAGGAGATCCAGGGGAAAAAAGAAAAAAAAATGTTCAAGCTACATTTTGAAAACTCAGAACTCAAAAAAGTCCAAACACCTAATCAGATTTCCCCCTGTAGCCATGCCTCCAGAGTACAAGAGCAAGAACAGAGGGGGCAGGAAAAAATAGATTTGAGTTTAATGGACATATCATAATTCAATTCATCGCCTAACATAAATATATCTTAAGCACAAATAAGAAATTCAGCAAGGAGAAGTACACTGAGCTTGTTGCCATGGTGACAATGTATCAAATCCTGGGTGATGGATTTGTGGTCATTGAAAATGTATTACTCTATTGTAGACTTAGAGGGATCACAAATAGAACTGAGTGACTGAAGGGACTGAGGGCAGTAAGGTACATTGTGGTTTAAGAATGCTAAACCACCCTACTATAATTTCCTAATTATTAACCAAAGTTAAGGCATTGATTCTGCAATACACCGTGCGCCTTATTTTACGGAAATTACATGATAATTGCAGCTGTAGTGTCAAGAGAGTATGTATGCTGATCTACACTAGAACCGTGGACAAAAATGTACAAGTACAAGGCAACCATCTGTGTGTAGTTTGAGGTTGGTTGGTCATATTTACTTACCAAATGCCACTGTTTTGGATAATTGGGATCATTGAATGCCACACTTCTCTTTGACCGGCTAAGGAGGAGCTCCTGAGAGTGCCAGGCCACGTGTGGGTGAACAGCGAGGGCCTTCCCTGCAACCCTGGTTTCCCTGTCGTCCCCTCGACCCTGGCACAGCAGGTAATGTCCTTCCAGCTGCCCAATTTGCCCGCGGTTCTCCAAGCCGACGTCCTCCGCTACCCGGTGAGCCAGCTCATCCAGGTCGTGCCCTTCTTCGTCCAGGTGGGTGTGCAGCCGTACTGCCCATGACTGGCCAGGGCCGCAGGTGAGAGGTCGGTTTGGGAGAGCAGAGGCGTGTGGCGAGGGGGGAGCAGTGTGCAGCGGGTGAACGGTCAGGAGGATCAAGTGGGAAGAGAGGAGGAGCACGAAGGGGAGAGATGGGGATAATGCCATGGCGACAAGCACAGGACTTCAACACTTATGCTCCACATCAGAACTGCAGCCTGGCGGGAACAGAACATCAGGGAAGGAATTTCAGACTTAAGTCATGTGGGAAATATAGGAGGTTGAAACAGAGGAAAAGTTGCAAATAATAAGGAACAAATAATAAGGAACATTTCAGCTGGTTGGTCCATGACTGAAGCATTCTGAAACTGAACAAAATATACAGCTTAGACAATCTGAATCTGGCAGACAGTAGGCTTCAGAATGTGTAAATTGTGAAACGAAAAGCACACATAACATGTCTGTTGTGTGATGTAAAAATGTGTGATGTAAAAATTATTAATTGCATCATTTTTTATTGTTTATTTGCTTGTTTACATTTTTATGACTGTCCAAATCAAATACTAAATGTTTACACCAAAGATTCTAGAGCGCTACGCTACACTCTAGAATCTTTGGTTTACACGTTCACGTGACACCACATGCAAAAATATTGTGAATCATTCCATAATTATTTCCAGCGAAATAATCTAATTTTTAGAACCATGGCTGGTATTGCAGCCTATGCTTTCAGGCTAATGGAATGGTGTATTTCATTTCTATTACCTATTATTGAGCTCATCCACCTGCCTGTACTGTATCACTTTGTCTATAGTGTGAACAAGATACTTGAAAGCTGAGCAAAATGAAACTTATTTCATTAATTAAAAGGGAAAAAATAACAGGGAACTGACACTGGCCAATGTGGAGGAACTGATGGAGCTAACGTCATGTAACGTTAACTTAAGCAATATTCGTCTAGTCTAACTAGCCACTTAACACTTTTCTAACGTTATATTAACGCTAACATTAGACTGTGCCTTGTGCTGTTTGTGCTGGCAATTCAGTCCAAATTCAAAGAATCCGATTACGTTTTGTTTTTGTAGCAGATAAATAAGTGTAAACATTTACGCCAAGCCAAGTGAGGTCATAGGGGCGCAGTCATAGGGCTCATATCAACACGATTATTTTAATATAGGCTAACTAGAAAACTGATCTCTCCTTTAAACAAAACACGTAACGTTACAGTACATAGTCCCGAAGTGCTAACGATATGTTTCTGCGGCTCACACTGTTGTCATGGTTAAGACAAACCCGCTAACGTTAGTCGATTACCGTCTTGGCTAATCTTACAATCCCGCCTCCAAACAAAGGTGCAGGTTAAACGCGAATTTTTACCAAATTTAAGAAAGACACACACATAACCTACATACCTGTACGTCAACATGTCCCTTCAAAAAATACACAGAATTAAAACGAACGCTTCTAGTACCGACTTCAAACTTGTCATGTCAGCGATACTTCCGCGACTGTGAGCAGGAACGTCATTTCCGGTGTTATTTCGCAACATGCCCACTGAAGATCAGTGGTTGTGCCAGAGAGCCACCCAAACATAAACTAGTCCACAGCAGTACCATCTATGAAATAAATCGTCTTTTTTTACACATAGCCTATAAACAAATTCATCATACAAATTTTTGTGTTAAACACAGTCTCCTAGGAGCTGGTGATCTTCCTGAGCAGTACTAAAAAGCAAAAGCAAATAGAGAGACAGACATTCCTAATAGCCTACAACCCAAAGACATTCCTACAGCATACATACTAATTCTTAAAAGGGATGTACATTATAAACAAATACTTATTACCATTACTGTATTAAGTAATATTAACATAATGCAGTGGCAGCTCCTGAGGCACTGTTGGTGAGGAGGGATGGAAGCCTGGTCACAGAGGTAGGCTATACAAACCCACACACACTGATCAATATAGGCCTACCTACTATTTGACTCTCACCATCCATTGCAACACAAACTGAGTGTCATCAGGACCTTACAACATAGCAGAGAATATTCCATCAAAAACAGAGGGGAAAGAAAAGGAGCATTTAAAATAGGCACTGAAAACCTGTGGATTTCATTGATAGATAGATAGATAGATAGATAGATAGATACTTTATTGATCCCCAAGGGGAAATTCAAGGTCCCAACAGCTTAAAAAAATAAGCATAGCAATTTAGACGTTCTAGTATAAGTATATGGACAATAAGATAAAAATAAAAATAGCCTAGTAATATAAAAATTACAGCATCAGTGCAAGGGTAAGTCTATATAAGTCATATACAGGTTCATGCATCAGTCAAGTATGCAGTCAAGTATCAAGTTACAGTTATTGTTATTGGTCAAGTATGAAGTAACAGTGTAAGGAGGAGTTGTGCGTGTTGGCTAATGTAACCAGTATGGGTCCCTAGGCAGTGTCAACAATACACATATTGTAGAAAAAAAGGTCTTGTAAATGTATAAGAGGGTTCAGGTGCAGATAGACCATGCAGAGAAGTCCAACTCTCCTTTTCCTTTCAGTGAAGCATTGTAGAGTTGTATGGCCCTGGGTACAAATGATTTCCTAAGTCTGTCTGTTGTGCATGTCAGGGAGCGTAGTCTCCAGCTGATCAAGCTCTTCTGCTGCATGATAGTGCTGTGGAGTGGATGGCAGTCATTGTCCAGGATGTTGAGTAGCTTGTTCAGAGTCCTTTTGTCTGATACTGAAGTGATGCACTCCAGTTCAGCTCCCACAACAGATCCAGCTTTCCTTACCAGCCTGTCCAGTCGCCCAGCATCCCTCTTCTAAGTGCTTCCTCCCCAGCATGCCACAGCATTGAGGACACTGGCAACAAAAGACTGGTAAAACATCCAGAGAAGCTGGCTGCAGACGTTGAAGGACCACAACCTCCTCAGGAAGTACAACCTGCTCTGCCCCTTCTTGTAGAGTGCTTCTGTGTTGACTGACCAGTCCAGTTTATCGTCCAGATGTATTCTCAGGTACTTGTATCACCACCTCCACATTAACCCCCTCTATGGTGACTGGCATCAGGGCGGGCTTGGACCTCCTGAAGTCCTCCACCATCTCCTTGGTCTTGGCAGTGTTGAGTTGTAGGTGGTTGAATCTGCACCATTGCACAAAGTCCTTCACCAGGCTCCTGTATTCCTCCTCCTGCCCATTCCTGATACAACCCACAATTGCAGTATCATCTGAAAACTGCATGTGGCATGACTCCGTGTTGAGGCAGAAGTCAGATGTGTACAGGGTGAACAGGACTGGAGAGAGCACTGTTCCCTGTGGCGCTCCGGTGCTGCTGATGACAGTATTAGATAGGCAGTCCTTCAGTCTGACAAACTGTGGCCGCTCTGTCAGGTAGTCTGCAATCCAGGATACCAGGTGGGCATCCACACCCATCTTCAGGAGCTTGTCACTCAGTCTGGGGGGTTGGATGGTGTTAAAAGCACTGGAGAAGTCAAAGAACATGATTCTCACAGCACTTTTCTCCTTGTCCAGGTGAGTGTGTGTCCTGTGTAGGAGGTATGAGATGGCATCGTCAACGCCCACTTTCTCCTGATGAACTATAATGGGTCTAGTGCATGGCGCACCTGTGGCCTAAGTATCCCAAGAACCAGTCTCTCCATGGTCTTCATCAGGTGTGATGTGAGAGCGACTGGCCTGAAGTCATTAAGCTCACTTGGGTGTGGTTTCTTGGGGACGGGAATGAGACATGATGTCTTCCACAGTGCTGGGACTCTCCCGAGACGGAGACTCCAGTTGAAGATGTACTCCAGTGGCTCTCCCAGTTCTGCAGCACAGGCTTTAAGCAGCATTGGGCTTTCATCAAAACTGGAAAGAGAAATGGGGGAAGAACCATGGCACTATCCAACAAAAAGAAAAGTGAAAAAAGAAAACACATTATCTGAAATTAAGAAACTATAAGAGAATCTTCAGTAAGCAAAATATTCCAACAGGGAGCACCCTAAAACAGAAACTGGTCCATCCTAAGCTTTGAAATCCCTCCACAGGAGATTTGGCTGCAACTCTACACCTACAGTAGGCGGCTGTCAACTGTGATACTAGGTGCCCTTCACCATCAGGGCAACCTTTAAAGCGGCACTAAAGCCTTTGTAAAACCTTAAAATAATATTTTCTAAATAGTGTCGGTGCTCCATCAACTTGTAATAAGGTGAGCAATACCTGCTGCATTTGCTCTGCAGCCCTCTATCGGCTTCGATGGCACTAAACAAGTTTGCCCAATCGGGTAGCGATCTGTAGTTCAAATGAAACTACAATTGACTTGCCTTATGGGATGCGTCCGTTCCAATCTGTAAAGGGTGCGATTTTCAAAACTCCTTGCTGCTGCTTTCAAGCTAGGGTCTACGATTTTGAATATTTGTAATTATTATCAACTTCGTTTATATTGTGATTATGGTCCTGTGGACCAATCTTCACAATATGAATAATCAAAAGAACGAAAAAAAATCCATTCAGTCTATCAGCCATAATCCAGCATAGAAATTGACCAATGTGAACCATCCGGGACAGATTGTTGTACACTGAGGGGAGGTATTTGATTTTGGGGGGGGCGGGATGCTTTTTTCAAATCTTTCTCAGAGGCTCAAGTGATTTTCAGAAACGTAGACCCTAGCTTTAATCAAACCTTGTGGTCCTAATGACCCAGTCAACCCCAATGTCACACATCGACTATGCTATTATGTTAATGGATAATTCATGTAGGCCTAATCTTTGATCCTTTTATCCTCACACAATGTCTATGCTACTTATGTTAATGGTTGATTCTTCTGATCCTTGATCAAATGATGAGGGGTGTGGTCTACACGTCACACCCACAGACCAGGAGATATAAACTCCTGTTATTCCTATCTCCAGTCAAGAACTGATGAAGCTTTCTGACACAAGGTTTTGGTTGGTATTACCTGTTAACATGACAGTGAAGTTGAAAACTGGAGTGGTGCAAAAGGGGATTTAACAATATTGATTATGAAGACCAGATAAGGTTCTGTCCCACACATGTCTTGTTTTCATGGCAGCTCCATCCAAAATCAATTAAAATCCAAAATCAATTTCTCCATGTACAGGACATACAGAGGAATTGAAAGTACGTTTCTGCGCATCACTGTGGGATAGCTAGAAACGTAATTTCGATTCCTCTGTATGTACAGCATATGTAGAGAAACTGACAATAAAGAGACTTAACTTATTAAATTCCTGATATTACCATGCTTTGTGAGTATGATATTCTCCTTCAAGAAACACACATTCACCCAACATGCAGAGAATGAACAGCAGTGAGGAGATTTTCCAAACACTTGATTGTCTGGAGTTTATATTCAGGTGAATACATTTTCAGGGTGAACCAGATACACATCTATGTATGGTACTGGTATGACGCTCTGTTCCTAGATGTTTGTAAAAACGTTATTGAGGTTTATGCTATAATCATTAAAATCAGTAACTGGATGTACAGTAACACATAAAAAAGAAAATACATCACCTCTGAGGCACAGGCGTGATACAAATACAAATATGACATTGGAACACAAAGTGCTCTCTCACATGAACATTAAACTGATTGTGCCCATCTCCCGTGCACAGCATCTCTGGGATGTTCAGCTCTTTCTAAAAACTTATTTAAAAACAGGCATTTTTCTTACCCTACCTTCTTGTGAGAAAAGAAAATGCCTTGGCAGGAGGTACAGTATGGAGAGGGAGGATGGAAGATTCTCACCTGCTTGTAAAGTCTACCAACAGTTAGAGGGGCTATACAGTTTCCAAAAAAATATTAGAATTATATTTACATCTATCCAGTAATCCAATCTACAGTTCTGTTTTCAATTTTGTACAGGCTTGCCTTCAGCCTGTCATGGCTTAAATGAAATCAAATTGTAGGAAGTGGTAGATCGCACTCGTTATTACCAGTTTTTTTTTTTATTGTTCTTTTATTTCAATTTTTTCAGTAGCAGGGTCAATTCACAAACGTTTCGGCTTCACGCCTTCAACAGTGTGTAATTGTCCTAATTCTTGAATTTAATAAATAATTTGAATTCCAGTAAATTTGATCTTCCATGAATTCTGATTTAACATTCTTATGTGTAAATTACATTCTATAACTCACTCTCTATTCCGGGAGTTGGAACTCGGCCTAGATTAAGCTGATATTCTCCAGAGCGGAGTCATTGGCTACTATCACATTTTCCAAAAATACATGGGAGGGTTAGGATATCAAGTTGTTGTCATGTTGTGTCCAAAACGTATCCATTGCTAAGAAAAATACATTTAAATATTATGGGAAATTCTGTAGAAAGAAGTGAAGCGTTTTGGATGTTTTGACAGCCTTGACCAATCATGAGTGACATCAGAAAGACCTCAGTTCTCAGTATCCCATGAATGTATGAGAATAAAATAATGCTATTAAGACATTAAAGATAGGTACAGTAGTTACTTTATTCATTGGGCTGTCATTTAAAATTATTTACACCAGTCAGAAGACAATAGAGTCAATACATATACTTTCACATCCATCGCTGAGAAGTCCTGGTCCTCCGACTGGCTTTACTCTTCTTTGTGATCTTGTAGAACCCAAGCTGAGAGGGCTGAAGACGCGTATTTAGACTGAGATGGTACTTTTTGCTACATTTAATCCCCAAGCATGAGCCACTTTTGATAGCTCCAGTGTTAGATCTTCTCAGCCTAATGAGGACACAGTTTGAATGTTCTCTGAGGACCTTTGATGACCCGTTTAAAAATCCCTTCAACATTTCATGAAGTGTCTTTAAACTCCATTGGCCTACAGGTGGACATTTTCTTAGTGAACTCATCAGCAAAGGACAATTACAGTATGTAAATTCTGTTTTTGCATAATTTGACAATAGCGTATGTAAGAACATACAAACAGTGGCCTTTTGGTGAGTGTGTGTGTCTGAATGCATGCGTTTGCATATAAGCAATGCCCCACATTAAGAAACGTGATATGTTAAGCAGACAAATATTACATTTTTGCCCAAGAACCATTAAAAAACGTCATTAATTCTGTTAAATACACATACTTCAGTACTTGATGCATAAACGTACAAAGCCAGCAGCAGGATCCCTTTCTATAGGCCTATATCATGTGTTACTTCATATTGTAAGTTGTCTGGATATCCGGTCACATCAGCAGGTATTTTTAAATCATTAGCACTTGATATGAGATTTGTAAGAGGCTGGTATCATATCACAAACACTAGTCAGCTTTTTTAATTACACTATTCTTTCAGTTATTTCTGAAGGTCCCCTGATCTGAATATGCTGTCTTTCATGCCACACACTCGTGTTGTACATGTCACAAACACACAAAAACAGTTATACACACTGTCTACACAAAAGCACCCTCCCTTATGATAGCTGCAATGTCTGACATCAGCGGTTTCATGTTTGTGTTTAAACTCAACAAACTGTGGAGACATTCTCTCCATTTGTGTGTGTGTGTGTGTGTGTGCGATCGTGTGTGTCTTCATTGACACAATACATCATTTGCACTGTGGCCGATCGCGGCACAAAACATAGATACTCTTTGTAATATGTGACTTCATCCTTTATCAGACATAAACATGGATTACTTCAGGAGGGAAATGTCATCTGCAAAGTCCCCACCAGTGAGAGGGCGCAGGCAGCGGGCAAAGCGCCACTGGCATACCATCAGGCACAAGGGCAGCATGAACAGTGCACAGATGCCCGCCATGATGTAGGCAATGGTCATGAGGGTGGATTCATCTGTCTGTGGGATGTTGTAGCCACAGTCCTCAAGGTCAATGCCATGGAAGGGGCCCTCCACGGATGCTGTGCGGAACTCATCGTGCACTGAAGAGAGAGACATGGAGAGAGCAGGTTAGGAATCCACTAGACGGTTTCTGCCACATAAACTACAAGACTGATGAACAGAGAGAAAATAAATATTTTGTGTTGATTTGATAAACACAACAAAACATCAAAGAAACAGTCACAGTCGGTAGGATAAAGGTGCTAGGTTAGGTTTATAAAAAAACACACAACTGGCGCCAACTTTGTGGTAAATTTGAGAGGTTTTAGAAGTATGGCTAATATCAGGAGACACCTGCAAGCAGGTACCATATGCGGCCTATTAAACATCAGACATGGGCAATGGGGATGGTTAATTAACAGTTTGCCGTGTCACTTGTCTCCAAAGTCTGTATGTTTTGTGATGGCTCTCATGGCACTCAAAGCAGCCTGGCATATGAAATCAAGAGCGATAACAGACATGACATTTACTGATAGGGTTATGTATTTGTCTTCATCCTGTTCTGAAAGCTCATTCATAAAGATTTATGAACCTATTTGTAACATGGTGATTCATGAACATTAAACATCAGATGTTAGTTCACAGCAGCCTAAAAAAACGTACATTTAATTTTCTTTGGGCCTTAGGATACTCTGTAACTACAGAATTTAAATTTAAATTAGAAAAAATATAATAATTCTTAAGTCACTTTCAAGCATGATGCTAAATGGTCAAATAAATAGAATTTAAACTGATTTAATGCTAGCCTAGGAGTATAGCCTGGGCTGATGCTAAAAGTGCTTCTGTCAGAATCCTGGAACAGCTGGATGAACTGCAGAAAAAAACTGTTTAACTTCAGGGGAGATGGCAATTAGCGTATTTCCTCAAATGGTGGCACATCTCCTTGTGCCCTCCATATGTTACCTCCACGATTTAGGCTACTCCATGCTGTTCTCATATGAAATATTTGCTGGTGCATTGTCCATAAGAGAATAATGTTGGTAACAGTGATAATTTATTATGTACAAACAGACACAAACACACACCCACACACACATATTTTCTGTTCAAAACATGTCCAAAAACGATTGTTTCGGCACTAGACCATCTTTAGCTCCAAATGGAGATCTTTGGTTGGACCACGCAAATGAAGGAGGTGTGTCTTAGCGGTGCTGACGTCAATAAGCACCTAGTTTCAGACTGGCCTGTTTCAGCCCGGCCATTCCAAGCTAAAAATTTACATTTAGTAGGAGCCGGGAGACAGTGTTGAAGTTTTGGTACGGTCCATTGGATACCTTAATCTACCTAAATTCAACAATAACAAGGTAAATGTGGTTTTGCATTCTATAACCCCTTTAAAGCTCAACAATATTTCACTTTTTTGTCCGAAAGGTTTCATTAATTCTAATCAGAAGATAGGCATGTCAGGAGATCTGTCCCTGAACTGTTGGTGTATTTGTGAAATTCAGACATTGGGTGACATTAATCACCATTTAACATAATTAGCATAGTCAATGTGAGAGATTGGGGTTGCTTTAAAAGGTCTTATTTGTGCATTACTCACCATGGCAAGTGCTGACGGCAAAGCCAATGCGCTTGTTCCAACGGTCGAACACCACGTAGAAGCCCTCCATGATGACGGCACCCATTACTGTTCCTGTGCTGGACTGGGACACAGCAAACTTGTAGCAGTCTTCCTGCGCTGAGGCGACGTCCTCAACCGGCCTCAGGTACTGCTGCAAAGGGGAAAGGATAGGAAGTGGGGCACATCAGAGGACACAGGCTAATTTAGAGTCCCTTTGACCCTCCTGGGACAGATCTGACTGCAATGCTGATGCGTAACTAAAGGTCACTCATTTATGTAGATGAAAATCACCCCTCAGCTCAACACATTTAAAAAAAAATTATTAAAAATCATGTGCCTAATGCAACCACATCACAGCACTTGGGCTCATCATACAATATACAATATAGACATTTACTATTTAGAGTTTACATTTGAACAAACAATAATCTAGACCTAGTTATAAAGGTACAATTACTGTAAGACAGTTCATTGAGACATATTAAAACACCTCAGATGAGCAAAAAAATACTCATCGTTCTTACCTGCGGCAGGATGGAGATGCGGAACGACTGGTTGCGGTTTTCGCTCATCAGGTACAGGGAGATAACTGGGAAGATGTGCCAGGGGGTGGTGCCCGCCTGCCAGCACACAAGCTGTTCACCCAACCAGAAGCCTGAGGGGAACTGCTCAGTCTGCAGAGGGACAGGAATTTTATGGATAATTGCAATCAGATAGAAAACCAGCTTGTTGACATTTTTTTCCAAAAGCAATTTGCAATCCAATTTTATTAACTAAAATGCTTAAATAAAGAATGTTGCTCCAACAGCTCAAACACTCAATAACATTACAGCATTTACATACACTCCTAATTACACTATAGCATGTTTTATTCTAACAGATAGCACATAACCTTCATCTACAGTAAAATAGTTTTAACTTTAAGTTTTAAGTTATTCTCTATACATTCATACAAAGCGGCACAGGTGCACACAACAACAACAAACATGGCATAGAATAAGCACAAGTGACTGGCAGCAGTGGCGACACAGAGAGAAAGGCAAGACATGCAGCCTGCTACTGAATTAGAGCATGATCTCATCAATCTGTGTCTTATGTCAGTGGTCAAACAACGGGCGGATTCATTGACAGACTGACTGAAACACAGAGACACCACTGAACAGCATGTGACAATGACCTCTCTTAGCGATGAAAAACACGACTATAGTAGTTTGCTTTCTTTTACAACAAGAGGGAAATGAGATATGAAGAAAAGCAAAGAGAAAAGGGGTACTGACTGAAGAGGCTGCTTCAATGGCTTTCACTGCAGCCTGGAATACTTTACGCGGGAGCCGCAGGTTTGTGGTGCCGCTGTCCACAATACTCTTGTCATAATTATACTGTAAAAACACAGAACAAAAATAAAACATTAGAGTACGGATTACACATCTGCACTATAAATAACAACAGGATCAACTGGTTACAGACCTCTCTGAATTCCAGCTGAATAAAATATTATGAATGTATAAATATGACAATTATGACACATTTCTCAAGAATCCCTGACTGGATAGTGCAAAGTCGATAATCATGATACAACTGAGATGCAGGGTAATCCATTCCATAACAGACCTCTTTACAATCCATGTTGAGATCTTGACCGTTGACCTCAATGCGCACAATGATGACCTCATAATACCACTCCCGACGAATTGGAGTATACCACAGGTCTCCGACATACAGAGAGGGATCTGTGCCCCCAATGACCTATGGAAATAACATATATACATGATGGTTAACAGGCTCGTTGAAATATGCTGAAAATCCCATTTTTATCTCACTCACTAGAGGCCCAGTACATATCACATATTTAGAATATCAGAATGATATTTTAAGCATCAGCATATAAGTTTTTTAAACTACCAACACCGGACCAAAGTCAAATATTTATCTGCCTGGATTGAGAATCCCTGTGTTATGGCTTCCATGTCCTTGTCTGTCAGTCTCAGCTGTCTCTGCTCTTACCATGCTCCCTCCTACGGTGGCACTGCCGAGGCTGTAGTTCTGGGTGTATCCGACGCCACAAAGCTGCAGAGAGAAAAGGTTGGGTACTTTTGTCTGTCGAACCAGAGAGTCAAAGAAGGGTTCCAGCGTCTCATCAGGCTGCAGGGGAGAAAAACAGAAGACAAAAAAACAAGCATCTAGTTAACCATCCAGCATTTTTACTAGTTTGCGTTAACCATATGCAGCACCTCTTGTCCGGGCCAGGTGTCTTCGCTTTGCAACACTTTTACAAAAAAGATTTTGTCCTGTACTTGCCTTCCAGTTTACCACACTCACACGTGTCTTTGCGCCTTCTTCATTATATCTGTTATCTCTACATTTCTCTCTAACACTATTACTCTTCTTACACAACATCACCCACCCGTGCTATTTCAGCATAGGCCAGCCCCAGGATTCCCTCCCAGTTGGAGCCGTTGATGAAGAAGCGGTCTGACTGGGTGATGGCAGCGATGTTGGCCCTCAGTGAGGCGTTGGGCCCATGGGGGATGGAGACCACGTCAGTGCCCAGCTCTCCCTCCCAGCGGCCCTGAGTGTAGGGCACGTACACGCTGCGGCCCAGGTCTTTGTATGAGGTGGACCTATGACAACAAGAAAGTGTTTCAAATACTAATGAAAGAGAATGCTAAATAAAATACCAATAAATAGAATCTGATTAAAAATTTATAATTTAACAATTTCACGAGCAAGCAATTCCATTTTTGATGTATTTACACAATTTAATGAGGTTGGTAGTATGTTTCATGCATGCAATGATTAAACATGGGCTATGAGCATCAGGGTTACGCTTATTAGGCTGTAGTGCATAATTGAATGTCCAATTATATGCAATGCCAAAAAGAAACATTCCTCATAAATGATGTCCATGCTTCTTCTGACTAGAGCTGATCAAGAAACGTTTAAGACTTGTACAGACTCACAGTGACCGATGGTAGTATCTGCGGAGAAAGGGGTGAGGAGCCGCTCCCACTGCGAAATTGCTGCTGCCTGTGTCCACCAGGATATTCAACTGCAACAACACAAGCATTTGATGCTCTATATCAGTGATTTGCAACCTTTTTTTTATCTTGAAGCCCCCCCTTGCATGTATCCATGACACAAGCCAGCCCCCCTTCCACAACACCAAATCCTACCCACAAAACACACTGAAAGAATAAAGTGATATTGCTAACTTATACAAAAAAATATTTTTATGTTATCAGGTGTCTCTAACACAGAGACACACACAGTTATACCATTTACTTTTCTTCTGTGTGTTAAAAATTTGATTATCCTATTGGTTGTGTTGTTGGGATTCCATAATTTTTACTGTGCACAAATATAATTTTGGTGACGTCACAACCTCAACTAAGACAAAATTGTGAGCACCCTCTGCGATCTCTGGTCTGGTTGCGGACCCCAGGTTAAGAACCACTGCATGGTCTAATATGCTGCATACACTGTAAAGAGGTGGGATTCTATTCACTGCCACCGGAGATTAATGAGTGCATAAGCCACCAGTGGGGCATCATGGGTAATCGTTATCTAGTGCAGACAGTGATTGATCATGAGAGTGAGCTGATACTGTACTAATGAGAGACAATTAAATGTGAGCAAACACATATAACTCACCCCCAAATTTTCAATGTCAAGATTCAAAATGGGCTTTTTTTTCTCTCAGCAATAGGTCCTTTTTATTGTCACTACATTATCTGTGTCATCTTCTATATTTAAAATGTTCCTGTAACCTCTATAAATTCTTAGAAAACTAATTAGGTTCTAACTAGGGGTTTTAACACCAGTGGGTTATATGCAGGTTGTAAGACCAGCGCACATCTCTAATCACTAAAAAAAACACAATTTCTAAGAATACTTTCCCCACTTTCAGTTATTAGGACTCTGTCTGAAGTAATAAGTATTTTCGTGTTTCTTCACTTGATTAAAAATATATGTATTACTTAGAGCTATAGCTTAATATTAAAATCACATATTTGACATGGCATCCTTAGATGTTGTGTGCTAGTGTGTGTGTGTGTGTGTGTGTGTGTATGTGCGTGCATGTATGTGTGTGTGTGTGCACGCGCAGGCGTGCGTGCTTGTTTGCATGGTGGGGAGTCCTGCCAGACTCTTTGAAGCTCCAAGTGGCTTTCTGTGGTATTTAAAGAGCAGATTCATTATTGATCGCCCTCATGCACAGCTCCAGAGACTGGCTAAAAGTTGGACAGACTGACTGACTGGGCAAAATGTGATCCTCATTCACCCTCACGCCCAGTGAATGGGAGGGAAGGAGAGCCAGAGCAGAGGGAGAGACAGAGCAGTGGCAACTTGAGAACAGTCAAGGGGGATGAGGAGAGGGAGGGGAGAGAGTGCAAGGGCAACAGGAGATGGCATACGGCGTAAGCAAAGAAAGACAGGGTAAGGCAGAGATTGACAGAGAGATGGAGAGAGAGAGATGAGTGAGAATGAAAGATCCAACACCTACAAGTACTTAAATGAGGGCAAGCTCTCCCTGACAGAATGAATAAAATCCATGGCCCTCATGAGCTCAGGCAGCCTTTGGGACCAAAGGAAGGGAATTTCACAACCAAGGTCCTTTGTAGCCTGTCAGCATGGATGTTTCCCTCTTGACCTAACTTTTGGTGCCCCTATAGTCCTGCCACACAGTCTGCCTGACTGAGGGATAATACGCTGACTCCTCTACATCGATCTGGCCTGACTGTTTCCTGTTCTTGCCTGCTAAATCCGGGATGCAAAGCTGTATCCTGACACACACACACACACACACACACACACACACACACAGACCTCCAACAAGAAAAAATCCACTGATATTTCCTCTGTCTCTTACACCCACCCCCCTTCCACTGTTCTGCCGAAAATAAGAGCCCTTGCACGGAAGTGTGCCCAGGTTATCTTCGAGCTCTTGATACACAGAAAGCATATGACAAGGGATAAGGCGAACTGCTGATCTGCTGATGCAGTGAAAATCTGAACGGGAAACGAAATCTGCTGAGAATGGGTCAGACCTGTGGAGAGCTGTATAATGTGACGGCAGCAAAAAGGATAATATTATGTAATAACACGCGTCACGGATGATGTTTCTGAAGGCTGTTTGTGGGCTAATAGCTGTCATGTCTTGTTCCCACCCGTGGGACTAATCAACAGTCCTCCAAAAATGGGGTGCCAGTGGAAACGTGGTGCTGGCATCATGAGGGAGTGTCTCAGCAGTGATTTTTGTCCTATACTAATCCCTGTGATAGCCTGTACCTTACTCTCCAGCTGTATCAAGAAAGATATATCTTTCTCTCTGGTAGTTTTGTTTATCACAAGGGTCAGCATGTGTTCATATGCTACTTCAGATATGAAGCCCAGGAAAAAAGAAAATGTCCTGACAGTATATCAACTGTAAACTGAGATTTAGATGCCTTATGCTTTCCATATTTTAGAATATATTTTTATCAAATTTTATTGGGAGAGGAAAAACAGCAAACATTCTAACCTTTTGAGCTGGGTTGCCTACAGCCATCTCGACGTAATAACCCTGTCCGGATTTCCCTCGGAGGTTGTCTATCATGTCCATAAAACTGATGCCACTAGCTGCTCGCCTCTTTCTTGTCGCCCTTGAAGCGGGCAGCTGAACCGCAGGCTTTGCTTCGGAGAGGGGGCCTTGCCGCAGGGGAATACGAATAGCCATCGAGTCGGAGGGCTGCGGGCCAGTTTCGGAGGAAGTCACCACCGACAGCCCCATTATCGTCAATAAAAACAGCATCCAAAGTGGATAAACCGTCTCCATATCCGAATGCTGTCGACTTTGCTGTGGTGTTGCGGTATAGATTTTCTTGGTTTTCGGCTTTAGTAGATTTACTTCTACTCACCATTGGTTTATCTTCACAATGCGTGTGTCCATGTTAAGATCCATTGTCGGTAACTGCAAAGAACCAGTTGCAGCGGTAATGTTGGCTATATTAAGATGTTTTTAATGCACCGCAGTTCGCCATCATTCGTAAGACATACACCCAGTAGGCTACGTTTAAAAGCAGGTCCTCTGTGTCATTCTTGCTGTCACGTTCTCCTCCGTGGTGTAAAGTTTAAAAATAGAAACAGGTTAACGCATTTACTGTCCCAGTGCCAAAAACCAGTTTATCTCACACGGCTGGTCATTTCGAACAAAACCAATAGTAAACAACAGCGTCGAAGAAATCCATCAAACCTGTGCAAGATTCTATTTGGGCATATAACGACCTATCAACCAGCAATGGCTAACGTTACCATAAATACAACAAAAAATAGCCTTCTCCTTCGGTGTCACTCAAATCTCACTTGCTGTACTCGAATTCGTTATTTTCCTGAGCATCCGTGTAGGCTACGTTTATCGTGCGTAACCGTCCATAATCCGCATCCCTCAGCTGTTAGACGCTCCCTACCTCCGCCTCCTCCATCTTTGCCTCGCATCCGCGGAAACTGAGCGCATCCCGGTAATAGACCTGCTGAGGGAAAATGTGAGGCGGAAAGGATTGTGGGTACAGTAGTCAGTAGTCAGTAGAGCTACGCTTTGCTCATTAACATGAAACAGATAAAAGGTTAAATGTACACGTAAAAGTTTTATTGAAATTTTGCAAGCCTACAGTTATGTATAACATTTGCAGGAGAATCATTTTAATGTAGGCCTATAGGCTAGTTATTTGCATTCTCATTTATATGGGGTCCAGATAAGAGTTATGAAAAAAAAAAACATATCAATAAAGCAGACTGATATTTATACATTTTATAAATTCAGATGTACCACAGAAGGACCTTTAATTAGTATGTACTGTATGTAGTGTGTGTATGTGAAAAAAAAACTCTGTGTATTGGCTGTGCATATGTCTATCTCTATCTGTAGATGACACTAGTCACATTTACAGATAAATCACAAGAAAACCCAGGGGTACCACCAGCACCATGACCTCAGAGGGAACGTTTATGAAGTATGACAGCGTCATCCCAGGTGTCCCCTGTCAAATCTGCTAAAGCTGTCCCATGTGTCGCCGGGTAGGGGGAGGAAGAGAGAAGCCGGGTGATAGCTGTCCTGCCTTCCTCTGTCCTTCCTCTCATCAGGGCAGGCTGCTCTGTCACTGCGCGGGAGGGCCAGTCCACTGTATGCTGACTGGAAGGGGAGTTGATGCGAGGTCATTGGCTCGGAAGGAGGAGAGGAATGGGAAAGACTGACAGCAGGTACCAATGAAAGCTCCTCAGAGGCCCATGCAGTTCTGGGAATTTGCCTAATGCCTGTGAATGTAGAAAAAAAGGTTTGGCATTATGTGATTGACTTCTGAATAATTAACGAACAGCAAGTGCTTGAGACGTCCAGTAAATTACTCTGGAGTGGATGCATCATTCATTACATGTAGGGCAGACAAAAGATACTAGACAGGAAAAAATGTAAGCGTGCATGTCCATGAATCTGTCCATAAAGAATCTGTGTCCTTGAGGAGAAAAATATGTCTCGTGTCATTCACCATAAGAGCAGAGTTGTGTTGGCTGGGCTTCTTCCTTTGAATGTTCATTGCTACATCCAGGCTCTGGTCTGCTTTCACCTATTTGCTGGGTTAGCTTGGGTTGGCAGTTGCTGCCCAGCCTGCCTAAATAAGAACTGTATAACAGGCAGAAAACCCCCCAGTTATTGTTTGTAATGCTGAATTTACACCAGACACTGAAGGAAACTTAAAAAGAGTTATAATTAGATCCGCTTATAGACCAGAAAATTGATTCAGTCCATGTACAGAGGTCGCAAAGAAGATATTAAGTAGATAAAACTAAAACAATGTTAATTACAGCAGTGGCCTCACCAGGTATCTGATTCTGCTGTCCGGAAGCCTTTGGCAAAGGGGTTACTGGCTATTTTCAGCTGGGTAATCTGCAAATAGATGATACATAGCAGAGTATATTAAAAAAATATATATAAATTACAAGACAAGCAAGACACTTGAGAAATTATTTATAAGGTACTTTTTTAGTAAGTCAATCTTTTAGTGTCTAAACAAAAACAATTTAATTCCTACCCTGTGGTTTTGATAAGCAGTGACGGCGATGAAACGTGTTTCTGGGAAGGAGAAGGTGCAAAAGTTACGTTGAGCGTAGCTGTGGCTGTTACTCCTCGGGTCCACCAGCACCACATGTAGGCGTGGCTGGTAGCACTGCATGGAGTTCAAGATGATCTGAGAAAAGTGTAGTAAATTAACAGATGTTCCCAAAAACATGATTTAGTTCAAAAACATTGCACTTATGATTTGTAAAGAAATTAGCTGAATTTTTGAATGAAACCAATAATGGTTCAGTTGTCCCCTAATCATTTTTAGATGTCTCGTAATGTCTCATAATAGGTTCCATAAATAAAAAGCTAGGTAGCATAGGCAACATAACATAAAAAGCTTCAGGAATTTTGTCGAGAAGCTACAGCTCAACATGTGTTTACCTGACCTTTGATTGCTTTTGTGCGTGTGGTATATTTGAAATTCTTACATGTCCATTGTCATCCAAGAAGTTGTTGGTGAGTTTGAGGCGATCAAAGGAGACTGTCTGCTTCATCCACTGGGCCCCTCTAGCGGGAGAGTCTGGATGGAAGTGCACCCTGCCAGGGGGTGAAGCATCCCCATGACCTGCCACCACCCAAGAGGAGCTGTGAAAGGCATATCTACACAGGAAACACAATAAGGTTAGAAGAAGGTCTAGACACGTTTATAGCACACACTAAGAACAACTAAGTCAAAATGTTGTCCGTCAGTCTCCCAGAACTTCCTCTGGAGTGGATACATCATTCATTACATGTAAGGCAGACAAAAAGATACTAGATGTTGTCCCCAGTCTCCCAGAAAGTACTCTCAGTCCTCTCAGTCTCCCATCAATTTGATCAGATATTTAATGTGAAATGCTATCATTTGCACTACATTGAAATCATTCATCATAGTAATCATTTCATATTTAAAAACAGGAACAAACAAGAGCAAACCTGTATCTCTTGTCATCCACAGGGATGAAATCCACGAGCAGAACATATTCTGACTCCGGGTCCATTCCCAAAATGCGCACCTGGAACGTGGGAAACATCCTCCTGAAGAACATCAAGTGCAGAACACAACACATAAGATAGATGACAGAAGTCTGGACCTGCATGTGTGTGCCTTTTGTTTGTGTGTGTGTGTGTGTGTGTGTGTGTGTGTGTGTGTGTGTGTGTTGAAACTTGTTACAGTGAGAACACTGTTTTATGCGGTGGCTTTGGTCCTACCTTCCAGCCTTTGAGACAATCATCTCTGTCCCGAGGTGATCAAACTGCTCCCATAAAGTGTGCATCTCCAGTTGAACTCTGACTGACGCCACCTTGGCATTTTTGCCACCAATGCCATCCAATTCTGGGAAACGGGGTACACCAAGTGTGGAGATGTGCGATACTTGAGAGGCAAAACAAAAGAACAGATCATGTCAAGCAAATGCAAGCACTCTAGTACGATATAAACAGAGAGGGCAACAAAGCAGAAGCATACTGACTTTGAAAGCGGTATAATTATCTTATTAGTCTGTCAATATACATACATATACACACAAAACATTACCATCCATGTTATTTGCTGGTGGTGACTTCCTGTATCCACACAAGAAAAATAGCTTGACTGTTTGTTTGTTGGTTATGAAATGTGTTGATCTAATTTTCCTCCACTCACAGGTTTCTTTCTTCAGTGTTGCCCAGATGAGCAGACTGAACTGAACTGAACTGAAAGCATCGAAAGATCTCAGTGGTTTTTATAAGAATTCAGACACCCATGGGATTTCAACCAAGGGTCCCATCCATTACATTCTCATATAGCTCTTGACATACAATAATCTCGAAGACACACAAAACTCCACAGGGTTCTGCTTTAATGAAAACAATGCAGTGTACTTATACAAAGCAGCTTCTTACCCAGTATGTGAGTGTCTGTGTATTGATATTGATATCTGAATTATTGTATAATTAATTGAGTTTATTCTATAGTGACCAGAACTATTATATTACTCCTTTGGTCTCATCTATCGTAGAAGTTTAATCACAGCATTTAACAGAAAAGGTTATTTAAAAACAAAAATGACAGAAAACTGCTGCCTATGACACCCTTTCAGTGTTTAGAAAAAAGCCCATTAATGTTTTACAATAGTCTGTTGAAATTGAAATGAAAATGTAATTAGTAAATGTATGACCTTTTGGACCACTCTTAACCTCCGAGCCAATACACCTTTCCATGATCCACAGTAATTACCAATAATAACAGAGTGAGGACAAGGGGACTGGAACAAGGTGTCAGCACCATATTTTACCAACTGCAACAGACACTCAACACCAGATTGATCGCAATCTTGGCCACGGTAGAGCAAATACCTGCCGCTTCTGTGCGGCCTGTGTCTTGCCGGTCAAAAGTCTAAGGTCATAGATTATGGCCTTTCACCCAAGAGTGGTCAGATGAAGGTGGAGGGGTAAGTGGCTGGTCTGTGTCCTCCCACCACCTGCCAACCCCCTGTGAAGCTGGACTCACTCCCGTTCACTGACAGTTAAGATGGATCCGCTTGGTCCATTATGGTAAAGATTATGAACATGATAACGTGTGTGAATATATAATGACGATGACAATAAACAGTGTGAGTAAGTATACATAAAAAATAATATTAGGGAATTAAATTCACTCAAAAGCCTTTCTATGATTTGCATTTAAGTAAATCAACAAATCAAAATGAAATTAATTTCACTGTTTTACTGTTAATTAATAAAATCAGTCTTTATAATGCAATGTCATTTGTGGTCAGACTAGGATGCTTGATTACCCTGGGTGTGTGAGACTGTTGAGAGGACTTGCCTGAAGGCTATTGTGGAGCAGGTCCTATCTATCTCTTTAACACAATAATTAGGCACTATAGGCAAAGCTTATATAAAAATAGGGTGACAAGTCCTCCTGCTCAAGCCATTCATCAGTGTCACTTTTGGCCTTAAGCAAGGGAACTTATCACTCTTTGTGATCATTAATGGCACGGTGTGGAGAGGTCATATGTTTGGACCTGGATCAACATGATTTGATGGATTGTCTTATTACCATTAGCCAATTAAACCTGCTGCAAAAATATGCATAAGATGTAAAAGGATCTCAGTTCTCTGCTGAGAAGGAAAGGTCTTAATCCTGATAATGGCAACAGCAATATTGTTATTAACAATGGACTCAGCATAGTTTATTCAATGAGTTGAACTAAAAATCCAATGCAATGCAATGTGTATGTCGTAAATGGGCAGATTAGAGTTATGAGTTAACCTTAAATTGTAAGCAAAGGTTCCTTCATTATTTCCACATTCTTGCCGAAGTGTCCTTTGTCATTTTCTCAGAGAGCCTACATGGACTACAGTATCTTCTATACTCCCTGTAGCAAACGGCTGAAGTTTTTTTTATATTTATATTTATATTTTACGTGTTTAGGATGTATTGAGTCATATGATTGGCAAGACCCAAAGAATGTCTCCTCTCTGAAGGCTCGCTTTGTGATACACAGCTCCTCCAGGGCCGATTACAGCTGAGCTCTGAAAGCCTGAAGCTTACTCCTGACATCTTGCATTTTCTTCTCGTACTTGGAGATGAAATGCACGGCAGGCTGCAGTCTCTCAGGTATTCAGCCTTCGGTTTCAGAGCGCCCTACAACTTTTTGATCTAAAATCCCACCAGGCTTTCTTGACACTACCAGTATTGGCTGGGAGAAAAAAAGATCTAAGTTGAGTGACCAGTACCAATAATATCCTCTGATTATGTTTTTAAGTACTTTTTAAAAAATCTAATGAAATCATCAAACCTATAAATATAGGTTTCTGTTGATGTTTAATCACCCAACCACCAGTTACCACATGTTTTTGATCTCTAGTTATCACACGGTTGATTCTAAGTTGTTCTCTTCGTAATGATGTGAAAAGACCTAATATAAATCAGAGTGGCTTGTGTAAACCACTGTTTTCTTTGCAATACTACACTAGATAAACTTACACATGTTTGTGTTTGCATTCTTTACCCTAACAACATTAGCAAATAATCAGGAAAATAATATCCACACCCACCCACTAAACAAACACCTGGTTCTGACTCACACTCATTTCTTGAGGGGATGTGACAGTCACCTAACAGATGCTGCTGGGCTAAAAATCAGAGCTTGTAATCAGCCCTGGCTTAGATGGCGCTAAAAAGAGTTACACCATCTCCGCAGAGAGATTTGTCTTCAGCCACCACTTAATCCACAATCCCTGGCTTCAGACTAGCGGGGCTTTGCTCTGGGGGCTATGGCCTGGTGTAGTGGAGAGAGCAGGTAAACCTGTCTGGAGATAAGGTGATTAGCTTAGATCTCAACCTGTAATCTCTTAACAGGGCAAACACACAGATGACATTGATGGTTAAAAAGAAAATTCAAGATTGTAGACACAGTCCAGAGATGTGATTTATGTAAGATTAATAAATTAACTCATGATGCCATGAAATTAAAATTGCATTCTGCATCAATTAGTTGCCTCTGTTGTCTTTTATAAGATAACTAGCTGAGCACTAAACAGTGAAAATAGTAAACATGGTTCTGTCTAAGATGGACCAAATAGACACTTTATGATAGGATAGATAATACTGTTGCCTACCTGTAATCAGGCATTATAGAAGTAAGATTTGGTGGTATTCATTTAACCACTTGGTGTCACTCTACTTTTCCTCAGTACTTGAGTCTACCTCATTGTAATGCATAAATGTGGGGGGAAAGATACATTAGAGAAGTGTTCAGCAACCCTGGTTTCTTTTTTTGGCATTGTTGTTGCTTTATGCTTCCAAAGCTCTAGGGGGAGCACAGTAGAGAAAGAACACAGGATCTCAATATAGGTCCCCTGTTGTAAACAAAAGACTAGCCACATTTCAAATAGTGCATGCATGGATTGTTTTTCGAAAGGCAATAGGGGCAGGGAAAATCACTGATTTTACCAGAACAGTTCAGCCAACCAAAAGAATGTTTTGTAAATTATTTTATTACTATACAGATGCTACATGTCCCTTAAAAGATTTGAGATTAATTGAATAATAAAAAAATGCAATTAGCCTATATTCAATACATTTACAATTTACAAGATTTGTGCCTATGTCAGGGACATTTCCCGGAATTGTCCTAACAAAAAAAAACAAACAAAAAAAAAACAAAAACAAAAATCAGTCAATGCAGTCAACATCATCAAAATAAGCAACAATTTAACTTATAAAATCAGGGAGAAAATAGTGTTTCTTGTATTTTCACGATGACAGACGACCAAAATCAGGGTCATCTGGTCAACTTGGTGTAGCATCCTACTGTGACTTTAAGTTTTTTTAAATTTTAATTGGTGTACTCCTACTATTTAGTGGAAGAACGAGTGGAATTTTGACCACATTTAATAGCTCTAATCCTTAGACTATCAGCAGTTCAGTGTTTTGATGAGGTATGCCTTAAACAGTCATTGGCACACTGACTCACAAACTTATCATTCCTCAGTCCCTGGTCCCTATCTATGCTATAGCAAAGGGGTCAAGGATAGCCTTAATGGAATATGACCTGCTTTCTATTTCTCATCTTGGATTCTAAAGTAAAAATACTTGTCCTGATGCAGGCTTGATAAAAGTGGTCTCATCAGAAATTAAAATTTTAATTGCAAATTACTTAAAGTTCTGTTGTACTGGTATTTCACTTGAGGTATAGAGGTTGCAAAATTGCAATTCAAATTTAAAGGAAGCAAAATTAAATCTATTTTGATAGATTCTATATCTATTTTGCAGTTTCTAAATTGCATAGGCCTATTATCTTAAATTATATGTTTTTTACTACTTTAGCTTTGTGAGTATTTGATTACTGAATGCAAACGTTGAACTCATTCTCAAGGTTAATGATGGTTGATTTTTACAGTAATATATGTGAGGGTCATAACAAAGATGCAAAGAGGCTCTTGAAACAATGCAAATAGTATGAAACAGTCTGGATTTTATTGAACAGACGATGTTAAGACACAAGTTCTCTCTAACAAGCAGCAGTATGACAGAATATTTAAGCATTTCACATTTTCTTGAAGCACATTTGCTTGAATGAATGTGCTTCATCTTCTGCGTGCTTGGAGCTGTGCAATCACTTTACCCAACGTAAGTGTGTGTATGTATTAGGTGTATTAGGAAGCAAAAGTGTCCAGCCATGGCATTGCATTAGCCCTTGTCACAAGGGGGAAGTGCATGGATGTGGGTAGTGTGTGTGTGTTTTAGAGTGAGCGTAGAGGAATGAGCGAGATGAGGAGTGAGGTGTCGTTAGACGACTGCGGAGAAGAGGGGGGGAGAGGATTTAAGGCTTGGTGAAAGCCTTGCTGAGGGTCTGGTAGACATCCATCAGTTTGGTCTTCAGCTCCTCACCGAGACCCTCGTTCTTGCCCATCTGCTCACGGAGGCCAGCAATGGCCTGGGTCAGCTGCTCCCTGTATTCCTCGACGTAGGGGGTGGCCATGGTCTTCATCTCCTCCAGACGTTCGGTCAGCTTGGAACGCACAGCCTCAACGATTGGCATCAGCTTGGACTTGGTCTCCTCAACGTTGGTCTGCACCTTGGCGCGGAGCTCTTCAATGACGGGCTCCATCTTGGTTCTGAGGGCATCCATCTCTTGACGGTGCTTGGCGGTGTACTCGGTCATGATGGGCTCAAGCTTCTCACGGTACTCCTGCATGTGCTTCTCCAGGACCTGTCTCAGCTCCTCACGCTTGGGCTCAATGGTCTTGCGCAGCTCCTCAATGTCGGAGTTGATGGTGGTGCGCAGGCCAGCGGTGGCCTCCATGACCTGGGTGGCGAAGGCATCAGTGTAGGGAGACAGCTGGTTGGAAGCAGCCTGCACCTGAGTCAGCATCTGGTCAAGGCTCTCGTGGATCTTCGTCCTGAGTGACCACCAAGCAAAGGGAGAAAGACATTGAAGAAGGGGAATTTTGATTGGTTAACAGGTCCAGATGCTGTGGTTCACGCTGTAAACACAAAATACTGCAAGTACAAGAGAAATAGTTTAGAGATATTGTACTAACTTGTAGTCCTTGTACTCAGTGTCATCAAGGTGGACCAGAGCTTTCTGGGCGGTCTCCTTCACCTGGGTCAGGTACACCATGACTGCAGACCTCACGTGGGCAAGTGGTGAGGGGGCATCCTGAGCCTGGGTGCCTGTGGAGAACAGGAAGGAAGAAAAACAATAAGTGAGTATTAGAAGTCAGTTGTTTTCTGGGCATAGATTAAATGTTTGAAAATTGTTTTTTTGTGAATGGAAAAGTAACCACAACTCACCTGCCACAAACAGGATGGTGAGTGCGAGTGCCACAAACTTCATGGTGAATCTGTCAGATAGAAAGGCAAACGATGTTGAAACATTCAAATTATGTTCACTCTATGCTAACACTGCAAAATTATGTCACATCAACAAACTTGTGAGAGATGTTTAATCTTTTTTTCTATACACAAGGCTAATCTCTTGAGCATATGCTAAACCAGAAAAGACCTGTAACCTGACCTGGATTAGAAAGGCTTTTAATAGAGTTACACTAGGTGTACAGAGTGATTTGTGTTTAGCAACAGCTCTTGATCTGAAATCCCTTTAGGATTAAGTCTTTGTTTCCAAAATTCAGTTGTAGAATGTTAGAAATTCAACACTCACTAATTGCTAGTAATTCTGTAATACAGTTTGAATTCCTCTTAATCTTAAAAGTAAATATCAGGGAACCCAAGCAGGCTCAGTTAAAACAGATTTAGAGCTGTATCAGTATTAGTTACAAACTTTAGTATATATTTAGTGTATATTAACTTATTTAAAATAGGTTAAATCTTGGAACCTGAAAACACTGAAAAACTGAAAGATTATGGGATACTCAATTGACATTCCCAAGGTTGTTACTGTGACCTATAACTTTCTAATCTGTAACTAAACTACAAAACAACAGTTATGCTTTCCTAAAACATTGTTCTCTCAAGATAAAAAGATGCTATGAAATCCAGTCAGGTCAGGCTTCCAAACTCTCAAACAGTTCCCTGAGCTGACAGTCATTCGCCTACACTTTCTCCAAAAATGAATTACTAGCAAGAATTCAGCAGCCCTGTGCTCTAGACATCTTAGCTGTAGATCCATCTTACCTGTAGGTGGTTGGTCTTGTAGAGACTGAAGAACCAGACAGAGGTGCCCACCTTTTATAGTGGTTGTGTGGAAAGGGAGGGGGCATGTGGAGGGTGTGTGTCTGCCTCTGTGGAGGTGAACCTCAGCCCCACTTTGGACTGGAGGGAGGAGCCGGGTACAATGGTCACTTGCTGAGTGGAAGAGGGGGAGCAAAGTCAGCTGTGGTGACACACACACACACACACACTAACACACACACACACACACACACACACTCACACACACATTGATACACATACTCCTGCAATATCTTTGATGACTTTCACTGAGAAAAACATTTAAAGCATAGAAAATATCAATATTTATAATAAATAATAATATACATAGATACATAAATAAATATAAATATACATAGTGCATCCCAGTTCCCAGTTCTGATAATATTTGTTTTAATATTGGTCAAATGGTTGATGCAATCATGTCAAGTCAAATCAAGTGTTTTTTATTGTCATTTCAGACCTATACACAATGTGAAGTGAGATGAGACAACATTCCACCATGGATCCAAGTGGTGCTACATTAAGATGACAACAAATAAGACGTTTGGGACAGGCTACATATGGTGCACATAGGCTAAAATGAAGTCTACTTAGTATGCTACATATACGTTAAGCTACATCTACTGCACCTACATGATAGACCATAACTGACCAGCAAGAGCCCTAAACCTGAACAAAACTAAGTAAATTCATGAAATTTTCCAGAATCCTCAGATCCACTGATCCACAGATCCCCAGAAACACAGTGTCTTCACAAATACAGGAATTGCTACACATACACCCACACAGACAAACATGAGGTTGTGGACAATTACGCAGAGCCATAGGCTACATCTAAAGTCCAATACTACCACTGAAACAGATGTTGAAAGCTTAAAATGTCCTTCTCTACCTGTGCTAACACAAAACAAGAAACAAAAAAATCATACCAAAATGTATAATTCAATTTAATTTTACTTTCAAAGTGCATTATACAACAGTGATGTAGCACCAATGAGCATTATTCACACCGAAACAGTCTCATTGCTCAGACAGCATGGAGGCACCAAGCTGAATAGGCCTTAATGATAGCAATCTAAGCAGATAGTGGAGTAATTGACACCCAGGAGAGAAGTTGGGGGGGAGGGGTCACTGTAGGTGTCCAATCCTGGAGAGAAGAGCCAGAGCCAGAGCCAAGAGGGGGGGGGGGGACATGAAAAGCAGCAAGGGGTACAGACGGAGACGGGCCCCAGGGTTTAGATAATGGGGGGACGGAGATGCATTGGGAAAGTGGGCAGGCATTTGCATCAAAGAAACATTTACAGCAGGCGAGAGTAGCCGTGATCTCATTAAATAAGATTTTTACCTTTTCATTCAATTTTGAGAATAATTATACTGTACATTCATCTCAGATCATTGGGTGAGTCTTGTATACTAGTAGGTTTCAGTAATATTTAACATACTTTTTTTTATTATATATTTATGAATTGCTGGTGTTCTGTTGCAGTATGTTCCAAGAGTTTTCCAATGCAATGAATTGTATTGTAAAGGTAAAGCAATCCGGCAATTGGCTCAATCAGAAATGGTTCTCTGTTCAGTGAGTGATCATTCCTTCATTCTTTCCCTCGTTCCTTTGCTTCATATGTGCCTGATAAGAACATACAGAGAGGTCACTGGGTCCAGGTTTGCAGCAATAAAGTTGGAATGTTGTAATCTCTGTAGAACAGCCCGTTACTATAACGAGCCATTAAAACTGATGCCAATCTGATTTGCCTGTGTGCACTGAGATAGCTGGTCAAAGGGTCAGTATTGAGCTGTGCACTATTAATGGACTTTGCTTGGTGGCATCATTACCAGAAAGGGATATAGAAAGGATCTACACACTGTGATTAAACCAAGTTATCAAAGGTTTCAACGTGCCAAAGGGTCAATAGAGACGTGATTGGGTGATTTCCACCATGTTTAAAGAGACTTTATGGTATAACATATGGTATTGTGAATTTACCTAAAAGGGTAAACAACAACAAAAAAAATAGTGTTGTCTGTATACTAAGATCACATATATCAACATATGTCAATGTATATCACTTGTTGTATTTGCAATAAGATCCACCACTGAAATTGTTAGGAAGATGTGGCCAAAATAACATGTAGACTGCTTTGGAAACTATTGCATTGTAGTTAACAATGCAGTTTAACTTACTGTCAGATAACGTTTATGGCTGAAATGTATGCAACATAGTATGGGTCTATCAGTTGAGTCAGGAAGCGAAATCTCTCTTCACCCCTCCTCTATCTCCTGCTGTTGGAGTTACTGAGTGATGAAGCTTTGACACTGCTTTCTTAGCCAACGTTTGTTAACCAACATGTTAGCCAACTGCAATTTATTTATTCAAATCTAAATAATATATGGGGTTTGTATTTTTTTTTTACTCGCTGATTACAACAAAACAAAACAAAACCAAAAAAAACACTTTTGAGTAGAACAGCTGGGAACAGGAGGAGGTGTGTGTGTGTGTGTGTGTGTGTGTGTGTGTGTGTGGTTGTTTGGGGTATGTACAGATGTAGGCAATAGGTAAGGCTACAAACACTGGATTGTGTCCCAGACATTTATAAATGACTTTCAGGCAGAGGTGGTAAGAGTACTGAAAATTTGTACTCAAGTACAAGTACTGTTACATTGGTTAAATTGTACTCAATTACAAATAAAAGTACTGATGTTAAAAAAAAATACTTGAGTAAAAGTTGTCAGTAGCAGGCATTCGATTTGATTCACCAGTATAAAATATCTATTTTCAAAGCACATTTCACAGATGAACAAGGTTTAGAAAGGCATTTTTTATTTTCTGTAAATAAATGTCAACAGTTGCCTGTGGAACATGTTTGTTTGCAGCTCTCAACGTCAGGTCTGGTAACTTGGCTTGTGTATTTGCACTGTTTTACACCGTTTTCACTGTTGACGTGTTGTCTTCTGTCACCATTTTGGCTTCTTTGTCTCCAAATGTTTATAAATTAGCTTGTACTCCACTGTGTGCTAGCCAACCATCAGACACCTGAGCCTTTCCTGCAGCGGAGTTCAACGTTATTCTTTTGAGTTAACACGGTCGCGATTGCACGTCCTTATTTGCTGCAAAGTTTGAATATTAATTCAAATTGTGGGCATAGGCTACTCAGTAGTGAAGTAGATTATATGGTGTACTCATTTGTACTCAAGTATGAGTAAAATTACACACTTGAAAAATTACTTGTGAAAGTACAAATTCCCAAAAATCTAATTTGTAATTCATGACTTCCATACTTGCTTTCAGGTTAGCAAATATATACGAGTGAAAAACAAACACTAATGGACAATATGTAGTGTTTTGTTTCTTACACTTTTTTCTACCTTTCTTGTGACTTTCCCTGAACAAAGCTCTTGTGTAACAGTCATCTCAGTGGGCGGTCCTCTAATCACCTAAGCATTCTCCTTGTCTATGTCACATTCCCTTTCCCCTCTGCTCAAGAAGAGCAGCTGAACAGCCCAGTTTAATTGAGTTTGCTTGAGGTCAAAATGAACCCTACATAAACCTTCGTTCATCTCAGCTGTTTGAATGCCTCAGGGTGTTTTTTTCAGGTCACCCCAGCCGCTGTCATGGGCGAATCTGAACATGTCAGTATGACAGGGCCTGCTCGTCCATTAGGCAATATAGGCAAATGCTAGGGGCGCAATCCATCCAGGGGGCGCCATACAAAACGGAGGGGAAAAATGCAAACATTCCACTAAAACAAGTTAGTATTAACGTGCCTTATAATAAAAAAAAACAAACTTATCTCACATGCCTTAATCTATAGTAGGCTAATAATCATAATGATGCATTACTTGATGCATTACGTTCCCGTGGCGCCCCACCTCCCCCCTTCCTCTAATTAGTCTTTACCTGCTACATGAGAGAACGCAACGTAACCTACCTCACTTCTATCGCGATTTTTAAAAATTGTCGCTGTTAATAGACTGTTGTCGATCTTAGTGAATAGCAACGCATATTTCTGCGGGTGTTTAGCATGCAAGATACAGCAAGTTATAACGTAAAGTTAATGGTAAACTGCTCCTTTACAACATACAGCAAACGGTCAGTTAGTTATTTTGCCTACATTTGCGACGTAATACTAGTTTATTTTAGGTAACGTGCATCCCGTGGTTGATGGATGATGAGATTGGATGCGCAGGGTTTTTTTGCCTTTACTAAGTCGCCTTGTGACTTAAATATAGGCTACTTCATTGGACTGAAATTTCAGGTGTCAGGCTACTTCTTGTTTGCTCCTCGTGTAGTTTGTTGCCATGTGCCTTTTTAAACCCATA
This sequence comes from Limnothrissa miodon, assembly GCA_017657215.1. Lineage (NCBI taxonomy): Eukaryota > Metazoa > Chordata > Actinopteri > Clupeiformes > Clupeidae > Limnothrissa > Limnothrissa miodon. The sequence continues at coordinate 208,146 of JAGFZM010002304.1, forward strand.
AATCCAAGTATTTGTGCATCATAAACTCTCTATGACTATATGGAAGATTTTTATAGCCTAATTTACATGGAACATAGGTGAAAATGGCCTTGTTCCAACTTTTTGGGGATTTGGGATTTATATATTAACTACAGAGGTTACTCACACCCACCCTTCCTGTCACCTAAACCTCAGTGGCACAATCTAGCAGTGGGTTTTGGATGTGTTAAATTTGTTTATTTAAATAAACAAATGTCATGTCTTAAGACAAAGCTATTTAGTTTCTTGTGAGAATGTAGCAGTGGATTTACTGCAATGCAAGGGGGCGCCACCTAATATCTTGCCTAGGGTTCCAAATCTGTTAGAGCCGGGCCTGCAGTATGATTATGGTATGGAGCTTGTCTCTAATCTGCTGTCCACATCAGTCTGGTCATGGGAGAGGGAACCATTAAAAACTGAAGCTGGATTTATACTTCTGCGTTGCGTCGTCGCAGACCTTCGCCGACACCAATCAGAGATTCGCCGACACTACGCATACACCTTTCGTGCGCATGAAAAAAATCCTGACTACGCGTCAAAGTGTCGCCGACACGGTACGCAGACCGACGCATACGTCATGGATTGTGATTGGTCCGCTTTACATCAGTTCTAGTTCTCCGCCTTTCCAGTGTGTATAAGCCCGGCATTTTTGAACTTACGTAAATGGCCCTACCCATTCACCTAACAAAGACAGTTGACCATAGAAAGTAATGACCTGATAACTATGCTTATTAACCAGACAAAGCTTCCCATCAACGCATCCGACACAGTTTGGGAAGTTCCACAGTCTCTAGAAATCTCCGGCTATCGTTTCCCACTGGTTAGTTGACGGACAGGGCAAAAACTCTTTTTAATCAGTATACAAGGCCACAGCGGGCTACAAACCAAGCAAAAAAAACATTCCACTTCTAATCAAAAATTTTCAGATTAAAAAGATAAACACATATAGAGATCATCATACACACAGTCACATACACACACACACACACACACACACACACACACACAAACACACACACATACACACACACACACATAAACACACACACTAACACACATACACATACACACACACACACACACACACAGGCAAATCAGAGTTTGTAGATTAGAGCACATTAGAGTATTAGCAGTGGCAACAGGGTTGGATTCAGCAAATGATGAAGAAAACTGAAAGGGGAAAATAGATGAGGTAGAGACATTGCGGGGTTGAATAAGTTGAGAGAAGATAAGAATGAGGAAAAGTAGAGGTCAGGCCATGGATGAGGATTGAGACTTTTTTTTAGATCAGATATATTCAACAAGGTTTCAATCATTGCAGGAGACCCATCAACTTCTTTCCTTATTTCCTATTTAGAAAAAGCATAAGATAATATGAGATTGGTCTGTTGATAATTATTTACTTTAATGGCAGAGCATCACAATATACTTGATGTACTGTGCCACAATATATGTTAATGTTGGCCCTGTCCTGTAACACTTCACCATTTTCTATCAGTGTTAATGGAGGTCCTCTGTGTCTCTAAAAGATGAGCATTCTTTGGACTAAATGTTGACAAGCCTTGTGTCAGCTGTTGTAAAAAAACAATGGTATTTGCACAAAATTACCATCAATCTAGCTACTATCACAAGCTAGAATCAGGCTGCAATCTCAAAACACACAAATCTTTCTGGCACCCCCTTACACTGGTTTGAGTGGGTAAATCTACCTCAACCTATTGTGTTTTGGCTTGATTGTCTCCCCTCGGTGCTGCTGCCAACCCCCTGCTGTTAATCTGCTGTTGTTAACACCTTGTTTGTTACCTCCAGTCTCTTTCTCCTTTATTGGCTGCTCTTATTCTCTCTCTCCCGTGAGGAGGTGTGCGATGCAGGTGTCATTAACCCTACATTACCATACCCCTCCCCCTGCCCCCTGCCTTATTCTAGCTAATGCTGTCTCGTCAGCTCGTCTGTGATTTGATGCTTTGATGTCAAATGGCTGTGAGCTTTGACTATGCCATTCACATTTTCCCTTGTAGAAGGACTTTTATAATCTATGCTTTGTGCCCACAGATGAACGTTTCTTGTTGCATTTAACTTGACAAATGAAATTTTCCTTCATTGTTAGTTCAATGCATAGCAATTATGTTGTCACTGCCTGGGTAAGATAAAAATGTACATCATACGTGAGTTTGCCTCACGCAATTGTGTTTGTATCCTAGGTTCCTACAGGTCTGCCTGACATGTGTTGCCTTTCCAGTAGACCTTTGAACAGCCACCATCAGACTCTACAACGTAAGCGATCAGAGGTCCTTATCAGGATTAAAATGATGACCGCAGTTACATTTTATTAATAACATAGAAATGTGTCATCAAAGGCTTATTGTTGATTATTATTCATTTTAAAGGCATGCTCAAACAGCTGAAAAAAATCCCGAACCACTTGTGCGAGTGCAACTAAAATAACGCACACAAAAAATGTATTACATCAGTGTTCTTGGCTACAATCAAGCTTTGGTGTCAAGAGATTACATGTATAGTCTAGTACATGGTACAATGTAATGTTTTTTAAGAATGAAAAAAATCTAAGAGAGTATGTTACTTGTCCATCATTTGTTACCTGTTCTCTATCTCTTTCAGGGAGAGGATTTTATCTGTTTCTTTACTCAAATAAAACAGGGACCAGATTTAAGAAAAGTGAAAAGTGGCTATGAGCGTTGGTGGGTGAGTACAATCTGATGCAGTATTTGCAGTATAAGTATTTAGGAAATTCTTAGAATCACCTTCCTCCCAGCAACAGTGCCAACAAAAATAGGAAAATATGCACAGTGCCTTTTCAGGAGATTTAGCTGAACTTGAATTACTTCATTACAGAGGACAAAAATCCCCTTAGTGATAGTTGCCTAGAGACAGTGGGTGAGGTACAGGCTGGATGATGACAAGCTTAAGAGTAAGCAGAGGCATAGCTTATCAACTGAGGCATTCTCAGATATCTGCTTCTCATGGAGCAAAGTTTAGTGCTCTCTGCCTGTTACAAAGTTTTACTCTGTCAGTCCTCAGACAGCTTTGAGTGCTCTCGCGGTGACCTGTCGATCTCTGTGCTGAACTTACCCCACCAGGATCTCAGCTGTACTGCGCAACATCACTGATCACTGACAATAGCAGTGAAGCATGCTATAATCAGTTGTATGCGTGACCTGTGCATTGATCAGAGGTGACATTGGTGTATCACAGATGAGGTTCTATCTGTCCCTGTGTTGGATGTTGTTGAACCAATTCTAGAAAATTCTAGGAAGTTTTTTTTTATTTAAATGACTGACTGAGGCCTTTTACATATGTAGATTGCTAAAATGTTCATGGCATCTAGCTGTAACAGACAAAAACATTCTTGTTTTTCTCACAATTCATTATTATTTGAAGTGTTTAAGTATATTCTTCACCAAGAGGAGATACCACTGGTAGAGCTGTTTATAAATCCCATCCCACCCACTTAGTTGATATGCATGTTGAGTTTTGTGCTTCCTTTCAAGAAAATAAGCCTCTGAGTTAAAAGAGGCCATTTGTTTCAGACCTTTTGTCCATTAGCTTCCTCATTATCACATGTTCACATTAAATGTTTTGATGGCACATTGACGGCTTCACTGGCCCCTATTGTATTCTCTCCCTGGCCATCAAACATGTTGCAGCAGAAACATTTGACCACTTCAACTAAGAGTCACTGCTATTAGGTGTTTTTTTATTATTATTTCAGTGTGTATTTCCAGTGAAGATATCTTTCACACTACCTCTTTTGAACGTATTTGGGGATCTGGCTTTGCATTTCTATCAGGGAGGTTTGTTTCCCTCTTCTTGCCTCTCTGACAACACATGCTGATGTAAAAATGGATGATACCACCGTGTTGTCTCCATTGTTATTCTGCTGTGTGCAGAAATAGACCAGACGCCAGAGTGTCAGGAGACAGAAGCAAACAGTTGTTATCATGCAACTGCCAGTTCATCACCAAAGTGATTCAGACAATTTGTTGTTGCCAATATCTAGGTCAGAGGTTGTACCTCAGCAAGCCCAAACAAGCAATTTTTTTTGTTGAAATGCCTCACTGGCTATTTAAATGGAAGCTTTAGTTTACCTGGTGAAGAAATAGTAAGATGATGAACTCAGTGCATACATTGTTGTAGTTTAATCCTCCAAGAGAGGTGCATCATTTCACAACAACAACAACAACAAAATAAACATGGGCATTGATACTGGATCAACAGCTATCATTGTTTCATTGACTCAAAACAGAAAATACAAAAGTGGTGATATAACTGCTGATATAACTTTTTTGGAATATCCAAAGAGAAGACCTCAAAGAGAACACCCCCTAGTATGTTCTAAGACCCTGTTTTGTTTCTAATGTTCTTTCAAACATTTGGCTAGTTGTGAAAGAATCAAAGAATCAACTAAAAGACACATGACACAAGACACAAAAGTCACATGGCCTTCTAATGCTAGAAGGGGACAATCCAGCAGCGTAGTCCTGTTACACTAACAATTGGCCTGTTCTCTGTCTATTCCGCATTCTACATGTGTGACTCGAGAATATCCCTGCTTAATGTGCTAGTGCACGGCTCAGAAAAACTGGACCCCATTCGGGGGTTTGTTTCTTGACATTCTTGACTTCCTGCTGGGCTTGTTGATGGCTGGCTTCTCCCCAGCTACCCCCAGAGATTATGCAACAGCATCGTGGCTCACAGCGGGCCCTCTTTCGCTCTCTCGGGCAGAGGAAGGATGTTAATAGTTGTGGCCTTTCAACAAGGGCCTGCGAAGGCCATCTAGGTGTCCTTATTAGCAATCTAATGACCCCCTTGATTGGACCTGCATTCAATGCCAGCACATTTGTCTAGTATCCCCTGAAAGCCATAGGTATGTATAGCCTAGTTATAATAGCCTTTCTTGCTATTGCTTCTGCAAGAAAGGTTACAGGACCGACAGTACATTGAATAAGATTATATTTAATCAGTGACTGTACTGTTTATACTTAGCTTCAGTGGTATGCTCAATCATGTACTCACTTGTATTCAATCATGTCAAATTTAAATTATCAGGTGGGGTTTAAAGTAAAGCAATGACAAAGGTTAGCTAGTCAATAGGTTAACACAGCAGGTTCTTTTTTGCAGAAATAGTTGAACATTTACATTTGTGTGACCACCAAGAAGAGGACGCTGGTATTTGTATAAGCAGTACAAGCATTAGCAAGCTCAAACTACAAATGATACCCAAACAAACGCCTACACACACCTGGCAAATCACCCAGATGTTGATGCAACTACTTTTTGATGCAAAGGACTGTTTTGAGTATGATTTATCTAGCAAAAGTTAGGGTTTAACAGGATGTTTTCGAGCATTTTTAAACAAATAATTGCTGATAGTCAGTTGTAGGATGTTTCAAAAGTGATTTGGCCTAAAAGGCAGTATGCTGCCCTCTTGTGGTGAAGATTACTAGCATCTTACTTTCTAATGCGTCTGCAATCACAGAAGAACACAAAATAAGGTTTATGAATTTAGTTTGCAGTAGCCTATTTAGAAACATTTTTAAATAAATACAGTTGTGTTAAACTAAGCCTCAATATGTAACACTGAGAACAATGAATAAAATCCATAATGCAAAACCCCCATTTCAAACATGTAATAATTTATTAGACTTTTGGTCAAGGTTTTGCATACATTACCTTTTCATAATATTCTCAAAATAGTACATACACTTATGCCAATATTTTATTCCATGAAGTAAATAAGAAAACAAATGTGATCCATGCGTTTGCTGAGGGGAATAAGTAGATAAAATGAAAGTATGAGGATATGGCAAAGGATATGATTATTAATTGTGGGAAGCACTGTGTAACATGGCAGAACACACCCTCCAGTGAAAGGATGCTTTGCTTTTATTTGCATCCAATATTATAGGAAGCCTTGTTTCTTATGGAAAACACATAATTGAATAAAAAATGCTCCCCTGTAATAACAGAGAATATTTTGAAAGCATGCGTAGACTGCAACAGAAAACAGTGTTGAAATAAGTCATTTAATGACTTACATGGAACTTCAGATTAAATATTCGGGATACAATTCTGGTGTTCTAAGTATTTGAATTTAAATGTTTAGAAATTAAGTTTATTAAATAGATTTGAATGAAGGCAGAGTCTTATAAATAAACCTAAAATGTAATTGAATTTATGAAAACCTATTGACAACTTTGTCACTAGTCTAGCCGGGGGAGCCACAAAAATTAGTGAACCTTTTTTTTTTTTGGTTTATTTTTCTTTTTACAGAAACGCATGTTGAAAAATATCATTCAAATAAATCCTGACAAAAAAGAGGACATTCCAAGTAGAATCATTCAATTAACCCAATACCTTTCTTGTAGTGGTCAGATCATTAACCTCTAAAAAAAATAACACAATGCTTTTTATCTTATGTGGGATTAAATTGTATTGGACTGAGATTTCAATGACCACTTGATTACGGGGCCTGAGAGTAGAGATAAGGGGTAACCAAAGATAATACAGTCATCAAAAACAATTGATTTTAAATTGACTTGACATCTCTAAAATTTTCCATTCAATTAAGTAAAAAAAAATGTTTTTGACAGAAACTAAGAACAAAACTTTAGCCTATGGCTAGCGTTAAATAACAAGCTGAGTGGCCTTTTCTTTAGACCTATGGGTAGATATTATAAAAGTATTTACAAAACAAAAAGTTATAGAACATAGCTCAATATCATTGCTCATAAATGACCATACAAGCATCACCCATGACATCTTCTTCCCACCCGTTTGCATTCATAATTAGCTTAAAACAGCCAGCCCCTTCGAGCATGTAACAATCTTGGGGCTAAGCAAAAAAAAAAAAAAAAAAAAAAAAAGGCATTTGACATCTTAGTAAAGACTGGACAACTTTTATGATTACAAGTTATAGGAGTTACCATGAAAAATAGCCTACTATTGTTCTACAGTACTTCATTTGTGTTGATAAGAAAATAAAACTATTTAGCAAAAAAAGAAGCATTTCTCTTCTAATTTCATGATGCAATATAAACAAAAGTGAGCACATACAGAAGAACCAACGGCATTATTATTATTACCTTTTGTCTTAAAAAAAAGTTTACAAACAAATCATCACATTGTAGAAAATAATTAAATAGTTATGCTGTTTGAATTCTACAGAACAAGCTATTACAAAATACTCTTGGGAATTATATTGTGCATACACCAAAATGTCAAGCTAGTGAAGCAGGTGATGGGAAGACATACCTTTAGCAAATTCACTGACTCCTAACCTCACAGAGACTGCTACTGACCTGCAAACACCTGTTCATCATTGTCAGGTATATTGTAAATGTTGTACACTTCAACAATGTGTGTATCTACAGAACCCACCAGAATACTGTACATACAGTATCTTAAGACTGCATTCTATCTATAGCCATAGTGTTCTGCAGCCGTGCTCTGGCATTGCTGATGTAACGGACTACACCAATAAGTCCGTTACAGTGAACACGGTTTGGACAGATTTCTTCATGCTTTAGCGGCACCGTCAGTTGCCTCCCACCGTTGACACTAATGGAGCACAGACATAGGAACATAGGTACATAGAGACCGAGACTCAACGAGGACAACAGGGTTGTCCAGGTGTGTGTTGTTCTTCAGTCTCCTGGCTCATCCAGGTGGGTTATGTTAGTGAGACGTACAGTAGCACAGGAGTCATGTGAAGAGGAGGAGGAGGAAGAGGAGGAGGAGGAGGATAGAATCTCTGAAAGGTGACTGGATACTTTTTAGACTGTTGTGAGGCTGGGTACAAGATGATGAGGAGGGGGGCTCAGGGAATGCTGTGGTTAATAGGCCTCTTTCTGCGTGTGCATTTGTTCCTGAATCTTCTGCAGCATCTCCTGCATTCGTCGTAACTGTGACAAGAGAGAGAGAAAAAAACAAAAACAAAAAGGTTGTCTGTCAAAGCAGTGAACTGACATGAGTGGTTAGAAGTGAGCACATGACTCACAAAGCACTTTCTGATTGGGCATTGGTCTACATCGACTGGCCTGTTTTTAGCAAATGAGGGGCTGCCAAGGCCTATGGCGTAACCAGTATAGTTCAGCCACTGTGGTCATTGCATGGGAAAACAAAAATCAATATCAAACACGGCGCTCTAACCCCCTGACCTGATTAGGGCCCTGGCTAGCACAAGAGATGCAGCAGCTCATTGCTTTTATCAATCTCTCGCTAATTACCCCACTGTAACCTTGGCCTGATGACCTGAAATGTATACATGCCCCTCAGGTCATGAAGAGTTAAGTAGCTAAAACATATTTAAGATTTCTATAACTACTCCAAATTAGGAGCTATGAACCTCATTAGAGAACTCTTTAGAGCCAGGGTCTTTTTGAGATTTGAATAATAAAAAAGAATGAATGAATAATAAAAAAGAATCATGTTCACAGCTATAGATTTAAAAATAGATTACCAATAAGGTCAATATTTGTATATGTACATTTGCTGTAGTGAATTCAGGATAATTTCCAGTTTGGGCTGTTTTATCTGATAGCAATGCCAGAGTGAAAGTGCTTGTGGATACACTGAGTGGTTTATATATATGGCAACAACATAACCATTTTTAAAGAATTTAATGAAAGATGAAAACAGTCGTTTCAACTCAAATGCACAATATAAATAAATAAATAAATAAATAAATAAATAAATAAAGGAATTAATGCTAATCCTTGAAATACTCCACATTAACAAATGGCCTTCATGTTCATTCCATAGCATTTGTTCTATCAATGGAATACTTTAGCAAAAGCATTATTTTAGCCATAGCCATAAAGTCTTTAAATATAAACAGAAGGAATTGACAACAAGCAAAGTCCACTTTATAGACATAGATAGACTGGGACACTGAGTAATGCCTGCCAGAGACTGACAACATGCAGTTACAGCCACAGTTGTGACGTTGCAAATGTTTATGAATACTGCACCCTATAACCTCTTGAATACAGCTGAACTGAACAAGCTCAATGTTTTCACAATATCAAAAACATATATCAGCGAAGGGCACACATGATTAGTGATTTGTCTTTGGTACCAACACACTGCCATCACAAACAAAGATTTTATTTATGATGGCACTGTTTTAATAATGGATTGAGATCTTGTAAAGAAAAGCCTAGAAGCTTCCGAGGAGAGTGGGGAGCTCTGATGCTTTTTCTCTCCCAGCTCCACAGGCAGGTGACAGATCCTGTACAATACACACACTCACACAGCTAAAGTGCTTCACTGCTGAGTGGTGCAGGCCTGCTTCAGACTGGGCCGTCATGTGAGGATAGCTTAACACCCAACAACAGGGACTAGTCTACTTTAATACATTGCACTGCTGTCTATGTCTATGTGGGGTTGGACCATCTCATGATGAGATGTCACAGTTAGGAAGGGGAAATTTTTTTCACTTTTTGTTTTTCACCATATCTTAAACCACACACTTCCAGGACATGGCTATGTGGCTCTCTTTGGAGTGCTAGCCCCACGTGTTGGCCCCTCTGTGTTTAAATGGTCGTAGCATAACTCTGGACATGCTGCAGTTATCAGGAGCCCTCTGGATGCTCAGAATGGGCCTCAGGTTCTACATGTGGATCCTGCTGTGGCTCGTGCTCATGCACGTGATCGTGCTCGTTCCCGTGATCACACTCGTGATCGTGCTCATGCCCCTGATCGTGCTCATGCCCGTGATCGTGCTCGTGATCGTGCCCGTGCTCAGCTCGGTGCCGTACCTCTTCGTCTTTCTCACGGATCAGCTTTTCTGTCTCGCTGTCCGTCACGCCGGGCACCATGGGTATGGGGAAGTCGGTGCCACTCTCCCTGGTGAGTTTACTGATCAAGCAAACAAAGCAAATAGTCACCACTGAACAACTTCAACATCACAATGATTTAAATCTAATTAGACAATCCTTTCAAAACACTTCTTTCAAATTCCTATCTGTTTAATAAATACATACTGTGTACTGTGTACATTGTATGTCTATGTGTGTGTATCTGCATGCCTGGGTGTGTGTGTATGTTAATGTGTATGTCTGTCTGTGTGCGTGTGTGTGTGTGTGTGTGTGTGTGTGTGTGTATGTGTTTATGTTTATGTTTATGTACTTTTTTGTGTCCTAGCCCCAAATACCCTACAGTATTTAAGGTGTGCACTCTCTCAGGTGTCCCCTCCCCTGATGCCCTATTTAAGGTGTGCACTCTCTGGGCCGTACTTGCGGTTGCGTTCCTTCACCACCATGCGGGTCATGCTCTGGATGCAGTGGGCGCGGTAGTTCTCGTAGTGGGTCTCCCGCGTCACGTCCTTCAGGTCCTGCATGTGCGTGCGCACCAGCATGTTCCGCAGCTTCACAAAGTCACAGTGCGAAGAGTTCTCCACTGTTGACGCACACATAGACATAAAGGCTTAGATGCTGGAGGTGACTATGCAAACCTTCATCTTAAATCACCATGTCAATATTTAATTGAAGCCTGCTTTGTTAAACTATTTATGTCCATTTCTATTTTAGCGTTTCTTATCTCAGCTGTCCAGGAATCAAAACAGCTTTTCATGATATAAAATGCATGGCAGCATCAGGAATATTAGAGTGATTCATTTATTAGTATGCAAAGTAACTACCGCATAGCTACTTATCTCCTCCTCCAACTACTGTACTGCAGCATACAGTATGTACAGATATATATGTGTCCGTGTATAATGTGTTAATATCTCACAATGCGTTTACATACAAAATGCTTTTACATCGAGGGAAGGCTACAATAGACCCATATTCAGTGTATGATGTTTTGCATGAAGTATGTTCCAGTACCTTCTACAATGCCCCAGGGGTAGAGGCGTCCTCTTACTCGCCTGCCTTTGGCTTCCACTACTGTGTTACTGCCGATCACAGCGAAGGGAATGCTATCCTGGAGAGAGAGAGAAAGAGAAAGCTAAGGAGATAGACAGAGAGAAGGGGAGAGGAGTGGATGAGGCAATGCAGTCAGAGGCCCTGCAGTGCAGAGGCAGGGTCCAATCTCACTCTCTGTTGCCTCTCCGCTTCAGTGCTCTCTGTCCCTCTATGCTTGCTTCTCCCTCAGGTTTAATCGGCCACTTCCTTCTATTGTGTACAGTTCTTTCCCCTCTTCTCCCACTCTCTTTTTCTTTCTGACACTTTCTGTACAATTACACATATAGACCAAACTTCAACCTTGTTAGGGACACGCTACTCTGTTTTTGTCTCTCACTTTCTCTTTCTTCCTCTATCTACCTCTCTCTCTCCCTCTTGCACACACACACATAAATATGCTCTTCTCTCTCTGACTCACTTTCTCTCTCTCTCTCTCTCTCTCTCTCTCTCTCTCTCTCTCTCTCACACTCACACACACACACACACACACACACACACACACACACACACACACACACACACACATGCAGATAAAACCTCAACCTTTATGCTAAGGACACACTGCTCCCTCTCTGTCTGTCTCTCGGAGCATGTTAGGACAGTGCTGTCTGCAGGCAAGTCTGATGTTGACAAGAGCGGCCAGTGACCACAGTCAACCCATCTGTCCCCTGACTGCACACACAGACTGAGTGCAGTGTCAGTCAAGGACAGTGGCAGTCACAGGTTAGCATAGTATACATACAGTATATATATATATATATATATATATATATATATATATATATAGCTCTGGAAAAAAATAAGACACCACTTTAAATGGGGTTTACCATTTAACGTGGTCTCTTTATTTTTTCCAGAGCTATATATATTCAGGAAAAAAAAAAAAAAATACACAACAAACAAATCTGTTTTCATTTGACTGAGGAAGGGTATTGCTTCATGTTAAAACAACAGTGTGTGACTTTAAAGCTGAATGTAAGTTGTTTTAGTTTAGTGGGCAGATGAAGGTGATTTGATGGGCACCAACCTTTAGCTCCTGGTCCTGCTGTTTGAAATCCTCATCCTCGTCAGAATCACAGTCTGGAAACTGATAGATTTTAATGCCATACTGTTCTATCTCCTCTCGAATCTGCAGGAGAGAAAGATAAGAGCGGAGAGCTGACATTCATTCCGATACAAGCCAGACAATAATAAACAAAAAGACTCTTGCCTTGTGGCTTTACTGATGATGCCATAATCACTAGAAATGACAGACTGACATGTCTCTTTGTCCTGCTCTTGGACAAACCTTGATTTTCTTTTTCTTGACCTCAGTGGGGGTGAGAGTGTCGGCTTTGGCCAAAACAGGCACGATGTTGACCTTCTCATGGAGGGCCTTCATAAACTCCACATCCAGAGGCCTAAGACTGGAGAACCGAAATCACAGAACATTAGTGTGCTAAAGGAACGGGTGGTGAGTCTTTCATTTTGTTTACCCTTGCAGAAAAGAGCTGTCACTTAATTCTAACACTTAAAAAATCACATAATTTTACATAGTGGAGATATATAATATATTATAATGGTATACATACTGTATTATAACACATTATGTCAATTGTGTTACAGTTAACCTCTTCTTCTTCTTAACCTCTTCTCTCTTAATTATAATTACTTTACAGCGCACAAGATTACTGAATTTTGCCTTTTGACTGAGTGAGTACAAAGTTTTGATGTCAATACTTTTTCATACGTACTATCATATCTGCACCACAAGAGGGTGCTCTTCTACAAGCAACAACACTGATCATGTGCTGCATCGAATTGCTCCCTTCATTGTGCAACCAAGGGAGACTGTGCAGCAGTACAAAACCACAACGTCAGCAGGAAAATTTACTACTAGTGCACAGAGAGAACTGATGAGCCTTATAGACAAAGAGAAGAGAAAAAGGCCTCAGGGGAGAGGCGCAGAGAACCTTAACTCGTTTAGAAATAGACTGAGAGAGAGAGGCCATACTAATCGATTGGCTCTGCATTGCTTGAGCTGCAGGGTAGTCTGGTTTTAGATGGGTCCTCCCTCACTTGTGGAATGGTGTGTGTGTGTGTGTGTGTGTGTGTCTCAATTTTCACTCATGGTCAAAGAGCAAAAATGAATAAAAGGTAGTGTACACAATTGTCCTGTGTGCATGTGTGTTTATGTGGTACTCGACTCTGGAAGTAGAGGCAGTAGTGCACACAGATGCACCTAGACAAATGTGTGTGTGTGTGTGTGTGTGAGTGTGTGTGTGTGTGGTTCTTGTCTCTCACCCGTGGCCAAAGGGCGAGATGAAGTATATGCAGCAGTGCACACGGTTGTCCTGTATGTTCTTGCGGTTCAGGCCGCTCTCGTCCCGGAAGTACTGCTCAAACTGCTGGTCTATGTAGTCAGCCACGGACTTCCAGCTGAAGGGGGTCACACACAGAGACAAACCAGCACTGAGGAAACAGCAGTGCATCACCTGTGCCCCAAGACTACCTGGGACACACTACATCACCTTTGGCCCAGAGCTACCTGGGACACACTGCAGTAGTATGTTTGCCACGGTTTACCAGCATTATTTTACAGCTAATCCGTTTTAGAGATAAACAATCGATTTGTACCTTCTGGATACTCAAGAAACACAATGAACTGGGCCAGTCAATCCCTCTACATACCATTCAGTGTTATTGACTGCATCTCCAAAGCCTGGCGTGTCAACAATGGTGAGTTTCAGTTTGACGCCTTTCTCCTCAATGTCCACTGTGTGTTTGGTGATCTCCACTGTCTGTGTGATCCTCTCTGCAGAAACCATGAAAAGATAAAACACCCACATATCTCTATAAATGATTACACATCATGCATTCATCTCATAACAAAATCACAACATCAATAGCCTACAGGTGTTGGAAGAAACAGAAAAAGTACTAATATAAATATAATACAATAAAATGAAATATAATATAATATAAAATGCAGTGAAATTACTTAATTATCTTACCTTCGGCATTGAGCAGCTTCCTATCTTTATAGAGGTCTGTGAGGAACAGGCTGTTGACGAGGGTAGACTTTCCAAGTCCAGATTCGCCTGAGAGAAAGCATAGACTTGTGTGAGAGTGTGATGCAAAGTCAAACAAAATAGAAACCCAACACCCCCAAAAACCTAGCGCTAGCACTAGTCTCTGATTACTGTGGGTTGAAAAGAAAATGAAAAGAAAGTAGTGTTTTACCTGAGCCCCTAAGTGCAGAAATCAGACAGACTTTTAAATGCATGTAAATGAGGGTGTTTGATGTAGATCGTACTGACCTGCCACCATGAGGGTGAAATCAAAACCTTTCTTCACAGATTTGCGATGCACCTGGTTGGGCAGGGTGGCAAAGCCCACATACTCCTTATCCTGATCCTATTGAACCCACAGCAGGGCCAGGTGGAGAGGGAGACAGAGAAAGAGAGAGAGAGAGAGAGAGAGAGAGAGAGAGAGAGAAGGGAATTTTCAGAAAGAATAGCAATGTACTGCAGTCAAACTGCATGCGAAAAGGGATCATGAAAAATACATCACAAAACAAGAACATCGTGGGAGGTAGCATCTCTCAAGATATTTCAGGGAATCAAAAATATCAAGTGGTGAGGTCAATGTAAGGGCACCTGTCTCATGTTCAAAGGCCACATTAACTCATTGTTAAAGAACATTTTATCCACAGCCTTCAAATGATAGTCCCTTCTCATGGACACAGATGAAGACCTTAAGTGTGTTTCTCACTCAAACAGTGGCAGGCTTTGGGTTAATAAAACACTTTACAAGATTATAAAAATATCTTTTATATTGTTTAATTCTCCTGATTTAGAAGTAAAGCAGAGACCGCAAAAAGACACCACACCTTCTTAAACATCAACGTCAAACAATAAAAACAACAATCTTGGCAAATTAAAAAAATTAAAATGAAGTTCCCTGACTAAAGAAAAACATGTTTGTTCTTAAATGGAGCTGGCATTATAGGTTATTTTTACAAAGTTGTTGATTGAGAAATAACTGTAATTCCTTATTCTAATGAAAAGAGAGAGATAAAAAATGGAGGATGGCAGATCCAATGAGAGAATTCTATAAATATCACAGCATTATGCTTTCCTATGTCAAAAGTACTCAGTGAGAATAGAGTAAGTGTATGCGAATACTTGTCAGGGCAGATTTTAGTTATTACTGCTGTGGTCCTCCATCTCTGTACAGTAGCTAACACACAGCATCCATTTCATCTTCATACGTGAGCATCAACACGGAGCAGCACAGCACAGCTGCATTATGGCCGAGCGGCCCCAGACCAGACAGCCGCCAGTGGGCACCTGAGACCTTGAGATTGCGCCCTTGGGCATTACCTCTGTTGAATCATAGGGGTCGTAGCGGCCCCAGGGGCTCTTGGGCCGCGAGGGACTGATGGGCGAGGGCAGAGTAAAGTCCACGGTGCCCCGCGGGGACCTCGGCTCTACAGGGGCTGCCGAGGGACGCAAGTACGTGGGCGTCCCCGGCGTGTGGGGGCTGTCGTGGCCCTCGCTCTCGCTGTCCCCGGCGGAGGGGTGGCGCCCGTGGCTAGCGAAAGGGTTCCCCTCTCTGGGGGCGTGGTGGTGCTGGTGCTCATGGTGTTCATGGTGTTCATGGTGTTCATGGTGCTCAGGGTGGTGGTGGTGGTGGTGCTGGTGGTTGTCATGGTGAGGGTGACCCATGATGCTCTCCAGCTCAGAGTCCTCTGAATCCTCCTTGGAGTGGCTCGAGTTCTGAGTGGGGACCAGGGGTGGAGTGAAGCGGAGCGGAGTGGAGTGGAGTAGGACAAGGAGGGACAGGAAATCGGGGCGCAGGAGTAAATGTGGAGGAGGTGGTGGCAGGGAGCCGACGTGGTGGTGGTGGAGGAGAGAATAGGGTTAATTTAGGAAGTCAGGGAGAGACAGGTGTAGCGACGAGGAAAAGTAGGTCACAGGGAAAAGAAGAAGAGAAGTTTTGAGTTTTGGTAGTGGTTAGACAAATCTGACACTTGTGAGGTGACAGATGGTGACAACAACAACAACAACAACAAAAACAAATGTCATTTGGAAACACCTTCCCTGAGGTTTGCATGCATGTGTATTTGCCATCATCACTAACGTACTCTTACCAGTTCAGTGGAAGTTCAGTAAATGTATGTATTTATTTAGTCATTATGTGAAAGTGCAAACTGCAAACTTTCATTCACACACAGTTAATCAGCAAACCTTGAAGCAAAGTGTTACCAAATGAATTAGTGGTGTAAGTACAGGACTATATTACAGGAGAGCAGAGAACACAGAAAAGGAGTAGACACTCAGTGGCGCTGAGTCAACACAGTTTAAAACAGGCTGTTAGTTCCCAAACAACACAAGGAAGAAGACTGCAATTAATGCCAGAAGACAGACCATGGCCGAAGCCAGAAACCTTGCAGAGGGGACTTGATTGGGAACACTTCAACCGATTCGGATTCGACGCAAAATCAACACACCAGATGCGATAGAGGAAATATGGCATCCAGGACAACCTGTTTCCATTCCAGACAATTTCTTTGGACTTGAAGAAAGAGACTAAGCTGCTGGCTTTGTTGTGTACAAGCTGCAGAAGAAAAAACTGCCTGGACAGCAGATTCTTATTTGGCAATGGTGTGGTGAAGGATGGCCGATCAATGCTGCATCGTCAACCCGGCTCGCAGTAGACACTAGGAGAGAAATGACCCCATCTATATTATATTGCATCGTTTTATTTTTGTTGCACGCCATTGCACAGCAGTACCTTGATGAAATCAGTTGTTTACACAGGTCCAAGACATCAATATTCATGCAGGCTACAGAATGAATATGGAGAGGAAATCTAATATCCTCACTGCAGGTCAGTGATGGTTAAAACCATTCAGGGGGCCACCCAAACAGTGGAAGTAACATTTGACTAAAAAAAAAAAAAGCCCAAGTCCGAGATATTGGTTTTCGGATATTACTTTCTGCACTGAAACATCACTACAGGCATGGGAGATACTGTTGACACAATGAGTTAAGGCATTGTTACAGCCTAAATGCACAGAGGCACCTCTTCCCCTGCTGAGAGTCTTCCACAATTTGGTCACAAGTGTATGATGCATTGCATGACAATGAGCTCCCCTTTCTACATTACCAATTCCAATCGGTTGGGCCAACAGCTAGAGGAACCGAGTGTTCTTTGTGTGCAAGGAGACACTCTGTGAGGCGCTTTGGCCAGTTGCCAGTCAGGGTCCTCAAATTACTGCTGGTCCAGACGTTCGGAGGCTTCAGGGGTGAATAATGCAGTCGTGTGGGAAAGGACGAGGGTGCACGTCCACTTGTAAAGAGACGTGTGTCCTGGTGAAAGGTTGTCCTCCAGAGCTTCCCTCCCCGACTCACTCCAGCATTGTCTGGGCTTCTTTTGAATGTGCGAGCATGTGTCCCAGATTCCTGTTTTTGTTCTCCTTTGAATTGGAACAGGGCACCTTTATTGTTTTAGGCCACATTTTTAGGTTTCAGGTATTGGGGCCATAGCTGTTAGAAACTACTGGATTACCTTGGTCAAATACATACAGAACTGTCCACCAACCTGGCTTTGGACTTGCCAATAGACATATACACTGGAAGTTACTTCACTGGAGGCACAGTTTTGGGCTTTGATGACATCTGTATTGATATGTGCCTTGTAAATATTTTAGTTGTGTACTTACCAATTATTGCTCATGTTTTTTAGGATAAATATGCATTTGACCAAATAGTGTCTCACAGCATGTCATGTAATCCATGCTATGAGCCAATGAGCTGCGGTTAAGAGGTCAGTCGAACAATTGGTGCAGTAAGACCAAAGACTTTGTCTTAGCAGGGGGTCAAGGGTCACTCAAGGGGTCAGGGGTCACTTGTACCTGCTCAGCCTCATGCTCTCTCGGCTCTGGGGACGTTGGGGCGGAATCCTGCTCGTCAGATGGAGAGTCGGCATCACGGTCGCTATCCTCCATTGCTACTTGGGCTACTGCGCTTTCTGCCATCTCCAACCAGAAACAGGGTAGTGGAGGGGTTCATTGGAGGTCGGGGGAGATAATCGGATGGGAAGGGGGTGTCAGGGTCCAGGGCAAAGCAGGAGGATTTTTATGGGAGGGTGGGCACGGAAGGGTGAAGACCCAGAGTGGCATTGTATTGCACATTAAGGTGTGTGGTGTGTGTGGTGTGTGTGTGTGTGTGTGTGTGAGAGAGAGAGAGAGAGAGAGAGAGAGAGAGAGAGGCACACACACATGTGAAGGGAGGGAAAGGGTTGGGAAAGGAAAAGAAAACCATGAAATGATTAATCAAAATCCCTCCCAATATCCCCGAGAGAAAAGTAGAGGCCTAAACTGAGATCAATGAATGAGAGAGGCTGGGTGGATGCTAGGATAACACACAGAATGGTTAGATGCCAATAGGATGAGCTCTCAAAGGAGACTACTGTCACTTCATCTGGCTTCAAATATATTGTTATAAAGGCCTACTGCAGTATGTGAGTCAGTTTCGGAAAAGCATTCACACAACGCACACACACACACACACACACACACACACACACTCAGACTGAGGTGAAATAGTCACTTCAGAAAGACTGCTCAGCCATTTCTTTTGATGCTGATATTACTGTCTTAGCTTATAGTGCAGCAAAGTACAGCAAAGTACAGGCTGCCAATGATAAATCCCTGTTGTGCACACAACACACAGCGCTGTGATGTGTCATACTTGTTCTTCTCAAAACCAGCAATTCTCATGCAGCCGCCATCTTGGCAGCTTTAATTACATAGAGATCTGGTAGTGTGGGGAAGCAGGATATTAGCAGAATCCCAGATTAGGCACATGTGACCTCTTTTCTAGCCTTGTGCGTGCTGTACAGATCAATTGTCACTCCCCCTCACCAACAAGCTCAACAATGACCCATTTAACCAAACACTAATCAATGTGTCAGTGGCTACTTTTTAGTGACAACAGGACAGAATTCCAAAAAATTAAGAAACATAGTATTTTAGTCAACTGATGAGATCAAACTTCACAATGACAATAAAAATCCTAAATATGTGCAGTGTAAAAAAAATAGCTTGTACTAATGTGTAACGTCTCAAATATAAATAAACTCAGGTATTCATTTGCAGCTGAATAGTGGTATAGAATTCAAATTTGTGGCCTGAACAGTTTTACACTGGTCACTGCTCACAATGAAGAAAGAAGAAAGCATAATCTGCTAAGACCTCAGTCACTGCACTATGACATACATTAAGAGTTAAGCCACAAACGTAAACAATCGCAACCTTGTTAATTAAGCAAATTAAGTAACAAGATCCTGCACGATGGAGCTCACCTGGGTGACCCTTTCGGAGATGAAGCAGCCTCAACCTGTGCTGCTGCAACAAACTCTTCATTCCCTCACGCCAGGGCTGTCCCACGCCCAGCCCGGAGCCTGGACCTTTATAGCGGCCCGCTCTGGGACGCGGTGTCCTTCAGCCCCATTGAGCTGCCCGCCGCCCCAGGCCTCCAATCACTTCCCACTCCCACTGTGCCACTTATCGACGAGCCGCGGCCGAAGCACTGGCCACTACCTCGCCTATATATGGGACTCCTGTCCAGCCCGGAGCATCTCCAGCTCCATTTGAAATTAGGTTATGAATTTAACACAAACACAACACAACACAAACCAATCTATTCATCCACTTTTAGTGTATGGTGACGTATAGTGTTAGTTATGGATTTATAGATGTGCATTTAACTTCTTTACTTTATTTACCATGCCCTGTTAATGCAAACACTTTTATGAAATTCATTCTCATGAAAAGAATCAAGTTTTAGCCTATTGCATGAGGGCTGTCGTGTGGTCATTCTCTGCTGCAGGATGTACATTTTCTAAGCACAACGCAGCCAGCTACTGTAGGCTGTGCGGGCATTGTTTCATAGGGGTTGTCCCTGCCAGAGGACGTCAAATTATCTGGGCCTGTGGAACATCTTAGCTCAGCAATAGCTGAAGCTCATTTTCCAGGTCTGTCGATTTTGTCTGCATTTCCAGCACATAATTGCACGTCCCAAGATGACCCTTTTGTTAATAATATTCAGACTACGGAGGAAAAACTCAGAAGCAGAAGGGTTTTTTACAAGTGGCATCACGAGACATTTTTCAGTGGTACTTTGGGCAAGAATTTTGTTCAGCGATGATCTATCAAACCAAAGAACAGGGTAAAGACTTAATCATCCCATGGAAAACCATCCACCTGACCAGCACTCTGCCGTAATCAACCTTTCCCAGGCTGTCCGGCTACAGTCAGGAACCAAAGCACCCAATGTGCTTCTCTCGGGTCCTCATCCCCTCCCAAACTCTCAACGGGGCAGAAGCTGGAGGAGCAGTTGGCACGACTGGTGGTAAAGTGTATGATAATCTGCAGTATTAAAGGCTTAAGAGACCACGGCCACATCTGAAACAGATTTAAGGGAAAACATCAAGGAATTCCCCCCCTCTCACCCCCGACTGAAGGAGCATCCCAACCCCCCCGGGCTGCAGGCACCGCAAATACACTCCTTCAGATCTCTGCATTCAGACGTATAGGCCATCAAGAACAAATAAAGACTGCTTGAGAAAACACACACACACACACACATACACACACACACACACACATATCCAAACCCATAACAGATAGTGAGTTCTGAGTGGGATACTGACACACAAACAGTCGGACTTGCAGAAGAATAGACACGCTTGTGCTGGCATCTGTGCGCAGATTACGTCAAGCGCACAGAGCTCTCGTGTTTGGGCTACTTGGCATTCCTTGTGGAGGGAGCCGTGTGCTGTGCACCACTGACAGCCCAAGCCACAGGATAAATGGGCTCGTCTCCTGCACACAAGCGTGTCCGTCCACAAGTAAACAGCTATTATGCTTGTGTTTGGTGGAGGAGGGAGTGGTGAGAAGAGTACAATCGCTTTTTGTGCATAGCATGTGTATGTAATGAGTGTGTGTGTCTGTGTGTGTGTGTGTGTGTGTGTGTGTGTAAGTGTATGCGTATTTCTGTATGTTTGCATGTGCCTCATAGTAGGATTGTTCAATGTGAAAAAGAAATCAATACAAGCTCAAAATTTGATTAATTGATTTGATTGATTTTAGGAGAGTTGTGCAAAAAAGACACACACACACACAAAATTTACACAATATACACTTGCAGAATAATGTGATTTCAGCCCAAATTTATTTATTTAAAGCATTTCACATTATGGTCATACCACCAGTAACTTTGAAGTTCACGATACTAACCCTTGGTGATCCGAAGGGGGGAAACTGCAGCATCAGAATGCTGTACTATAAATGCTCTACTACTCTTGATCAGAATCACAATTAGGTTTTATTGCATTTGCAATATTTGCATTTACAAGGAATTTGCCTTTGGTGGATCTGGATCTCTGATTAAATGCTTTACTGCAGGTATTGCTGAGGTAATGTTTGCTTTGAGGGGTTCCTCCCTAAGTTATGTGAGTAATCCAGTAAGTTTGCTCTGTAAGACCACAATATCACACTGTAGCCATTTAAACACTTTCACATACTGTACTCTGAACCCTAGTCCTCCAAATAAGGAAGATTAAGACAGCAACATCATCATCATCATCATCAACAACAACAACAATTAATAGAAAACAAATCCACAATGCAATCCACAATGGAGTCGCTTGCCTTTCCTGGCTGAATGTACACAGCATCTATGAGCATATTTTCAGCTGAACGTGCGGTACAGTACCCTTGGGCATGCATGGGTGGTCTCTCTGAAGGAGATCTGGTTCCCTTCGACAGACTGGCACCTTTCATTTTGTTCACATCAAAAAGGGGGAGAATTACCCCTCAAACGGAAAAAATATAGCCTGTAAAACATAATGCCTACAATGTGTTGAGTGACGGCGCGTAGAGCGGCTGTATTTATAGTCACACTAGACTTTACTGTGCAATGCAGTCCTCTGATGATGGAGTTGTGACAGCACCGAGGCCCAGGTCTGTGGTCTGGAGCTGCATACACTCTTGCATTATAATGATCATTGTAGGAAGAGCCCTGGGACATGTTGATCTTGAGGTTTTATAAAGATGTCAAAGGGGCAGTAGGCAGCAACAAAACTGTCATCCAAAAGGAAGCACCCCTCATCCTAAGCCTCATTCTGTAAGATAATGCAGCCATTCTGTGGGGAGCTGTTTTGTTTTGTGAGGACGTATGTCATTTCCCTATAGACGGGCCCTCAGACATGTCTGTGCTGGTGATTGACAATGGAGGGCTGTTGTTAACAATACCCTAAGTGTTTGTTTGACTTTGGTTTCTCATCCTCAAACTGCTTCTCCTGGGAAATCACTGCAGACTCCCAAAGTAACCACATTCTCTGCCTGAGAATCCTCTGTCAACATCAGTCAAATGACAAGAGCAGCTTGCGCACTATTTTCAGTGCAGTGAGTAACTAAGGAAACACATTTACGTGAAGAATTTGTCTAAGTCTATTACTTCCATTATTCCATCATCCAACAGGATATACACTAAAAACAACTAAACCATAACTTCAACTACAATGCAAGCCAACCAATGGCACACAAAATTAGACTGAAAAACTGTGTGGCAGCTACTGTAACATTAACTAAAAAGGGGCACAGAAACTTTTACTTTCATTTTTCTATAATCCATTCACTTAATATAAACTGCTGGTTTGCTATTTGGTATGTGTTGTATCAAATTTCCTGGTTCTTTTTCTTGCAGACAGCACTCTGTGACCTCACAATTTGTGTATAAAAACCCATGGGCCCTATCTCTAGGGAGATGGGCAGAGAGAGATACTAGGGGTCTGGAGTAAGGGGGTATTTGGGTTGGGGTGCTAGGCGCTGAATGCCCTGGTTGTTCGATTGAGCACAGCGGCTGTCTTTGTGCGCGGGGCTGGAGAGCGGCGATGCGTCCGAGAGAGGTGATGTTATAGCGTTGAATGGGAGGCTCAGAGCCTCAGACCTCAGGTGCAGCCATGCCCTCAGCTAAAGCACTGCATTATTCATGTGTTTACTTTCAACTGCTGCTTGCTTAGTTCTGCCTGCTACGGTGTTGTTCTTCTTCTGTTCTAATTCTCGTTTGAAATCATACCGATTTTGGCTCAGCAGCTCTTCCAAATAGCACAGTATTATGAAGAAAATAAACAAAGGTTTGATAGACACAACTGTATACAAAAACGGTCATGGAACCCAATTTATTATTAAACATGTGTTGGGTGGGGGGAGGCAACTGGAATTTGGTCAAACTGCCAAAGGACCCAAGTAAACAGCACAAGGACAGCAGAAAAGCAGCCTTGGCCCAAAGAATTGCATACAAAATACACAGACTATTTAGACACATGGTCAATAAAAGTAGGGAAGGAATTCACAAGAAACTGCAACAATAGCCTAGTATCTAAACACTGATTGGGAAAGCACAAGGGTACATACTCAGCTGCTGAGGATGCTTGGAGAACAGTACAAAGATCATCCCTTAAAGAAATTCAATACATCCAGCTAAAAACAACAGCACAGAGATTCAATGGAGAACAAGTTATCTGCGGAATAGCGGTTTTCAAATTTGAGCTGCTGTACGGGCAGAAGATGTGCAGTCAAGTGCACGTGCACACTCTGCATAGAGCATCCTTTCACAGAAAACAGCTAAAAGTCCGCCAGTAAAACCGCTAAAACCATAACCATCGGTGACACAATTTCACCGCCTCTGCTAACAGACGAACTGACCCGCTGTGGCAGACATAAGCACAAACACACACTAGTCATGGGAAAGTATAAAAAGGTCAGAGGTGAGCGGCACCAACTGTGAAGGACAAGTACGACCTGGAGAGTTCACACTCTGATACAGTGAGACCACCAAAAGTCTTGTTTTGATACGGCCAATTAAAATCCATCAGCCTCTCAAGACAGGACGAAACACAAAACACATCACCGTGGACAAACACAAGAGGAACCAGCCCAAGCATCTGAATGGTGATCTCAGTCATTTGAGCACACACACACACACACTGACACACATGGTTCACACACTGTGATGCACTCTTTGGGTGAGAGCCAACAGGTTTGCTACACTCAAGAGCAGACATACCTCGGAATCGCTGTGTATTTCGGGGGGAGCCGCGGACACGCTCTCCATTTGGAGGCCAAGCAGGGAGCCGTCAGGAGTCCGAGGAGCCACAAGCCAAATGAAGGGGCCTCAGAGGAGGCAGCCAGAGACACAGGGGACCAGTGTGACTCCACAGACGCCGACTGTCACTTCCTCAGTCCTCACGTGCATACACAAACATTCCCTTTCTCTCTCTCTCTCTCCTTCTCTCTATCTCTTTCTCTCTCTCCCCCTCACACACACACACAGACACGGGAGGCTGGAGGCATTTGCATGGACACACCCCCTCTAGGCTACATGTTCGAAAGGCAGCTGTTCCATGTGCTTTTTTTCTCCTTCCTTCTTCTCTCTTCTTCTCCTCCTCTCTTGTCCTCCTCTCCTCTCCTCTCTCGTGTTGCCTGTATGCTGCTGCAAGCAACATCTGCCTGTCCATCAGTAACAAGCTCTTGTGTCCTCTTTCTGCAGAGCCACATCTGTGTTTATCCACATACACACTCTCTCTCTCCCTCTCTCTCCCACCATACACTAATCCAGCATATCAGACGGAAATACAACACAGTAAAAGCCTGAGGTTCCCTTTTAATAGAGCTAAAATTGTATAGAAGAGCTTGGTTTGGCAACAGGTGACTGAGGCTGACTGGCATACTCTGTACCACTCTGGGCAAAGGTCATTTGTGGTCGCCACACATACAATCTACACATGCTGCACAAAATGCTGCTCAAATATAAAGTCACATTTATATATAGTGATAGTGAGTTGTGTAACACATGTCAGCTCCAAGAGCAGACTAGGAACAGAAAATATTGTGCAGCGAATGGGAGATGATGAACGAGCATGCAGTCAGATACACAGACATACACACTAACACACACACACACAAAC
This sequence comes from Limnothrissa miodon, assembly GCA_017657215.1. NCBI lineage: Eukaryota > Metazoa > Chordata > Actinopteri > Clupeiformes > Clupeidae > Limnothrissa > Limnothrissa miodon. The sequence goes on from JAGFZM010002304.1 coordinate 233,114, forward strand.
ACACACGGGTGTCTCAGATGTCGGCACCAGTCCGCAAGTGGTACCACCACAGGCTAGCCGGTCACCCTGCCAATGACTGCGTCAGGCACATCTGTGAACCCTTTGGACAGACACTCACAGACATGACTAGAGCCTCCCTCTCACGCATACACTCACTCGCTCACACACACACACACACACAAACACCCTCTCATCTCTCTTGCAGCTCTAAACCTGGCTCTTTCCGAGCACATTCTATGCTGAGCCCCTTTATATGCACGCACACACACAACATGCACACACATACACACACACACACACACACACAAACAAACACGTGGCCCTGCGCTTGGTCCACTTTCAAGCAAGAGTTAAACTAATCTGGCTGCCGGGGCTACTCGCCCACATTAATCGCTTTTTCTGGGGGATTTGGGATTGGGTGATTACGGCATTCCCCATGGGCAACACTTAAAAGAAACTAGAGAGACCTTTTATTTTGCACTGTACTGTAACACTCTACACACAAAAAAGGTGGAGAGTGAGGGATCGTTTGTTATAATTACACTTACAATTACACTGCATTAGAATGGGAGTACTCAAGGCTTAGTGCATGGAGCCTGCTTTTCTTGTCCTGCAGTGGATATGTAGGTTAAGAAGCACCATTCATCCCCTTCTGTGGCTATTCTGAACCTCAGAGTAGTTGAGCACTTGGAGGCAGACAATATTTATCTTCTTGAGACAGGCAGGCCGCAAGGGGGGTGGAAGGAGGAGGATCTGTGTCAGACATGAAACCCTCCTTTGGTCCTCAAAAACAGATTTAGATGAGAATCTCTTCACTGAAATCTGAGAGGGGACCACTGTTAGTGTGATGGCTGGAAAGGACACAACAAATAGACAATAATCCCCATTTTAACGGCTTCCTCATTTACACTTAAACTGTGCTTTCAGATTCTGGTGCCCGTGGGGACCACAAAATATTAAAAATAAAAATTGGTGAATGGAGGTTCAATTAAAGACAGAAGAACCCAACCTCTACTTAAACTCTACATAAAGCATCATCTTACACACATAATAGAAGACACTGCTGTGTTTTTGTCACTTCAAGCTCCATATACCATGTACATGTTATGTGTATGCTTCACTCACATCACATCTGATCAAATATCCACTCAGTCAAGACACCCCTAAAGCATGTTATCCTAAAGAACAATATTCCCGCTTCTTTGCCTCTCCACCAGTTCCATTAAAGCTCCCTGCTTGAAAGCATAGCTCATCCCGGGATGTGCCCCGGCCAGCATTCACAGCTAGGACCAGAGATTGCAATAAAGAACAGTCTGGGGTTGAAGGCAGTATAGGGGGGAGTAGGTGGGGGGGTTAGTGGGGTGGGGTGCAACAATAGTAAGGGCTTCCTTGGATCACATTCCCAAACATAATTAAAATGCCTGCTCTATCGATGTTTACATTGTAAAGTTACTGGGCACGGGTCCAAACAGGCTGCAGTAGCAAGCCTAGGAGCAGCACATTAGAAGGAGAGAGAGAGAGAGAGAGAGAGAGAGAGATGATGAGATGACTCCACTACATCCCACTCAGCCCATGTGAGGAAAGACAGACACAACCCTCACTAAGAAGGGGTATCACCTTACTGGCCGTAACGTTCAGGAGAACATAAACATTTCATGATGCTTGCCCAGATACTTCGGCATTAACCTTTGATCGAGTGTAACCTACAGCCCAGCGTAAGAAATATACGGGTTCTATTTGCAAAGTCACACAAGGTGTTAGATGTCCCTTGTTTGTAACAACCCATGGTGATAAGCTCCAAGGTACAACCTAATGCAGAGTGTGTGCAGTGGGACACTCTGTGTTTGTTCTTGTCAGATTAAATCTTAACAAACACATAAAGCATTTATGAAGCTTACTCCTACAACAGTAGAAACATTTACATATTTATGCGGAGCAAGTCAGCAAATATTTGACTTGAGCTTTGTGGGAAGCAGTTGTCATGACTGGTGATATAATCTTCTTTCTAACTGACTTTCATCAGCTCACTAATTTGACATGAAGCTCCTGATGCGCAACATCCTACAGGGTTATTCACATTGTATTTGTTTTGATGGTGTGTAGACTCATGCTGCAGGCATGAAACACCACATCCAAGTAGTCACTGCCCACCCATTCCTCCTCCTGTCAGAGAGAGTCGGAGCTGTTAATGTTATGTGCCCACACCAAACCACAGCACACCACACTACCACACCGTACCAACCCAATCCTTGCCCACTCAAACCCACACACAAACACACGCTCTCACACACACACTCTCCCTCCCTCTAACACACACAGGAACCTGCTTGCTTTGAAGCCCGTTTTTACGAGCGGAGGCTCTGAGACGGGCTCCAGATGTGCATATGGCGTCGCTCGGAAAGCCAGCCCTGCAGCAGGAGCTCGGGACTTCACACCGGTCCTCCACCTCCACTCGCTCAGGTTTTACGCTGTTTGAATAGCCGCTTTGTGTGTGTGTGTGTTTGTGTGTTTGTTCTGGAAAGCAAGCTGAATTCAGTTGGCGGAATCACACACCTTTCCTTTTTTCACTCTCCTCCACCTCTCTTGTTCCTCTTTGACTTTGACCCTTGTGTTCACTCGCTCACACACGGGCGGACTGCTTTTGGGTCACCGAGTGACTATCAATGTGCCCTGCATGGTCTATGGTTTCAGTAACCAGGGTGGTAAAGGGCACTGGCATTACGAACATGGCGCCATCTGCTGCCCTTGCTGAGTACAGACATGGCACATGCAGTGGTCCCTCAAACACTGACCATTCAGACCCCACAGTTGATCTGCCATAAGCAATAATTTCTCCGAAATAAAAATGGCTTGATAGAAACCAAGAACCATCGCGAGAACTGTGCATGCTGGGTGTGCTATAAATAACAGAACTACGATTTTAGCACCAGAAGGAAAACTGGGACAGTGGCTTACAGAAGTTCTCCCTCACCCAAGGACAACTGACACCCTAAGGGCCGGGACTGCACCAGCACACGACTACTCTGCATGCCTTTGATCAGGCAGCACACTGCCTACTGTACAACAGACTTATGCCTCATCCACATCGCAATGTGGATGAAGCATCGGGATGTGGGGTTTTGGTCTGGTTTGGTTTAGAATGCACGTTCACAAATTAGACCAGGCACCACACAGCTCCTGTGCTGATCCTACCCTGCCTGTTTGAAATACAAAAGCTTTCTTGCGCTCGTTCCACGGGTTGTATAAAGCCGTCTCCATAGACTTCAACACAGCCACTTTATAGAGAGTTTGAGTGGCTGGTTTGCACAGGAGACTGTTTCTGGTTTAAAAACGCAGATGCACACACACTGCGAACACGCAGTTGCGGCTACGGACCACGAACATGCTGATTTCTAGGTGAATGAGGACTCAGATTACTAATATACCTGCAACACTGTACTGAATCCCACAATCACAACCAGTTATAATACACAGAGTAGTGTGCTGTTGTTTAGAGAGTGTTGTGTTAGAGACAAATGGAGAGTGTTCTAGGTAAAATCATAGTTACTTACTTAAATGTGTAATAAGACTGATTAGTTCTTTCCTGCCTTGAAAAAAAATAAACATGACATTGCTCAAATACCGTCTTGCTCTGATAACTGAGGAAACCTTACATTGTTCATTCTTTCCCTCTTTCCTCTGCTTGTGTGAGGTGGTAAAACAACCACCATGCCGAAAAGCCAAGTCATCTAGTACTTGTCACAGGAGATGGATTGTTATGGTTTCTGCCTTTTAAATCCATTGTCAGCCATTTTCCCACATACCCAGCAGCATATTTTCTCTCGTCTGCAGAGCCTTTGCCTGGAGTGCCTCTGGTTGGAGTACACTTCCCAGGCTTCCGGCCCCATTCAATTAGGAACCTTTATCTGACCTGCTTGAATGTTCCTGTTGAAAAGCAACAAAAAAAGCAGGCCTGATTCTGCCATTTATTTCTTCCACCCTGTGCTGGTGAACACCTCCACCAGCAACTAGCGTCCCTCGGGTGGCTCTGAGACGAGGCGTTTGCTGCGGTGGGCAGGCACGGCCAGATGGGAGCCATGGAAACAAAGGCTTCCCACCAGTTCTGCCGAACTCCAGCGGAGAACCACAGCGACTTGAGAACCGGAGGCATTTCCAGTCCCTGCTCTGCTTCTAAAGATAGCCCTGGGGGCCTGGTGTTTGAGCTGGAGATCATTACATCACAGCACTTAACAGACTCCAAGCATTTAAGCATACCAATTTGTAAAGTCCTGTGAGGGCTATGTAAGAAACACTGCACTACTGCAGTGAAATGGAGGCAGTATCATAAATGGCAGTTCAGTAAAGTTCAGAAGGAAACTCTGAGTCTAATCTGAAATGTGGATTTTAAACCTGTGTCCCAATCAAGTACAGTGCATCCACTGTTGTATACATGCAGACTGATTCAGATCAAGCCAAATGTGAGTATAATTTATCATTCACTGCAGAGAAGTCATGAATTTTGGAAGGCAAGAATCACATGCTGAGTTTAACTTCTATTGTGGACATCCAGAGTAGTCTAAAGCTGGCCAGGGAGGAAATGAACAACATTAGCCTCTGGTTGCTCTTTATAGAACAATTATACCCATTTGATCTATATCAAAAATCAAACTTCAGATATTTATTCTACTCTATTTTAGTGTACCAGAATCCAGTAAGTTCCAGTCATTAGCAAGTATAAAGTTGCTCGATGTTGCTTGACTTCAAAATGTCATAATTACAACCAGGGGTTTCCTTTCTTCCTTTCGGCTGCTGTTTGCTCAAAACAATCTGTGATTTCATTCAAAATAATGACCTGAAATTGCAGCGCACGCTACTACCATAGACATTCGAATATGGTGGTGGTAGTAGACATTAGACACTCGACCACAGAAATTCATAATAATGGAGGAAGCCAAAGATTTCTCTGTCTATTGGTTTTCAATGAACCCCAGGTTGGATGTTGTGCAAGGCAGGCAGGCAGGATAATTGTTTTTCAAACAATCAAAGCTCTGAGCTCTAATCCTGCAAGGAAATCAGCTTTTGTGGTCACAAAAAAAATCCTCAAGTGCTGAAACGTACAGGAAAAAAAACCCTGACACAGACAGACCTCATTCAAAGCAAAAACAACCAAGTTGTAGACATAACAAATGAAACATCTGTTGGATGTTATGCATCAGGTACCTTACACACTGTGAAAGTGCGTTCTCCATTTTATACTGTAGTGCCACAGTTCAGGTGGTCTACATCCCTCATTGGGAAAGGCCACAATGCTGTGCTCAGGCAGACAGACTGTCATTATCTGTGAGGGCTATGACCTTTAAAGCTGCTAGGAGTCATGCTTGATAAGGAGTAGATACTGTAGGCTAACAGGTGATGTAATCGTCTGGTCTTGTCTCCATCCTTTCCCTTATTGCTCTGGTTTACTTCAAATGACATTAGTTTAGCTAGCACTAGCTTGCTTACTTAGATGCCAACCTGTTCTTTGCTATTAAATACAGCCCACCATGGCATTCAAAGACAAACACAAACCCTACAGTATATGCCTGGAGCTGCCATAAAGAGCCCATAGAATGCAAAACCACATTTACCTTGTTATTGTTGAATTTAGAATTTGCCAGGCTGAAAAAACAAACAAATCTGAAACTAGTGCTCGGTGTACGTAGACAGCGCAAAGCTACACCTCCTCCATTGTCCAATCCAAAGAGCTCTAGCTCTAGAATCTTTGGTCCAATCTAAATTGTTTGGAACAGTCTCCTGTCCAGCCCCATCTGGGGGTACTACTACCGTTGCAGCATATTGACCTGCTGCTTGCTTGTAGCGTAGGCGCAAACGTAGCGCGATAAAATAAAATGGTAATGTTAAAAGGGGAGCGATAAAACTATAATCTGCATACAGTCTTTATAGCCTACAGTTGGGGTCAGACGTAGTTGAATTTGTTTTCTAGTGGTAACATTAAGAGTATCAGTGAAACTAGGGAGCCAATCTGCTTCAGCGAAAAAACAGCCAATAGGCCTCACAAGGAACTAGCCAATCAGCGCCAGGGGGCGGGAAACTGGGCAAAGTGTGGGAAATACGAACATTTTTAATGAGTATACATTTCTGAGCATGGAATAGACAGCCTAGAAATGCTCCTGGGTCTTTTTCAGTCGCACAAATTTGCATACACAATTATTGAGGCTCAAAGAACATTTTATGGTCAAAAAATGCATTCTATGGGCTCTTTAAAGTATCATAACAGAATCAAATTGTAGATGATTCATATGTTGGCATGGGGTTCAAACCACTGTCTTCTCTTCAAGGTTGCTCATCTTTATAGAGTACAACCCCCCTTTCCCCAATTATCTCATTATGTCATTAGAGAGAGAGAGAGAGAGAGAGAGAGAGAGAGAGAGAGAGAAAGCATGCAGAGCACTTTGTCTTTGTCTTGTGAGCCAGTCAGAAATACATCAAATCTTGTGCCAAAAACAAGAACAAGAACGCAGACACAAATATATTACGGAAGACTTTCATTTTCTTTTCTTTTAAAGATAAAAGCAATATTTAATCCAGGACCAACACAATACTAGCTTTTAAAGTCCATAAATGTTGACAGACATGTCTATATATTTCTAAAACAATGGTCTCTTAAAGCTAAATTTTACAGTTTAGCCCTCCTATGAAATAGAATACGTGCACCGTGGGAAAGTGTTCATTACAGTTTTAGCTTTGGTTTACAGTAGTTGGGATGTACAGAAGAACCACAGATTTTATTTTTATGTTTTTTTTTTTTCTCTTCACATGGCACCCAGACACAATGCTACTTTAAGATTCCGAGCAACGCCTCACGCTTCGGCACCGCCTGCTTGCCCTGCCATTCAAGTCTTTTACCCCACACACGGAGTACTCTCATTTCCATTTTTTCAACAGACAGAGGAGAACAGGGACAAGAAGAAAAAAAAGGGGAAAGAAGAGGGGTGGGAGGGTTGAGGTTACAAAAATACCACAAGCCAGCACACTCTGAGGAGAGACTAAAAGCACTAATATTAGAAAGGAATCTATGGGATAATGCTCCTTAAGGGTCCTAATCCTTCTTGCTCCCAAACGGGCGACACAGAACACATCTAGAGTGGAAAATCATTCATGAAAAGCAACTGTACATATATTCTCAAAAGTGTGAGATTAGGAAAGGTAAGAATGTGACTAGACTTAAAATAAAAATAAAACAAAAATCCAATAATCACAAGAAGTATGAAGACCATTTCCTTTGGCAGGAAGACCTGCAGAGGTTTAATATCTCCATCAGACAGACAATCCCTGAGGATGTGATTTAACGGTCGGAGTTTGAGCAAGCCGGCAGTCTCTCTCCTGTGACTGACCCGGACTCTTTCCTCTTTTCTGAGACAGATTTGGACCAGAGGAACTCCAGACCACAACTAAAACCAAAATAGACCCACACAACGGAGCCTTCAGAAAGGATCACAAACAACCTGAGTCACCTCCAAGACAGCCAAAAAGAATCCAATTTCACACTCTAGATCTGCTTACATAATCAAGACCAGCCTTCGCCAGCAACTCCCCAGTGAAGCCGACACAGAGCGCATCTGTGTTACACAATATGAGTTCCACTTAAAAGAAAAAATAATAAAAAACTAAACAAAAGAGGCTATGAATATACGCTCACACATCTACAGAATGTGGGCGAGGCAGTCACTCTACGCAGTGCATAGCTACACTGCGGGTGGCCATTCCAACAGTAATGAGAGGAACACTGGAGGTGAGAGTGATCCAGTGAGTGATATGGCTGCAACTACGCTCGTTCAGTATGGCTGCATCCAGGCACAGTAGCACACATCTCCAGGGGATTATGTTTCCCTTGCACCTGGCAGTTTTTTTTTTTTTAACTAAATTCTTGTGTCATTTATTACTTGTATATAACAGGCAAATTGATAGTTGCCTATGTATATTATAACCTCAATTAATGGTCAATTATCAATTATCTTGATGCCCATTATGTGTTCCTTACACTTCTTGCACTGTACGTATAATGATGGTCCTTCTTGCTTATCTAGAGAGCAAAACCAAGTCAAAGTCAAATTCCTTGTATATGCAAATATACTTGGCCAATAACAACAGATTTTGATCTGTCAGTTACTTTCAATTAATAACTGTGTAAAGAAAAAACACAGTGGAGTCAGTCAAAGAATGAGCTTCCTCAGCATACTAAATGTACTGTATGACCTCATGATCGATAAATCAAATGTGCTCAACAAAAGCTACATTTCAGTGCATTGTGGATGCAGTGAAACTATGCCTACTGCTCTAGGAAAGCATTTGGACACAGCACACATGGCAGCGCAGCTGGGAAAATCTGGGCTATCCAACGTCATCTGAGGAGTCCGAGGTGTTTTGACTGAGAGGCTGTGGAAACACCTTGGGTCTTCACCCGGGTGTCATGGCTGACATATATTTATCCCCTCGTGTTTAGTCCAGCTGTCACTTACCCGGTCTCGCCCTGGCTCTCCAGTTTCACCCTCCAGGCCCCTTTGGGGGGGGGGAGACAAGAGCTCAGCTCTCTGGAGCCCAGTTAAAACATTAGCCCAAGATAGGACCCTGAGGAAAAGAGAGCATAGGTGCTGGCAATGCAGATGGGCCAAGACGAACCAAGGCTAACCCCAAACCGTGACTGACAGATGGGGATGCCCCCCCCCCCCCCCCACACACACACCACTCCTTCAGTCTAGCACGTAACTGGAGCGCACTGCTTATAAACAATAGGCCAGGCTCCCACACACTATGCTTGGAGAGTGTCTGAGACACAAGCACTCAAGCCTAAGGTGTGGTTTACTCTTGAGACACTCAAAGGCAGGAGTGAAGCCATTAGACTTAAGACACTGACTTTGACCTTTGACCCTGTCTAGTAATGGAGCCACTCCTCTCTTGTGCTGCTAAGATCCAGCAGAGCACTCACCCAGGCCCCCTCCCCCATCCCCGGCTGCTTTTGGTGTAGAGCTGGACTGAGGCATTTACCACAGAGGTGTAAATGAATGAGTGCAAATGAAAAGGATAAACATCTTAAAGAAAAAAATCTAAATAACTGGACTTGCAAAATCCCAAAGATAAAAGTGATTTATTACACCGGGCCTCACAGGATTATACTGTACAGTATATCAAAGTCCCTGCAGGAACACGGTTAAATATCTGTAAATTACACATCTACTAAACAGGAAATACTAAATGAGATGTTGCTACCCACACAGCAGCTGCGTAAAATCAAGGGTACTGCTGAAGCAGGCCAGCCTCAGGTGTGAAAGCAAAAGCACCTGCAATTCTATAAAGGCTCTGGAGCACGCAGACCCCTAGAGAACCACAGGTGCTCACCCATCACAGAGAGGTCAGAGTCTGGGCTCTGTGCACGTTTCAGCGTTTATAAGCAAAGTCTGCATTGCAGCCGTCTACCAGCAGCCATAATGATTGTTGACAGTAATTGCAGATTTCCTTCCTTTGAGTGTACCATTCTCTCTATCTGCACGCCCCCTTTTTGCTGTTGTCTTGCTGATGTAAACAACAGCGCCAAAGCCAAACAAAAAAGTAACATCCAAAAAGGCTGCGGTTCTATTCAGGCAATAAAATGTGTCTGTGGTAAGATTACAGCATGCATTTTACAATAACCATCTCCAGGTGCTGCCGGGGGTTATGGGGTTCTAACTCGGGCCCTCGTATACACACATGAGCTAACCTCAAACACGCCAAACTCACAGGGCGCTGGGAGGCACAAGATGGGACGGCATGTGATTCACATCAGCTTGTGCCCACAGATCAGCCTCACACATGTATGTAAAGGCACACCTAGTGCAGAGCTCTTTTTTTTTACTGGTTGAAGCTGGTTACCATATGGCACTGTGAACCAGGGGCTTCAAGTGCTAGTATTCCCCCTGGAGTGCCCTGTATCCTTTTCCAGATATTAGGAATGACGCGGCACCTGTGACACTCACACAGGGAGAGATAAGGGCTCGCTACTTTCCTTAGCCAAACTACCACTACATTAGTGAAGCATTGGTGTATTCAAAGTTACAATTCAAGAACAAGAAGGGTTAAACACACACACACACACACACACACACACACACAAACACACACAAACAAACACAAACACACACACATGCATGCACATACACACAGACACAAGCTAAACAAAAACAACAGTGACAGGAAAACAGACAGCTGTGCACCAGACAAAGCTAATATAGCCTCACATTCTGACCGATCAAAACACAGAGCCTCTTTTTTTCTCAGACACAAAGACAGAGGGACAGACCGACAGACAGGCGGTGGGAATATGCTCATCAGACAGATAATTATGAGCAGAATGTGGACAGACAGGCACACACACATACACACAGCAGGAGAAACAATCCCACACACAAACACAGGCGCTGAGAGGTGCAGACTTTCCGACAGCCAAACAGACAGAAAGACACACACACACACACACACACACACACACACACATGAGTCTGCAGGTACTCTGCTGTGACAGCATTCAGATCTCTGCCTGCGCCCCGGACACACAGCAGAAAAGCTAACGTCGGCAAACGTCAGGCTTCACTTACCATGCCGATGACTGCTGATGCGTCGCAGCTCGAGCCCAAAAGCACCGCTTCAGAAGTGAGCAGGCAAACCCCCAGCAGCTTCACACAGACAGACACATACACACACACGCACACTCTCTCACACACACACTCTCACATGCACACACATACACACACAGCTGCACTCAGATGGGGTAGCGCAGACAAAAACAGACAGCTTCAGTGACTTGGTGCAGTGGGGGGAGACAGGGAGAAAATCTGTGCAAGACAAGTAGGAAAAAAGGGGGAGATGGAGAGAAAGAGAGAGAGAGAGAGGAAGGTAGAGCGAAAGAGAGGTAAAGGAAGAGAGAGCGTGTACAGGGCAGTGTAGCTGGTCTTCGGTGAGAGGGATCAAACTTGCCCCAGCACAATAGACTTCAGGAAATACCAGCGGGAGCCGTGAAGATGCGGGGCGGCAGGAGGATATGGAAGGAGCAGCCACAGGGTCCACCGGAGGAAATGCAATCCCAGTGCCCTCTCGGAGCGGAAAATCTGCCCCTCAGATTCTGAGATACCCTTCAACAAAACCCCAACCCACCCCACCCAACCCCTACCTCCCATTCCTTTTACCCCCTTTCTCCTTTACACATTCCAGGTCCACCCAGTGTAATTCTCAAGACAGATAACTCCCGATTTCAGACACCTTTTTTCACTTTCCATGCTACCAGAACCATGACATCACCTCACCCCCACCATCTGTGATCTTTAGTTTAGCCCTTCTCTCTTTAACACGACAGGACAGCAAAATTACACCCAACTATTGCTGTGCTCTGAACATTACCGGAAATTGGGACAATTCTTCATCAACGACATTTACGAGCAAAACTTGCGATGCAGCTTGATTTATGGACGTCTCTAATTAACTTGATTAAACAGATACTGGGTAGTGTGAATGTGGCCGATTCATTAATTTCCAGCCAGCTTCCGCAGCTGCCCGTCACATCCAACTTGATTAAGAAAAAAAAAAAAGCCAGCGGGAAGAGTCTGTGTTTGGACATCCAGTCGGGCATAATGGCATTTGTTCAGCCAAAAAATGCCTTAATCGTGCATACGGGGCTCTCCCCCTTGGCAGCCAGGACATGACAGCTCTCGTCCATTGACAAAAGGCCAAAGCTAATAACGAAGGGCACTAGTGCAGTGGCAAGAGACTTCAGCCTGCTCTGCAGCCTTAAAGCGGCCACTAAGTGCCTTGTGTTGCCTTAAATGAGGGTCCTGTTTTGATGGTATAATAAATGTTGAATGCAAGTCCAGGAAGAGAAGGGAGGTAGAGGGGAGAAAGAGAGGAAAAAGAGGGGAGAGAGTGAGAAAGAGAGATAAAGAGAGAAAGAGAGGAAGAGAGAGAAAGCGGGAGCGAGAGAGACTCTTTGTATTTGAACTTGGCTTCGGTCCACACTCAAGATTGTTCAGCATGGTTTAACGAGTAATGCGGAGAATAATCTGGGCATTGTGTCAGTGTTTGGATATGTCTCGGATGTGTCCTGATTCATTACCCAGGAGCTCACGCAAGTGGCTGTCCAAAGGTTAATGATGGCCTCTGCTATGGTAGTTGGGGACCCAAGCATACACTCTAGTTTTATGAATAAACAGTGAGCACAGGCTTTTGACCATTATGTGCCCTATTGTCTTGAGAGTTTAGTCAACAGTTGGGTGGGAATGCCAGAAATGCACAGGATGCATTCATTCTCGACTCCACATCCTCAAATCAACAGTGTTTGGAGACCTCAGTCCACAGCGTAGACAAAGACATAAATGTGAGTGTACCTGTTTGAGATGGCTTGATTAACTGCATTCTGTAGTATAGGACACATGTGTGACAAACACTTATTTCATGTATTTGAGCCATGCAGTGGGATCAGCAGTGTGTGACCTCTCACACATTCATAATTCATATGGCGCGGAGCACATGCTCAGTGGTAATGAGAGTGGAGATATGGCACGCAGAGAGGGAAAACGCAAACCTGTCAGTGTGACACCTGACCTTCCACGAGAGTGTGTGCGCACACACAGACACACGCACACAGACACACACACACACACACACACACACACACACACACACAAACACACATGCCAAATGGTATTTCCACTCGGCTGCTGACATATGACCCACCGAATGCTCCATTATGAAAGAAACAAACCAAACCTGCTGCCAACCCTGCAGGTGGTTCACATTCAAATACACCCAAAAAGCAACGAGTCTCTTTGCAACGTTAAGGACTGATGACTAAAAGGACACAGAAAAACAATCAACAGCTGTAATCATTGCCTGGATCGTCAACATGTTGATCTGAGCAGACTATTTAATGAAGCACACTGATATAGTATGCAAATAGAATATTGAAAACAGCTGTTTCCTAATAGTGTGGAAGGAACAGAGTACCAAAATAAAAATGAAATACAGACCAAGGAAAAGAAAGAACAAGAATGTGCAGAGAATTCAGAGACATAAAATAGGGTTAAATATTGACTGAAAAGGACAAAAGGAAGGAACAGAATTCCTAAGTAAGAGAGAGAGCTAAAGAGTGATGATAATGATGACTATGCTGATCTTTGAATCTGGACATCTAACAATCCCTTGAGACCGACAGCAGTGGGCCTCTGCCCGCTGTCATGGTAACCTCACTATGACTGCTTAATTGACCGAAGAGGATCTAGAACAAACCTTTGGTCAAAAGTGGGTCAGAGTTTTTCACTGCATGGGCCAGAACTAGAGAGCGCCTCAAATTAGTAAACTTGAAACATGTATAAAACACACAGATTGCCCAGTCAAGTGGTACTGGATTCTCTAGATTATCAATGTCAATTGAGGGTAGTAGAGCACTCCCAGAACGTCTCACGGAAAGGTGATGAGATGCATCATAGCGTAAGTGAGCATGCAACACTGTCCTAGATAAAGACTAGTTGTAGACTAAATTAGTAATGTAGAGTGAATGTGATTCCTTTGTCAATTGTGGTGTGTGACTTAACCATTTTCCCAAGGGAATATTGTACTCAAAACTGCAAAGCAATAGTCACAAGAGAAAACAAAAATAAACTCCTGGGCTCAGCTGCAAACAAATAAACCAATTGTGACCGACCAGCTACGCCTTGCGGTGAGCAAACTTTAAGTGGTCTCCAAGAGTCTGCTCCCACTTAATCGCAGGAGGAACTTTTTACTTTGGCTAAGTTAGTGGATCAAATGGTTTTTGCTTAAAGAACAATGGCGGGGCCTCGTGTTTTAAGAGCGTGCTCTTCCCAGACTGTGTGCAACTGTCAGAAAGGATCAGGCAGCCGGGCCTTTAGGCCTCTGGGCTGTGCCATGACAGTAGCGTAGAGAGCTCTGAGTGCCTGCCCCTCCTCGTACCAGCAGCGAGGGAGTGGAGCACACCGGAGACAACACAAAGACAAGGCAGCCAAGAGACGCAAGGGAAAAAAAAATCAAAATGGGGACTGATTTGTCACAAAATACAAAAGTTCATTGCGTGACACTGTCACAATGGCATGACTCACACTGGAAACTGTGCAGAGCTGTCCTTATGGCGTGTGGCTTACGTGTAGCTAGTGGAGAAGAGAAATGGCCGGGCATTAGATCATCACTCTGTCTCAGCAGGGTAGAGATGGATATGATAACCGATGGACCCATTTACAGACACAGAGGAGAGAGGCATAGAAACAAACAGCACACCACTGAGCTCAGTGATTGCCAAAGGGAAGCATTTGTATTTGATTGTCGAGTCAACCTCAAGGTTTTGATTGACTAGCAACACTCAATTTAGCACTTATTTCACTACAAAATACACACAAAAAATGTACGCTTATTGACTACAGTACAAACCAAATTTTAGTTTGAGTATTTTAGTATTTTTATTTAGTATTTAGTATTTTTAGTTTGTTTGATAATCTCTTGCTCTCCTGTTTAAGTGTTTCCAGCCTGAACTATTGTCCAGTTCAAACCCCCATTTGGATGCATTGTGGAGTCCGAGTCTAATGAAAAATTGTTAGCATAAAAAAGAGGAAGAGTGTGAATATAATGGGCTTTTTTCTGATGATGTAAGGAGATAAAAAACTATGACATTTTAGTATAGTTATTATGGTGAATATTTTTTACTTTCATACACTGACCCTCACGGCAATGTCACTGCCACAACTGAAATATGTTTCTGCTAATGCCTCATAGTTAGTTTCTGCCTCCTGCTTCCGACTCGGTGACCTCACTGTGAACTTTCTCATCGAGTAGCCTGTAACTAAACCATTCCACTCAATGTGACAGCATTCTAGAGTCTTGGTGGTTTTGTATTACAGTTTCATATTTAGTGCACATAATTTGATTCTAAATGCAATATTTGCTTATTCCTGTGCATAAAACTGCTGAAGAACACTGCTTTTTTTCTTCTCATATGCCAATGCATCAGTACACAGAGGGGAATCTAAAGAGACCTGAGCTCCTAAATTGACTCCAATTACTGCAAATCCATGAAATGCTGAACACAAAGACTACAACTGATGCTTTTTCCTAAGGATTAATTTCCCCACCCAGTGTTTACTGTACGTCTTTATTTTCATTAGATCCACAACCGCAGGCTTTGAAATTTCCCTGTGACTGACAGTGGAATGAGTTCACATTCTGTGCTAGTAATTAGCTCCACACTCAAAACAACCTAGTGATTTATTAGCATTGCAAAATATGAGTGGCCAATAAAAGCGAGAGGATTACAGACCATTATGAAACACAAGTGGTCATGAAATGGACATGAAATTCCATTCTATGTACTGTTGCTAGATCAAGTCTGTGTAATTTGTATGAATTATAGAAAAGTGAAATCCTTAGCAAATGAGCATGCCGTTTGTATGCGTAAAATACTATGTCAAACACTTAACTATGCGAGCATTTGGCTTCACCATGCAGTCACTGACCAAAGAGGCAATATTCTGGTCCATATTCTACACATGTGTCTGCCTCAGTACTTTGACTTATAGTGAACCTCATGTCTGTCCAACCATTTTCCTCTGTGAGTTCCTGCTCTACTCTCTCAAACAAGGCCAAAAAGTCTTCATGTCCACGTCCTCAGTTCTCACTTTTTGAAGCCTTACATACCCGTCAGCTCAGCTCAGAATGATCCAGTAGGATGCAGATTCCACATCTGCTGTTTCCTGAGTGTCAGGAAGCGACTACAGTCAAGAGGCTGTGTATTAGTTTCTCGGTTCAGAGCAGTCCATCTGCAGTACACAGTAATAGACAGGTTCCATTGAGACCGAGATAAACTCATGGAGACATATTTCAGACAGCCCCTGCATCAATTCAAGCGTTATTTCTCATGGCAAAAATAATGACTGTATGGATGTTTGTTTTTGTGTGTCCTTGTAACTATGAGTGTGTGTACAACAGTGAAAGAGAGATGAAATCTGGGAGAAGGAATTTGACAAGAGAAAAAAGTGTGAGAAAGAAAAGAATGGAAAAGAGAGAGAAAGAGAGCAAGTGAGAGGGATGGAGAGAGGGAGAGAGAAAGAGAGAATGATGTGTGTGGCAGCTGCTGTTGTGGAATGCTGACGGAGCGACCCACACTGCCCACGGCCTCTGGCACTCGGGCACCCCAGCCTTCAGGCCCGGGGAGGCCGAGCACAGGCCCACATGAGTGTGGCAGCTAAAATAAGTAGCCTGAAAGCACCATCAAGATTTAATGTCTCTGCTGACTTTGATACTGGGCCAATGACGGCGTGGGTGCATTAAGATCTGAATGCATAGAGAAGCCAATTTCCTCTCCATTATTGGAATAAAATGGGCCTTAACAAGTTGTTTTTGGCTTACATGCTGAGATTAAGTTGAGTTATAGACCCACATCCATCATTTTTCACTCTCAAGTGGTGATCTTGGATTAAGATCAAACGTAGCCTCTCGGTTTTATTAATATCGTTGAGATATTTACTGGATTATTCTATAATGTGTGTTCTTTCTTTAGCAAAACTGAGTTTCTTATGCGCTACAGTATTTCATTCATCTAATTTGCTGTGAAACTTTGTAAGAGTACATGTTGGGGAAGTGGAGCAACATACTAAACAGACTAAACTTAGACTTTCAAATGAATACGTTTGTAACACATTATGTGATAATGAAATTGTAGAACTACAGTAGAAGCATAAAACGGGTTTTATGTCATTGGTCAAGTTCTGGGTCATTGAAAGAGACGTGCATTTTGAAAGTATACTGTGTCTATCAGATGCATGGTCTTGACATTAATCTACAGTATATGAAAGACTATGAAAGAGTAACAGATGCTTAAACACAGAAAGGCTTAGTACCTGATGGAGCAGATTTCTGAGATTTCTTGAGTTGTAAATTCTATAGCTGTTAAGTTGCATTGTGTTTTTATTTCCTGTGGGGAAAGGCACACAGGAACATGCCTCTGCATAGGGGGTGTCATTAGAAGTGCTGGATAACTGGCCTCCCCCCCACAGATTCAATATAGAAAGTTATTTATTGAATATCAGTGGTCCCTACTGTACATGTCTGTATGCTGGAGATGTCTTTGTGGGCCATGGACTATGTTCTGCATATCATGAATGCATTAAAGTTCCAAGTTCCATCATGTCCTAGCAAGTCTTGTCACAGGACAGAGCGAACTAAATTAATGTTTGATGAAGACCAGCTAAATTTAGATGAACACTGAAATTCTGTTATGAAATCATCTCATAAGTGAGAACCTGAAACATGCCATTGATGGTGTCTAGGCCTACTGTATATTGGTTAACTGAGAATGGCAGATAAAAGTTAATTATTTTATTTCATTTTAAAAAGCCAGCCTGTTGTTGGGTTAGTTGTCCCCATGCTGTCCTGTAGCTGAATCACCCACGCGGCGTAAATGTTTGAACCACTGAACTCGCTTTAATATTGCATATGGTGCAAGTTCAGCAGAGCACATGAAATCTACGGCTGGTAAAATAAAAACACGGCGATTATTTTCCACCAAGAAAAAGTCAAACAAACATGTACAGTCAGCATGGAAAACATATTTACAACTGCCCTTTAATCTGGCCATACCAGTTTTCAAGGTGGTAGTCAGACATACCGGTGTAAGTAACCGTGGACTCAGCTTTGAAGATGCAGTAAATTATTTGGCATGGTTTGTAAACAAATAATACTTTTTATAACGTAAATATAATACCCCACTAGCCCTTTATTCTTTTGTCACTGTAAAAGGTCTGTTTATGATTCTCTCTGCTCTGAAAACTAAAAACTAAAAATTAGGGGCAGCCTGTTCCCCAAACAATAACACAAAACATTCATGCTAGCGCTTGTCAACCATTTCAGTCACACTAAGGCTTAGGCTACTTAAACTAATTAACTAAGTAAATAAATGACAGCTGTCTGGACCTGAAAACAAACAATGAGCTTGGGAATGACACAGAATAACTTACTTCACCTTTAAAATGCAGGTACTACTGCATAAAGCATTGGATAGATCACAAAATAGAGATGGGTGGTCACAGGCATCTAAACCCAGATCTGACTGAGCACAAAGGCTGGAGAAAATCCCTGGTTTATTTGTGGAAGAGTACAATTTCATAATGGGCCAAAAAGTCTGGCCTGCATGGGTCTATAAATGACTGTATGGAAAGCACTGTGATGGTTGTTTCACATTTTATTGGGCTTAAGACTGGGACTGGTATTGGTGGCTGGGCTATTAGTTTTGGAAGGGGTTTCTGTCACACTTCAGAGCAATCAAATGAAACCAGCTTGTCACTGACTGCATGCATGGTCAACCATTTTAACATGGTCAACATTTGGCCTCGTTTTGAGGCAGACTTTTTAATAGCCAGTCGATGTATCACATTTTCTCTTCAGCTTTGCAAATGTCCCACCTCGTAAATGAAAAAAGGGAATAATATTCTTTTTTCCAAGACTCATCAGTTCCAAACTTTCCGCTGAAATGTGAAATGTATGAGCATTAAAACATTGTGACATAACCACACACCAGAATCGCTGTTTGGTCGTTTGATCGAGACAAAACTGTGAAGGCTGACTTTTAGTGAAGCCAGAGGCTCTAGATTTCAAAATAGTAAATAAAACGACAAGAATGCATCACATCATAGGGGGAGTGTTTTGTTGGGGTGGGGGAACGGGGGTAGGCCTCTGGCAAACAGGGGGGGAAGAAAACTTGACGTTGACCTCTGTCTGAATTCTCAGGCCATGGCTATAAATAGCCCAGACGAAGGGAGAAGTCTCCCAAGAAACAGTGGCAGTGGCTCGATCTGGATGAGCGTTAGGAAGAACAGAGCTGCTAACGTGAAAATCTGCTCCAGATGGAGTTTCCCCAACACTGGGCAACGCGGTACCACAAAACCTTTCAAAAACGCTTATGCAAAAGAAAGGGTAAATGTATGGAGGCAACCATATATAAATATGTATGCACTCTCTCTATCTCTCTCTCTCTCTCTCTCTCTCTCACACACACACAGAGTTACCATTTTCTAAAGCTCATCATTAGAACTGGATTTGAAATTCCTGCTCTGAAAGTGGATCTTCCACAGCGTAACCATGCTGCTCTCTCCCCCACTGGTATCTTTAGATTCAGCTGTTTAAAGGGAACAGCCAACGGAGGTTTCTCATGCATGTTTAGTGGAATAGTGTGGGCTCAGCGTAAGGACACACAGTTTCTTTCAAAGTCAGGAGAAAGTATATTTACGCTCACAAAAAGACCTACAATTCAACTGCCAAGTGGTCCAACCGGGAACGTCCAAGATGGACAATTTCTCTCACTCAAGGACGCGTGGCCAGCCACATCTCCTATCCGCTCCACAACCCGACTGTGAAACATCAACACAAATCTTAGGCCTGATACGCAAAGATGTTATTGCACCACTGGAACTTCTTAAACACACAAATATACACTCCCCCCACCTTCTTCCCAGCCCTGACCACAGTTATGATGTTGTCAGCTTTTTAGATCCGCAGTGAAGCCTAGCCAAGTGAACATGTGATTATGTCTTTTGTTTTGCAGAGGAATGCGGTTGACACCCATTGTCCTCCCATAGTTACGCAACTCCATACTCTTGTGTGAGGACTTGGCACGGCTGCACAGACTAACTCTCATGCACGCGCAAGACTCAGTTAGAGACTCAGTTCGAGTCATTCCTTTTGCCATTCAGATTTGAACCGGGCATTAGTTGCAAAACAAATAAAAGTTCAATCCTAACCCTGTACATATTTGTAAACAGTCTACTGAGTCTGAATAATGTTGTGTCTGGTGGGATGTTTACTCTGGGATACAAAAGTCCTTGTTAAAGGCGCTCTAAGCGATGCTGTTTCACGTCACTTCTTGTTGATGTTCGAATTATTGTCAAACAAAACTGAGGATAGCTCCAGAGAGGGTCCCGAAAGACTCATGAACCTTGTTATGAACACTGTTATGTTTCGTTTTCGTTTGTTATGCTAGGTTTGCCCACTGTGTTATGTTGCCGTTTGTGGAGCCTGGGCTGTCTACAAAGACCGCGTTTTTTTACAGTGTGTTCAGGGGACAGGCAGCTAGCAGATTGTGAGGAGATGTTTGCTGTATGTAACAACACATGTTTTAGTCCTAAAAACGTGTCACATCGCTTAGAGCACCTTTAATATTACAGTATTCTAACTGCCACATGCCTACTGTCATTTATTACCAGAGTTGCTCAGAGGAGAAGGACTGAGCGCCTGTAATATTGTGCTGTTTTGTACACATATCTCCAGTGACTTGACCATGACCTGTATCAGTAGGGACAAGGCCAGCATTCACTGCCCAAGATGAGTGGGGGTGTCAGTTCATATGCAGTTTGCATAAAGCCTTCAGGGTCGAGAGAGAGAGAGAGAGAGAGAGAGAGAGGGAGAGAGAGAGAGACAGAGATACAGAGAGAGAGAGAGCGA